>CM029598.1:38285924-38404186 GCA_017311375.1 Mytilus coruscus
TTGCATAAAAATGCATCGTTACAAGAAACGTGTCTTTGCACAATAAAGAAATATTGCAGGTAGTATATATGTGTCTTATTCGACATATCGAATGTCCATATCTAATTATCGGTAAATCTTTGCCAGATCCAGTATTCAATTTCACAGCACCACCTTGAGAAGAATCTGAGAAAAAAACAACTATCTGCGTTTCATAGTTTACATGTCATAAAAACAAAACAAACATTTTTAAAATTTATTTTTTTGGGGTAAAGGTGATTTTCAGATGTGTTATCAGCTGGCTCTTTAATGAATCAATAACTTTGAATCTTTAGTTGCAAGGTCTGTATCAATAATGTTGACTCAAAACAACCAGCTATGTGTCAACTGGATTTGATTTTGATAAAACATTTCACTTAAATTTACGGACAAATGATAGACAGACTACGAACCGAAACTTCTCTCACTTTATTGTTCCAGGTTGTTAATGTTATGGATAGTTTATACTGTAAAAACAAAGCACGGTAAATTCAGAAATAAATGCGTGCATTAAACTGATTCCTTCAATTTCTGTTACCGAAGAAAGAAAGGCGAAAGATATCAAAGGAACATTCAAATGTCAAAAATTGAAAATTTGGAATTCTACGGACATCGCTTTTTAAATGCATTCTATACAAGTCACTTAAACTATCTATTTCACAAATTCTAGTTGATTGTAAATCTTTGAGATAAAATACTGCATATAATTTTCTTCGATGTTCAGTGATAGTTTAACGAATTGTAAAAGCATACAAACTTTTATACATGTATAAACAAAACCGAACACTACCTTAAAAAGTAAACTACGACGTTTTCAATTTGTCTATACACTTACTCGATCGAGGTGAAGTCTATTTTCATTTGCAAGATACTTTAAATCTTTAAAATGAATGAGACCCTCCCCACCCTCCCAAAAAATAATCTCGTCAAAACGTCAAAATCAGACGATGTATATCATTTGGATGTAACTCATATAAGATTCGAATAGAATACACAAGGCGTGCTCGAGACTTTGAAATCAATAATTTAGTCTTTACATAAGTTTCTTTATTTAATAATTAGACTTAATACTTTATAATAGAATTACATGTAATGCATTATAATTGTTTTTTCCTATGGCAGTAGGAAAATACGTCCACTATAAATCTCTATATTTGTGATAAAAGTTTGTAAAAGTTTCGGCATGTTTATGATAGGGGAATTTGACCGTAAGTCGGATTCCCATTACATTGCAAACTCCTTTTGCATTCATTGAGCATACAGGTACATTTACCTTATCAAGTTCTAAATTCATCAAACTACCACCAGAAATATATAGGAAAATGATCCAGATATTAGCGTAATATCTTAATAAGAGAGATACCATTTGATTTTTATGGGGGCTAGGATGAAAAATTTTGTCCTGCCTTTTTTATTTGTAATCTCTGTCCTGCCTTTTATTTTTCACTCCATTCGGTCCTGCATTTTTTATTAGTTTATCCTGACTTTTTACATAAATTGTCATCCTGCCTTTTTTTTTTTTTGCCAAGTTGCTCATCTTGCCTTTTTTTTACTCAAAACTCCTGTCCTGCCTTTTTTCAAATTTCATCCTAGCCCCTATAAAAATCAAATGGTAGCTCCTCAATCATAAAACTTGTTTTAGCTGCTGCTCTTTCAGACGGACACTATTGTCCTTTAATCGAACACCACAAATCACACATATGTTTAAAGGACCGGAACATAATAGTTGTACTGAATGATTTTTATGCCCAACCTAAGACAGTTCCCTATGGTATGATCTTTCTAATTTTAATGTCAAATTAGAGTTTTACCCCAATTTTACGGTCCACGGAACATAGAAAATGATAGTGTGAGTGGGGCATCCGTGTACTTTCGAAACATTCTTGTTTTAGTTAATTTAACAACTGAAGAATAAATTGTCACGCACGTGAAGAAATACGAAAACTTTGCAAAGAAACATTAAAAAAATATTTACAGTTACTGCAGTAAAAACTGTAGCAACTTAGCTGTTTATTTCTATAATTTTTAAAAGGTTTATGCTCCGGTTTGTGTGGAATATAAAAGATAAAAGTATTTAAAAATAGATATGTTATTTCATTGTGGCATACTTTTCACTCATGGAACATCAGCGTGTTATGTTGTTGGACTTGTTCTTTCATGAAAAACGCCGATCAACGGGGCGTGGCCGGCCATCTTGATTACGCTGTCAGAACATTGTGACGTCATCGCCTTTGTGATGCCGTTAACGACATAGAGAAAAAAACAAAGCCGATATATCGGCTCTTGGCACTTACGAAGGAAACTCTAAAAGCCGATATATCGGCTTTTGGCATAGTAAGGGTTAAAGCATTGATTTGCTTCTCTGGCCCCGGTAACAGACTTTTATGGGGAAACAATGGGAAATAATATCATGGCATCGTAAAGAAAACATTGGAACACCTTTTTATGTTCAGGTGTGTTTGAGTTGACTGTTTTGTCTTGAAAACGTTTAAAGCAAAAAGATTTGAGACATTATTTCGCTATTGATAGCCTTTTAAGCAAAAACGAACTATAGTATAATGAACGGAGTTCCTGCTTTTGTACAGGTATGTAAGCATATGGCGGAGTAAACATAAAGTTATCTAGAACTGTAAATTAACTGGTTGTGTCCTATTCCCGACATCGATTTGACTGATTATAGATTCGCATGGCGGGTAATGCATGCATAGCAGGAGACACTACCCTGTCGAAGCAACCGTTCTCGCTCCTTTTAGAGTTCATAGGATTCCCTCGGTGTTTGTTTGTACTCGATTTGTATCTTCCTAATAAAATTAGGAGATTTGGATATTGGTAAACTTTCAACAGTTATTTACAGCTTTGTACATTAAAATCAAATTTAATTATTTGCCATACGCTCAATGTAAATGGATTAGTTGCCAGATCTTAAACTGTAATACTGATTTTTATGTTGAAATGAAAATAAACATTTAAAAAAAAATATTATCAAAACAATAATAAAGATAATGAAAAAATACAAGTCGTTGAGATTATCTTTTTGCAACCACTGCAGTTCTATGTATTTCAAGTTCTTTATTTATATTTCAGTTCTTAGTACATTAAATTTCAGCAATGGTGTTGAGTACTTATATATTCAGATCTTTGTTTGTTATCGTCATTACGTACCTACTATGGAAAATCAGAGCTTTTGTAATAAAATACAGACGGTGGCGAACAGCAACATTTGGGCAAAGTATAACAACTCTTGGTCCTATTCATCCAATATGGGGCTCTCTTCATTTGGTAAGTATAAATGTATTAATGGTACAAGAGGACTTTAGAAAGACATGAGTAATGAAAAATATAAATAAAAAGAGGTGTTTGGTATGTGTCTATGAGACAGCAATCCAACGACAAAAATAACCATAGGACATCTAGAGGGCAATATAGTCTTCAACAATAGACTGGTGTAAATGCAATATGTCATTGCCAAGCTATAAATAGTTTAGAGTCTTTAAACGTTGTAATTAGGAACGAATCTCTGACGAAAGATGTCCAAATAATACCATAGCTCTTGCAATCTCCCCCTGCCTCCCCAAAAAATGTTGATATTTTTCCACCAAAAAGGACTTTATTTGTGTCTTATTCTTATATTTTTGTCATATTAAATTGTTTTCACCTTATCGTTACATTTGTTTTCGTCAATTTTGGACTGTTGCATTTTTTATCGTAAAACAAATACTAAATAAGTTTGCATACACGTTTGCATTTGAAAAGAATGAAAGGACAGACAAATACCATCCACTGATTTAATGCTAGGATCAGATTGAGGTTTTGCAGTTGCAAATTTTCTTTAAAAAATATAAATTCCGCGTCATATCTTGCCATTTACTCACTATGTGACTATTTTATGAGCGAGAGAAAATAAAAATAACCAAACATTTCGATTAATTGTATCTCTTTTAAACTCTATAGCGATTTAGCAAATAATGATAATGATATATTTAACCTGAGCTCCTACAAGATTTGATTTAATTACCTTCTGTTTGTAGTTTCATGATATTGCATCATATTTCAAGCTCCTTGGACAGATTGTTGAAAAGGAGAGACCGAAGGTTTATGTTTATTGGAGTATGTTTTTCTATGCCAGCTTTGGAGTCTGCCATCCGGACTCGGCACAGATACTGTATAAATCGTCAGCACCTAAAGCTTATGGTAGCGGAGGGGCCTACAGATATCTAAGAGATTGGATAGGTAAGCTTATGCTGTCGGAGGTGCCTACATATACAAGTATCTAAGAGATTGGATAGGTAAGAATGCTGTCAGAGGGGCCTACAAATATCTAAGAGATTTGATAGGTAAGCGTATGCGGTTCGAGCTAGGGGCCTACAGATATATAAGAGATTGGATAGGTAAGAATGCTGTCGGAGGGGCCTACAAATATCCAAGAGAGAGGATAGGTAAGAAT
Source organism: Mytilus coruscus (assembly GCA_017311375.1). NCBI lineage: Eukaryota > Metazoa > Mollusca > Bivalvia > Mytilida > Mytilidae > Mytilus > Mytilus coruscus. Next base: position 38,290,387 of record CM029598.1, read on the forward strand.
CCTGTCAGAAGGACCTACATATATCTAAGAGCTTGGATTGGTATTCATATGCTGTCGGAGGGGCATACAGATATCGAAGAGATTGGATAGGTAAGAATGATGTCGGAGGGGCCTATAGATATCTAAGAGATTGTATAGGTAGGATACAAGTTTAGATTCCGTACACTCGGTACCAATTGCAACGACTTAAACTATTGGTAAGTAAATTGAATACTTGAATAATTGATATGTGAGATCAGCTCCGAAGTAAAGTTTCACAAACTTGGTAGGAAAGGTGAACATAGTTTAAAGGACCAATACATGTATGTTTTCTACAGACACTTGGGATTCATATGGGAACCAACTGTGCTCCTCTTCTTAGCAACATGTACCTTGATTCATATAAGCCAGTGACTCGTTCCAAAAAAAATCTAACGACTAAAAATACTCATGTACATTTCAGTATAATTTATCTGTTATTGTCGTAAGATTTATTTGTAAAAATAGCCTCTAAACTTCATAATTTAAACAGTTATAATATATCCGTGCATCTTGGCAAACCACCTGAAAGTATAAAGATACATGATATAGTAGATCGTTAACATGTTTAACTTTGATATCATTGAATTTGTACAAAAGCATTTTTGAGGATGTCATGCTTATATCAGTTATTTTTGCTTTGATCAGGACCTATCTTTATTTGAATACCGAGAATCAAAATTTGAACCAGCAGTGTCACTCAAATGTACTTATTTAACGCGCATTAGAATATACTTATTTATCATGATGAAAATTGACAAACTTATATTTTTCATAGACTAGAACTTTTACGAATAGGACTATGATAGATATAGATATACTATTAGATATAGGGTCACCTAAACTTCTCCTGTGAGGCAGAATAAACTTTTGTCGAAAGGGCGTCCGTTTTTTGCCATGACGTTATCAGTTTCTTTGACGTATGAACTGGCCGTACGGTTGCCTATAATTGCTTACATCCACTTCATTTTAAATTTGGTGGCTAGTTGTCTCATTGGCAATCATACCGCATCTCCTCATTGTTATATTGAATATTCTTTTTAATATTTTCGGCCTCTCTTATCAATGGGCAATTTTAAAATAGTGTGTTATAAATGACAAGCTGATGATACCCATTTTATCTAGTGGGCATGTATGTCCTCTAGACTTCTATGATTGTTATACGCAACTATTTGATCAACATTAAAATGTTTACATATTCTTCCTGAAATTGCAAATTTTTTTTATAATAGGAATTTTTATGCTACGCATATATGGGTTTATTAAGTTATCAAACAAAAGTGATATTTTCCTTTTCCTTTCACTTTCTGTGGTGCATTAATTTAAGATAACATCTGTAATATTTTTCATGATGATGATGTTGTTAATGATGATGATTAAAGTACTAACTCTATATGTTAATAATTTAATTTTGGATGTAAAAACGTCTTCTGATTGGCTGAAAGGGTTTTGTCTATCAGCTCATAGACATAATTTTGTCATGATGATGTGACCACTTTAAAATAACCCGCTACGCGTGTTATTCAATGTGCACAACATTTTTGATGGTATTTTTTCATAAACAGAAAAAAATATTACAGTCATTCCTTAAATGAAATACAATTATTGACTATTAAGAATTCAACATTGAGACATTATTTTTTTCTAGGCGACGGTTTGTTAATATCTGATGGAAAGAAATGGGAACGGAATAGACGACTTTTGACCCCAGGCTTCCATTTTGAAATACTCAAACCATACGTTGAAGTATATAACAGTGTTACTGATATATTTCTTGTAAGTTAAGTACTATTAGGATGTTTTCCAAAATCAAAAATATTAGAGAGAAAAAACGAAGAAAAACGGAGATATCAGTTAATAATAAGGGGACGAAGTCCCCTATACCAGTAGAAAAATCAATAAGAAAAAAAAAAAAGAAAAAAAAAAATCGTGAAAATTTCCCGAAATTTGTCATTGTACTAATGAACTCAAAATCGTTAACTTTTTTTTTTGTAACTTTTTTTTTAATTCCCGCATTTGCGCAGATATCTACTTCCTTCTTCCGGTCTCGTTGTCATGAGACCTTGAGTAGTCTAGTAAAATATAGGAACTCAAGGACACAATACCAATTTCATTTTTATTAATTCTTTGTCTTTGATATGAATAAACGTTACCTGATGATCGCGGTTCTTTGTTTACATTGAACATGACGTCATAACTTAAATAACGTCACAAGTAAAATCCCTAACAACAGAACCAAAATCGGAAACGTGACGGTATTTCCGTTTCTTTTTTAACAGATTTTGAAGTTACGAAAAAAAAATAATTCATACAAACTTCGTCCCCTTTCACAGGTAATGCCTGCCTCATATTAGCGAAATTGTCTCATATAAGATATATAATGTCATATTATGATATATAAAGGCAGCGCATACAATAGGAGCAAAATGAGATGTTGGGAATACGTCAGTGGCATAGCAACTCTAACACAATGAAGACACAGGTCAGCTAACGGGTTCAGCAATATAAATTAACAAGAGTCTATGTTCAAATTCTCTAATCATGGTGTGGCTGTGAATTAGTAGACAGAAGGAATAATACGAAATTATATTATCGTTTGTTTAATAAGAATATTTAAGTCAGATATCTTTGTATATCATTAAATAAATTATATTATCAGTCACGTGGTACTTAGTTTGAAGTTTGCTATCACACTGAGATCCTTAGCAGGAGTGAAGGAACTAATCTGTTAGACGGGCACAGCTAGTTTTCATTGGAATACCTATCATCTAAAACCATAATAATTTACCTTCAAGATGATTATATACATTATCAAGCAACAAAATTACTAAAATTAGGCCGACAGTGGTGGATCTAGGATTCGACGTAAGGAGGAAGGGTGATCCTAATAATTTCATTATAAACTCTATGACGTTTTTTTATGCAAACAACTTCTTTTCATTGGTACTTGCTAAACACCAAACAGCTAATACAACATGCATTGTCAGTACAATAAAATATCAACTTGATATTAATATCATCCTGCTTAATTTTACAAGACAGACTTTCAGCGCCTTTCAAATACATTATTATACCAGCTCCAAACATATCAGTCTTTGTCCATACTCCTAAATGCTGCTTTCTTGACGAAACATTTTACTCGACCAATATATCTCACACTACAGGCAAACACACTAGACGAGTTAGTTGAGTGTGTGGAGAGTATAGAAGACAAAATAGTAAGGCTGATCTAAATATAATAGAATCTAAAGGATCTTGCTGCATCAAAATACGATCGCCGCGATATAACCTTTTTGAACTAAGGCGGCCTAAAGCTTAACACCAATCAATCAATCAAAATCCGACCTTCAATAATAGATATTTGCCCATACAATATGTCATGCTCTAAATCTCTCCGTTTTTAAAATAGTTTTCTGTATCTGTGAACTTTTAATAAAGAATAGTTTTTTGCAAATGGCCATTTTTCATTTACTAGCTCTGATCAATGCAATTGCTGTTGGACTGTTAGTCCCCGATGTTATCATCAGCTCAGCTCAGTCATGCCAGAAGTCAGTGCTTCGGTACACTGACATGATTTTATATTATATTTTTTTCTAAAATTTCCTTTTTATAAATTCTGAAATAATTAAGAAACTAAGGCTTCAACTCCCTCAGGCAAATTTGGCCTTGGTAGAATTTGTCTGTCCTTTTTGTCATGTGTTGCCGCATATGCATCTCTGGCTAACAAATGTTTTGTTAGAGCATTCTTGGTAAAGGTAAATCCTGAAAAGTGCTCCAGACGCACAAAATTTATTATGTGTTTTTTTTTTTTTTTTTATTTTGTGTAAAATTAATTCACAAAAAATGGCACTACCCTTAGTTCAGAGACTATCAAAGACCAACCGTCAAAACTAAATTCGTCGAAAGTTTCTGCTCCACTAGTTCCTCTCCCCACCAGCCCCATGACAAGGAAATATCGGTGATAAGTCGCATTTGACCATCGTGTTAATCGTTATTAGTTTTAATCAAAATAACATTTCTTAGCGATGTTAAATTTGAAAAAATTTTAAATATTATTTCGTTTGCATAATCTAATAGGAAAAACTGAAGTATTATGCAAAAAGTGGCGAGGCAGTAGACATTTTCCCGCGTGTAGCTTTGGCAACTTTAGACACAATATTAAGATGTGCATTCTCATACGAAGGAAATTTACAAGATCAGGGGTAAGTAGGTATTATAGGAAAATAATATCGATACCGGTGTTTCCTGTAGTTTTGTAAGGACATTTATCTTATAATTTACTTCCATGCCATGCCTATGGTAGTAGTAGACATAATGTTTTGCAGTCTGTGCGTACGTCCGTCCATCAGTCCGTCCGTACGAAAGATGTAAGTTCGATGGACTTTTGCGTCTTCAAAAAATGAAGAAAACCTTTTTCCACTTTGTTTTACCCTACGTTAAACATTGTGTGTCTAAAATACATTTTGCATATATATATACCAAACGATTATAGAATAGAATAATTTATTTTACTTATTAATTGATAAGATGCCTTATACAAAACAATATCGAGTTCTAAATAGCATCAGTTCTCCAATTGCATTTTTTTTCAAACATTTTGTTTTATTATATACTCTACTAAGTACTACATATCTTTTATACGAAAATTATATACAAAAAAAGCGAGAAAGTATAAAATGTGCAAAGAAAAAAATATAAATACTATATCGATGAAAGGTAATTGTAACCTCAATGAAAGTTAAAGCGAATGGTTTACACACCTCGTTACATAACTTGTGGTGTTTTCAGTAACTTTGCTGAAGGATAATTTACTGAGATTCAAAACCGATACCAGATAAATTCCTTTAGGACAAACAACAGCAGACTTTGTTTTTTTTCTCGAAAAAATCGTTTAAAATGTTGTTTTGTGAGCATATTCTTAATGTAGCCACCTCATGTTTTTGTCACATGAACGAATAAAAACCTCGTGTATGTTTCAAGATAGAATGTCGAAGTTTAAGAAAAATATCGAAATAATCGACCATGACCATTTTGTATAACTATTTCACTTTATTTTTAAACGTGCTGCTGCAACTTTTAATCGTTAGTTCCCCTGACCGACCAAGAGTTGATCGATGTGCTATCAAACTGAGTTGTTGAAAATCAAAAGTATCATTCTTAAAACTGTGAGCTGTATGAACATACATTTTGATTGATCGATTGATTGATTGGTATTTATAATTAACGTCACTTTCAACACTATTGTATTATTTTGTGGCGGTCAATTTTTATTGGTAGAGGAAGACGAAATGTCAGGAGAGAACCAACGACCTTCGGCAGTTATACATTTTGACATTTTTTTATCAATATATACCATAAGTAAATAAATGGTGATCGAACAACAGTACTAGTGATGAAATGCTATGCGCATGCGTGAATAGATGGTAGTTGAGTCAACCGTAAAACTATTGTCGTTTCGATTTCAGTCGTTCTTTTTCATAATTCTTTTGAAGCAGTTTTAGTGCAAGGAGCACACCCCTGCTTATGAAGTTCATTTAGAATAATCATGCACGAACGTAACGTATCAGTTGATATATGTAAACGCCATACGATGGGACAGTTGTCAATTGGATACCGACTGTATTATTAGTTACATAGTGTGCTAGTGACCTAATACGATATATATGGGGTCAGTAAATTCCATATGGGGTGAGAGCGAAGCTCGAATCCCCCATATGGAATTTACTGACCCCATATATATCGTATTAGGTCAATAGCACACTGTGTAACGAATTTATCTTACCGAATATCTTAAAATATGGTATTTAGACTAGTGGCCTATCAAAGTGATTAAGTCTTCAATACTCAGTATTAAAAATCTACTTCCATTGGTCTATACAAAAACAAATGCCAACAATAACAACTTGTTAGCTTTAAATGTGTTTTATGGATTTATTTCAATCGTTCATCATCAATTTCTTCGTCTGTTGAAACCTTTCAGATTTTCCCTCAACACCGTGTTGTTTTTATAAAGGGACGTTACACCACTACTAACCGTGTATTGAAATAAGCCCCGCCTACTAACCTAATATGAAATATACACGGTCTCCACGCGGTTGCTTTTAACCAATCATATTCCTAGAAAATGTATAGGAGGTAAGATAAGTTGATATATCAATCCATCAAACGCAATAAATTGTTGTCGATAAAAATATCCAGCATTTTGGTGATATCTTCAGTGTAGTTGACTTTGGAATCAGTGCAATTCTTCCCAAAGTAAGATTTTTCATGACCTCAAACAAGATATTTGTATGTATGATTTCCATTTTGTAGAAAGGCTCTGATTTAAGAGACGATGCATTCAATCTTTCAATTGAGCATGGGGAATAAACTCTGGCTAAAACGTCACTCAGTAATGTAGCAGATCTCACGAAATTTTTTCAAAAATTTACTTGCAAATACAGCAGAATAAACTGCATATGAATATTGAAAAAAATATATTATATGTAATTTTGATACTTTCCGAGGTATAGCAAACTTAATATTCGGGATATTGAAGTACAAATGTAAAAATTAACATGAATATTCGCAAAACAGTTCAGCAATTTTGACTTCAAATTACTATTTCTCGAAATGATGTTCTACAAATTCTTCTTTAAAGTGACACATTATTGCTACAGTACTGGTATTTTCGTTTTATTTGTATTATAAATTAAATGGGAACCATAAAGTGAGCAGCAATAAGATATCTAATTTAGAAAATTAGTAGGACAATTTTTTTAGAAAAGGCTGTTTAAAGTCAGTTATTTTCTATATATATTTATCCTATTTATTTGTTCTTCTTTCTACAGAAATTTCAATTTACTTTATCTCCAAAAGTATCAAAGTTTCTTATACCTATTTTTCCAAATTCATATGCAGTTCCACCTGTTCTATTTGCTTGCAGAAATTCATACAAATCCGTTGATTAGCCCATTTACATACATGCAACCTTAAAGCCAATCATTTCCAGGTGAAATTAAATAATGACGCACGGGCATCTCCGAGATAGTGAGTGCCATATAACGCTGATATGGATCTATAGAGCGTACAATGGACTATTTCAATTTTTCATTTGAATGTATTCTCAACTTTTATAGACTTGGACGATATCGAACATAGCATACTGTAGACACTTGTCTATTAGTGAAGACTGTCAATTGACCTCTAGATGTCTTTAGGGTTTTTTTAGTCGTAGTGTTTCTGATTTATACTGACTTCTCCGTTGATTCATACTGTATATTCTACTGAAAACAAACCATAAACGAGCAGCAACTTATAATTCTAACATTGTTCATCGTTACAGATCAAAGCATCCCTACGTACATGCTGTAAACAGATTGTCATATCTAACCCTGTCGAGATGCTTGTAAGTATATGTACATGTACATGGATGGAGAATATTTGGGTAAAGTTGTCTCATATTTAGACGCATATGATGAGAATAATATTGATATGGCTGCATGATAAATAAATTATCAGCCGACAGGCAAATGCATATGATCTGCAAAAAAGGAGACAGAAGAAACCACTGGGACATTCTTAGCTGATGCTGCAAAGAGAAACCGACAACGCAATGACAAAAAAACGAAAAGATGACGCAAACAAACTAGTCCAGACAACACTTTATAGAAAACTAACGACTGAGCAAAGCGAAACTTACCAAAAACTAGATTTTGCAAGTTTACCATCTACATGTACTGCGGTACAACCATAGAAAAAGCCGATGAGGAAGGGTATTAATTGACTAACGCAAGTTTTTTTATATAACCTAGTTGACCGGGTTGCTTAAGACACAGTGCAGGTGGTTTGGACATTCTGTCACTGATCTGAATTTCAGACGATGCATATAAATTATCATGTTAGCCTTGTATAACCATAGATTATCCTATGTAGAACGTCTATTTATATATATATACACAGATTCTACAACTGCATCGAGTGCGCTACTGTATTGATCCTCTCGAGAAATATAATTGTTATTTGAATAAAATTATTATTTAAATTTTTTTTTTTTTTTTGATTAATAAAAAAACTATGAAAGACTTATCATTCTTTTTTCAGAAAGCCTTGGTTTCAAATTGATTTTATCTATCAATTTTCTAACGAAGGAAAAGAACTGAAACAGCTTTGTGATTATTCACACGAATTTTCAAACAGAATTATAAAAGACAGGCAGCAAATTCTGGTACGTGTTAAAAATTCCGTAATACGTTATTTATTATCATAGTTATTACTTCAGCGCGATCAAACTCCCAAACGTATGTATAAAATGTGTATCGGGTATACTTCAACGATACAGCATGTTAACTACTATAGTTAAGTAAAACAGACAGATAGAGATATTCATGCAGCCTTAATAATAGATAAGTCAATTTAGGTAAAAAGCTCTTAATTGTTCCGAGGATTAAAAAGATATCAAGGGTAAATCAAATTCACATACATCCAATCTCTTCTTCTGTTATTTAGTTAAAGATGTAAACTGAAGGAGTTAGAACCTTAGTTTTCTTAATAATTTCTAAATTTATCAACTGTACATTCTTTACATTCTAGAAAAAAGAAGGACTACCAACAAAGCGTCATCTTCATTTCCTAGATATACTTCTTACAGCTAAAGATGAAAATGGAATAGGACTTTCAGATGAAGATATAAGAGCTGAAGTGGAAACGTTTATGTTTGAAGGTGAATGTTTAGAGATTAGGTTTTTATATTTGAGTATTCACTCGTATAAATAGAAAATACCAAAAGTCCAATGATAAGTCATAACAACCGAAGCCATACAAACAATACAATGAAGTACACAAGCAAGAAGACTAACAATTAACAAGTTTGAGCTTTCTAAAAAGCTGTGGACTGCTTCGCTCTATCCTAATTTAAGGTAATATGTGTGTATGTGGTTGTTGAATTAGTATTCTGGAGGTGTGCCTCTCTGGAGGTGTGCCTAGATTGGCAGAAGTTATAAAATACAGATAATGCATTTTTGTAAACATTGTATAGAAACATTATTTACAAAACAAATAGTGCATATTGCAGATTAACAAAGCAAATAAACACGTATTAATAATTGATATTTCAATATTGAATTTCAGTGTGCAATATATGCATAATAAAACGAACATGAATTAACGACAGTTAATCGGAACTGAAATACACATAGTTAATTTTCCGGCATTTGATGTCTTATCCTGAGACGAGAAAAGTCTGTAATTCTTTATCTCATTTAAGCCAATAGTTGTTGCTGTATCTCAGCCGTATCATAAAGCAAAACCAATCAGAATCTATATGTGATTAGTAATTATTTCAAGATTGCGTGTATATCGACTGAAACTAATAGCTCCGCACCGTGATGCGAAGCAATAAATCAAACCGTTACAATAAAAACTAAATATTAAGCAATACAAACTCTGACCATTTGACGGAGTTAAACTCAGCATGCTCTGGCAGAATAAACTGTTTTTATAACACTAATGACATAACCCCGTTTTGCTCTTTTACTGATCTTCACTGGCGTATATTAGATGCAAGCATCTAATGAAATATGGATTATTAAGCGACAGAACATAATCAATATATCTGAAGGTGAAATTAAAGAATTTGGTAAACTGCTTTTTCTTTTTATCATTTCTGCTTTTCTGATAAATTTGACTTTGTTTCTAGAAACAGTTTGATCTGTTAACATTTTATGTGACAAGCTAACTAAGACAAGTCCAAATGTCATGATAATCAAGCTACAATGCTATACAATGTATCTCTAAAGATACACGAACGACTGTTGGGCATACTTGTTCTTTGCAGGTCATGATACCGTAGCTTCTGCAATTAGCTGGTCTATATACTGTTTAGGAAGATATCCTGAAGAGCAGGAAAAAGTATATACTGAAATATCAGAGTTATTAGTAGATGAATTAGAGGTCACGTGGTACGTCTAATTAAAAATAAATCAGGGACAATGATTTTTAAAAAATACACACCAAACAAAAACATTAAATAATTATCTAGCAGGGAATACTGTCCTTTCAATGCAAATGCATTTACGAAAGTGTAATTTACTAACTTGAACGTTTCCTGTTCATGTGACATACTTTCCGTGTGACATTTTAAAGACAATGATTGTTCATTTTCTTTTACACCCAAAATCTTACCTCTGCTTCTTCGTATTATGAATGTTGATGGTCAAATTTGTATCCTTTCATTTTCAATTTTAATAATACACAAAACTCAGTACTAAAACTGTATTTTGATTTCCATGGTAAATTATGCCATGAACAGCAGTGCATGGCTTGTCAATCTGGAACCCATGTCATTATATATTACATTGGCTGGTCCAAGATGCAGATACTATTGATAATTCAGACTTACAAATTGCCAGGATTTGCTTCAAAATGGGTTTTTTATAAGTCGAGTATACGTATGTATTGAGATCACTTAAGACATAATTTGGCTCCTTAAATTGCAAATGGAGCGAACGCTCCTTTCTCATTTCAAAATTATATTCATTTTATTGTTAAATGAACATCGCTGCGTTGGAGACCCATTGGTGGCCTTAGACTGTTTTCTGCTCTTTGGTCGGATTGTGGTCTCTTTGACACATTCTCCGTTTCCATTCTCAATTCTAAGATGGCATCGCTTTGTCAATTTATTACATGGATGATAATATTTTATGATAAATTTTATATTTTTTAATTCATGTCATGTAAACATCTGACGGAAGAAATTTTATAGAAATATGCTACAAACTTTGTGATGACCTTACGATGACCTGTCTTGAATGTTTTGTTTAATTCAGGGAAAATCTTCAGGAGATGCCTCACCTTACAGCTTTTGTGAAAGAATCAATGAGAATGTTTGCACCAGTACCGGGAACAGCCCGTCTACTTACGTCACCGATGCAATTTGGTGACATTATTGTACCAGCTGGTGTTCATATAGATATCAGCATTCACTCGATTCATCATCATCCAGATGTTTGGCCTGAACACGAGGTAACAATTTAACCTTCTACCTCCTGTTTGACTTTAAAAGTTAAGAGGTTCAAACATGCAATAGGAAACCCTGTTGGTATTCTTTTGAAATGCTTGCTTACTCATAACGGAATTAATCACTCTCTGACTGATGATGTTATAACTGACAGGCACAACTGAGGAGAAATTTATTTTCAACATGCGAAAATGGTATATAAAATAATTTCTTTTTCAACTAACCGACTTTGTCTGCTAACTTTACCTTGTTTTCTTTGGCAAGGTAATAAAATTGGACATACAGTTGGTCGTTTTAAAATAATTCCTTTAATAGCTTGAAGGTCAAAGGGCAGATAAAATCCTCCCCACTAAAGAATATACAGCAACACGGACAGCAGGAAAAACAGACAAACAACAGTTAACAAAGAGTTCGCATAACACTCACGATTGAGCAACAAATACAAAGCGTTATCAAACTTGAAGGGGGCAAAGGACCAGATATTTTGACCGCAAAATAAGTGTTTTCAAATCTTGCAAAACCGGAAATGGAACTATCGAGTAAATACTGGTTCAATATAATCGACAAAACGATTCACTTTCAAACGTTCAAAAGTTTTATAGAACTTGAGATACTGTAATCGTGTTATCGTGTTATATGTTTTACAGTAACGTCAAAGTGATTTTCTGCAATCTAGTCATGAGTTGTTAATACGTTATTTTCCTTTACAATGTCGGAATGTTCATGGCGTTATGTTAAAACTTTAACATGTTATAAGCATACAATTTCAATGAATATTTGTGCATTTGATGTATAAAAACTTTTAATTAGTTTTTTTTTTTTTTTTTAAATAATCCCATCATATAAAAAATGGTGCATTTAAATAAAGACGTATATTTGGTTCTTTCTAACAAATTTAAAGAAAAAGATATTCTATCATTCGTGTATTTGTATCAGTTGATTACTGTGAAGCGTGGTATTTCAGACAAAAACAAAAACAAAGTATGAATATCCTATCCTGGATCCTTGTTAGTATCTTAGCGACCGTCCTTCAAATATGGACTCGTATCGGAGGAAATGGTTTTCTGAAAAAAATCAATGACATATTTCCCTTACAGCATCTGATTGTAACTATGTTCCGGTTTGGATTTCAACTCATTTCACATTAAATTATCATTAATTAGATCCCAATTCGGTTTAAAGGTGATTTAATTATTAATCAAAATGTGTGTGAAAAACATGACTATGTATTATTAAAGATTAAAAAACTCCTCGAAAAATTGATGCTTGATGATAGCAAAGTCACTTATTAATAAGTAGTGCCAATTTGTTAACAAAGCCATCATGTTTGTAAGATCATGCAACATCGACATTTTGATGTATAAAGTAACCTTTATTTCACTAATTGTCAATTTAGATGTTTGTAAAGTAAACGGCAGTAATTGCACATAAATTCAATCTCTGTTACTGTTATTTTGTTAAGGCTGTTGAAATGTATCACAGCATTGCTAAATTTTACTCTTTTCAGCATCATTATAATAGATTATCATGAAATTTCTATTTGTTGGTTATTCAATCAAACAAGCATGAAAATCAAACTAATTTTATCATTTGTTTTATTTTTATTATATCTGAAGCTATATTTAAGGTATTCAAACCGGAGAGATTTTTAAAGGAAGATATAACTGATAGACATCCTTACAGCTACATACCATTTGCTGCTGGATCAAGGTAAGGGAGATAACATACGACAGACATCCTTACAGCTACATACCATTTGCTGCTGGATCAAGGTAAGTGAGATAACATACGACAGACATCCTTACAGCTACATACCATTTGCTGTTGGATCAAGGTAAGTGAGATAACATACGACAGACATCCTTAAAGCTACATACTATTTGCTGGATCAAGGTAAGTGAGATAACATACGACAGACATCCTTACAGCTACATACCATTTGCTGCTGGATCAAGGTCAGTGAGATAACATACGACAGACATCCTTACAGCTACATACCATTTGCTGCTGGATCAAGGTAAGTGAGATAACATACGACAGACATCCTTACAGCTACATACCATTTGCTGCTGGATCAAGGTCAGTGAGATAACATACGACAGACATCCTTACAGCTACATACCATTTGCTGCTGGATCAAGGTCAGTGAGATAACATACGACAGACATCCTTATAGCTACATACCATTTGCTGCTGAATCAAGGTCAGTGAGATAACATACGACAAACATCCTTACAGCTACATACCATTTACTGTAGGATCAAGGTAAGTGAGATAACATACGACAGACATCCTTACAGCTACATACCATTTGCTGCTGGATCAAGGTAAGTGAAATAACATACGACAGACATACCATTTTCTGCTTGATCAATGTAAGTGAGATAACATACGACAGACATCCTTACAGCTACATACCATTTGCTGCTGGATCAAGGTAAGTGAGATAACATACGACAGACATCCTTACAGCTACATACCATTTGCTGCTGGATCAAGGTAAGTGAGATAACATACGACAGACATCCTTACAGCTACATACCATTTGCTGCTGGATCAAGGTAAGTGAGATAACATACGACAGACATCCTTACAGCTACATACCATTTGCTGCTGGATCAAGGTAAGTGAGATAACATACGACAGACATCCTTACAGTTACATACCATTTGCTGCTGGATCAAGGTAAGGCAATAAAAAATTGAAAACAACACTTTATGAATTTCATGCCTCCAAAGGGCTTTTCTGGATTTACTTTCATCAGGAACGCTTAAAGCCGAATATATGTACAATTCGTTTCAATAAAACAATACGTTGCCTTGTACGAATATGAATGTTTAAACTACATCTAATGCACTATACTTTCATATTTTTTTTTAGAGAAAATGATTCTGTATTATAATTATGGACTCCATAAAGATATTATATGTACGTATCCTATGTAACATATCACAACTTTTCTAGAGTCGGTACGATTTTGAATCTAGAGCTTTGCTTTTATATATTGTTCTGACACTTGTCTATAGTTGATCGATTGAGTGTAGCTTGCTTAACGTCCAGTGTCTATCGTTGAAGACCTTTTGTTTCATTAAATGATTTTGTGTTATTACATTTAGGATGTTGGTTCATTGACGCAAAACCACACTTCTGCTTTTATTCTTATTCTAATTTCAGGAATTGTATTGGGCAAAATTTTGCAATGAACGAAATAAAAGTTATCATCAGCAGATTAGTTCAGAGGTTTGTAGATGTTAATAATCAATGAAATAAAACTTGTGTTGACAATATTTTGTGACATTTTTTTAGTACACAGTAAATAACAACAACAAAAACACAAACAAAAACAAAATAATAAAATAAACACACTAAAAACAACGAAACCGATGTTAATTTGTGCAAACTTCAGATCCAAGGATTTATATATATTTATTTGAATTGCCATTCAATTAAGTTAAAACAATAATTTGTAATATCTTAATGATCATATAGACGATATATATAGATTCTACCACTGCATCGAGTGTGATACGATATTTATCCACTCGAGACAGTTAAATTTTCAAATTTAAAACGCGAGGCTTGCCGAGCGTTTTAAATATTTAAAATTTTACTGTCGAGAGTGGATAAATATCGTATTACACGAGATTTGGTGGTGGAATCTGTTTCTCTACTGATTTTCAAACAATATGCAGGCAAACTTCTTCCTTCTTTACGAATGATCTGGAAAAAGATGTAGTCTGTCTATGTGACGTCTTCAGGCATAGTCGCCTTTTTTCATGCCGTCACAATAGGAAATCCAGAGGAAAGCAAGAAAATTCGACGTCATAATCGGATTCTAACCAATGATGAACTGAGATCAAACGAACCACACGTTGATTAAATTTTTTTTATACAATGGGTGCAGAAAGGGATAAATTCAAAAAGAATTAGAGAAACATGCAATATAAAGCTGGTCAATAACAAATGACAATAACACAGACATTACTGAAAACAGACGAGCAACAGTAAATGAGACGTTGACGTATACCGATCCTGAAACGCCGCACGATATTAAATGCTCGCAATTGCTTACTCGTCGGAGATTAATTAAACCCGACGCAACGAAGTAGTGCGGAAAAATAATATTTGGCCATCCATCCTTCAAATGATACAAAAAACCAAATTTGTGCAGGAAAGCGGTTTCCGGATGCTGAATTTAGTAAATGTCTACATGATAGAACATATTTAGATTTTTCACTACCGTTTTTTTTATATTTTAATGCTACAACGGGGAATCATAATTTCTCCTCCTTTCTTTTCACTGTATGTTCAGTTATGCTGAATCATCAGTTCTGGTCAACAAACATCTCAGTGAATTTGACTTGCCGTTTTGAATAAAACATACTTTCTTATATTTAAGATAAGGATATCGTGCAACACAAGTTCTTGTCGTTATTGGGTAGCAATTTATGCATTAATTATATCAATTAATGATAATTGTTAAATTATTATTTCAGATACAAAGTATCACTGGTAGATGGACATAATTATGAAATCAATCCAGAACTGATTATGAGGGCAACACATGGAATCAAAGTAATATTGGAAAATCGTTTTATGGAGAAGGAGTGGCAAATCGTATAAAAGCTATTAGAATTTATAAACAGAACAGGTTACTCATAAACATCAGAGATACTTAAACTACATATCATGAAAATATTTAATTCATTACTATTGCACCAAACATTCTTCTGTAAAGCATATATCTGTCAACAGCATTTTTTTTCTTGGATATGTTAGTTGAATTCTCTCCTTGTCATTTGGTACTTTGTTACCTTTGTTACTTGAGTTAGATTATCGGTGTAATGTATTCATCATATATACGGAATCAAAAATATGTGTACAGACATCAGACACTGGGGAATACTCAAGGGAAATTAAAGCAACAGAGAAGACGATAGTTTGGAATACCTGACCCTAATTAAATCTGAAATATTATACAATTACCTCAATTATACAGATTTTTCAGCTTTATAATCGATTTAAGGTAGAGAGGGGGTCTAAATCAAAATCCATAGATTTTTTTAATAATTTGCCAAAATGTAGTTTATATCATGCTTTTTTTGAAAATATAATAAAAAAGAAGGGTCATCGGGCTTTTTTCACGCTAAAGGTTGTGTAAACTTGTCAGATTTTGTGTAAATTATGCATGGAAAACCTAATTTTGTGTGTGCGATAAAAAGAAAACTAAACCATAGAATTTTAATATAAAATATGAGACGATAGCTCTAATAATATGCTTTCAGATCAGAAAAAGAAAAAATGGGGTCACCGGACTCGTTTTCTTGCTCCATAATAAAATACGTAAATTCATAACACATTCTGTTATTAAATTTACTTTATCTGAGTTATCTCCCCTTATGTGGCAAAGTTTAAAAAATTTGAATCAAACAGAAATATTCTGTTTTTTTGTAGAATACAACCAAAAAATATGATAAAACACTTAATTTTCTATATTAACATGAAAAGTCATACACATGAATAACGCACTACTCTCGAAATTTACACATTTCATTAAAGATCTAGATCGATTGTTATCTGCTATTTCCAAATAATAGATGGATGAATACACCCCAGCTCCCTAAAAATATAAATAAAAATTGTAAGAGATGTGTGATATCCGTTAATGCGTCCAAACGACAAAAAATGACTTAGAAAACAACAAACGGAGAACATTGTAGCGAAGAATTTCAAACTACTAGTGAACATTTTATCGCCGTCATAATAGATATAGGAAGATGTGGTGTGAGTGCCAATGAGACAACTCTCCATCCAAATAACAATTTATAAAAGTAAACCATTATAGGTCAATGTACGGCCTTCAACACGGAGCCTTGGCTCATCGAACAACAAGCTATAAAGGGCCCCAAAAGTACTAGTGTAAAACCATTCAAACGGTAAAACCAACGGTCTAGTATATATAAAAACGAGAAACGAGAAACACGTATAAATTACATAAACAAACGACAACTACTGTACATCAGATTCCTGACTTAGGACAGGTGCAAACATTTGCAGCAGGATTAAACGTTTTAATGGTACCAAACCTTCTCCCTTTTCTGAAACAATAGTATAACATCACAACATAGAAAACACACGATAAAACATCAATTGGAAGGCTTAACTCAATCAAAACGTAAATTAACACACTATGAACGAATAAATTCGATCTGTGATACCTGAAAGTAAATACATAGTTAATAAAATATTAGGGCAAACATTCAAGGCCAAAAGCAAACAAACAAGTCCAAATAAAGCCATGGCAAAACACTACCGCGAAATATTAAACCCTTAGAAAATAATCACTTTTGAAAAACCGGTTTCATAATATATACAGGTAAATGAAAATAACTTTGTCGTTTTAGGTATACTTTTCTGTCTATATAAAATCTTCCAATAATTAGGAATACCAAGAAAGGTAGCCCATTTTGGTGCCGCATTTTTTCGTTCACCTGTATTTTCGATGACACATTTTTTTGAAAAACTTACAATATCTGAGATTCCAATGTCGAATCGGCAAAGTAATGAGAGACGAAGATATCCAGTCAAGATGAAGAGAATGAATAGTTATTACTTCAATTCTATGATCAATATCATAGAAGGGATAATAGAGTCCATTATGTACGATCACTAGAATATTAATTCCAAAATACCGGTATGTAATATTTGAATTCAGAAACGGAGAGTCTTACTGAGATCATTGGAATTAATTGGAAAAGTTTAAAACTTTTAAGCGCTACATACCAACAGACAACACTGATTAGCTAAAGCAGGAACTAGACATGAATGTCAAATAAAGAAGTGTTAAAATGGTAATGCTGAAGAAAAATATTAATTTTAACCTCTCTTCTTAACTTTCACTTGTAAAAAACAAGTTTTCCGATTTTCTTGATAGTACGGATGATTTGTTTTTTGTATGAGCAGCTCATGTTGTCTTGTAGTTTAGTCTTATATGTATTGTTGTGTTGACTGTTGTTTGTGTTTTCCTCAGTTTGCTTTATAGCTATGGTTTTGTCTGTTTTCTTTGAATTAATGTTTTTATTGTTCCTAATCTGTTTCTCATTTTTTCAGGCATAAGATAGAAGCACAGTTGAACATTTATGTATACAAATTTTCGACTGTTTCATAATTTTGAAGGGTATTGTTTTTTAACCTTATAAAAGGATTGCACAGTTATATTTAGCACTAAGTCTTCATTTTTCTACACTTCCTAAGGTCGTATGAAACGAGTTTCTTGAAATTAAGATGTTAATAACATTATTGACCAATGCATGCATATATACTAAACTAAGTCCTCTGTGCACGGTTTTTACATTATTATTTATCTAGAACGTATTATCGACAAATAATATTTCATTCAGTGATTGTTGATCACATGTTAACTAATTTTCGAGTGTGTTGCCAAAGTTTACCGGATCGTGACTTTGATAAACAATCAACACAAAATCGTTGAACACGTGAAAAAAGTGATTTGACAGAGCAATGATAATGAAATTGAGAATGGAAATGGGGAATGTGTCAAAGAGATAACAACCCGACCAAAGAGCAGAAAACAGCCGAAGGCCACCAATGGGTCTTCAACACAGCGAGAAAATCCCCCACCCGGAGGCGGGCCTCAGCCGGCCCCCGAACAAAACTGTGTACCTATTTTCATATTTTTCATGCGTTCCCATTCGTTTATCAATTAACTAAACACACCTGTGTTGTATCTTTAGTTACATCATGTTAAGTATTGACTTAAGAAATACTTCTTTCATGCCATGCTCTATGCTCATTTTAACATGGGTAGGCATTACATTTGTCAATATCTTTATACCGAGCGTTAGCAAAGTGTAAAATGTTGACAAATATAATGCCTACCCATGTTAGCGAAGTGTAAAATGTTGACAAATATAATGCCTACCCATGTTAAAATGAGCATAGATCATGGCATGATAGAATTATTTCGATTCTAATAGAACTTTTATCCTCTGAAGCGGAACTATAATACACGTTAGAAAGGCAGCCATTTTGATTTGGTGAAGCCAAAACGGTATAGAAAATCAACCGTTTCACGATAATAAAACAAATAGATACATGTAAACTTACGTTTAGAATGATTTTATTTAATTTCCTGGCGAGCAACATCAACAACAAATGTCCATTTTGATCTCCAGCGTTATTGAAATTCAACTGACGTTGCAAATTTCAATTGTGACGTCAATCACGTGCAGCCTATGTTTTATTCGAATTAGAACATCGCTTTGTTTCCAAAGCGAAAGAAGAATGTCATATTAGAATTCTCAATAAAATTAGGCAAAATGCGTTAGAGAACAGAGGCGAAAGATACCAAAGGGACATTCAAAGTCATAAATCGAAAATAAACTGACAACGCCATGGCTAAAAAAGAAAAAGACCAACAGACAAACAATAGTACACAAAACATAACATAGAAAACTAAAGAGTTAGCAACACGAACCCCACCAAAAACTGGGGGTGATCTCAGATACAAAGGGACAATTAAAAACAAAAAGTCCAAACATATATCTGGAACGAAAATTCATTATTTGTGCTCCTGACCAGTAATTTACCTTAAAATAGTAAATAGTAAAAATGAAAGCATATTTTGAATGAAGATAAACATGACCATCTATGTGAGGCTAAAGTTTCACTTTCTACTGCTTTGTTAATATGCCTCAAAATGATAACCCCGCCACATTTTCATCTTCATCTTCCTTGTAAGTACTCGTCGTATTTCAAGTTAGTGGTCGGTGAATAAATAAAATTTCTATCCTGTCTAAATATGTGTTATATTTTTTTTTTCCAAATTTGACGAAACAAACTCTCTTTTAGAATGTTTAAATAGCAAAATGCTCAATTTAGCCAATAGTAGTTTACCGATGTGCAACTGTCATGAACCGATTAAGAAGGAGTTAAATCAAGGTAACAAACACAAACTGAGAAAATGCGCATGAATTCCTATGGAAGCGAGACCAGTGCGTCTACAGTGTAAGTGTCATGCTATGTATGCATCACCCTACATGCGAATCCACATTCGGTCGAAAATTAACAATCATGAATAGGATACAATTGGCCCACTTACAGATCTAACGACTATTATGGTATTTTAAAATCTCAGACGTACCGCGAAGACATGTCGATAGTGAGTTAAGACACTTCGCATCAGTCCACCAATTTCTTTTGGTAACCGTAAAACTTGAGAGGTGTCAGTTTAAGTTGTTCTTACTCTTAACCCAATTGATTCAGTATTTGTTTAAGGATCACACGACGACTCTTAATGAGGTCCATATAAAAGAGAGGCGAAAGATACCAAAGGGACATTCAAACGCATAAGTCGAAAATAAACTGACAACGCCATAGCTAAAAAAGAAAAAGACAAACAGACAAACAATAGTACACAAAACACAACATAGAAAACTAAAGACTGAGCAACACAAACCCCACCAAAAACTGGGGGTGATCTCAGGTGCTGCGGAAGGGTAAGCAGATCCTGCTCCACATGTGGCACCCGTCGTATTGCTCATATTAGTACAAACCCGGTAATAATTCTAGATCGGTAGGTCACATTCGGAGAAAAAGGGATGGAATTGTAGTTACGACATTTGAATATATCTGTTATCATCTGTGAAACGGATATTCCGTAACGGTCAACCAACTTGTGATGGCGTCCGTAAAATTTATGAAGGGATGATTTCAACTTCACCACTTGGAACTCTTGGTTTATTAGCTTCCTTGTTAGCAGCAACCCTCTATCAAGGAAATCATGATAGGAACTACAAGCCCTGGAATATCGTATCAACTGGGAGATATATACTCAGTATGAAGGCGCTGCTGGAATGTTGCTACATAGAAATGGAGAGTTCACAATTGTGAAGCACATGAACATTCACGATCGAAATGTATCTATTGAGATATCTAAACACATTACGATGTATGTTACTGCTGCAAAATGGTGAGTTGACAATTTGAAAGTTGAAATCGTCACGTTTGTGGTTTACCATCTACGTCGTCTGGTCTGCTAAGTACCGAACGTGACCTGTTCCCGAATATGACTGTTTTGCCGAGTGTGAATTCGTATTGCTATACGACGTGTCTCGGTATTTATACATCCAACATTCATGTATTTAGTTATGATGTTTCTTTTGTAATTCTGGTTCGATATTGTGTTATGTCTTATCGTTTGTGGTTTGAATTCTGTATTTTCGATACATTTCACATATGTCCTATTTGTCAGTATAGTCGAGTTAGTCGTGTTTCGTCTACAGTGTTTTTGTTTTATGTTGTTTGCCTTATATATATTACAGTTAATTTTTTTCTTTATGTATGTTAAAATTAAGATAATTAATCAGCTATTTCATCTATATGATTTTTAGTTTAAAGCAACTATATGCACAGGATTTTTTGTTTTTGTTTTTACACAGTTTTGATTTAGAAGAAAAAGCGACATGTTTAAAAAATACAAATAATAACACCATTACAAACACAATTCCATTTTGATATTCTTGTCATGGTTAGAAAATATATAAAATAACACTATAACAATCTCAATCTTATATTCCTGTACGTGTTTACAATAAAACAAATTTATTCTATTTTTAGAAATTTACCTGCGATTATATAAATGTCACAAAAAATACGTCACTTTTTTGGCGCTGATATTTTCCTGTGATTCACAGTGTATAATTCATTTGTGGTATCCTGGTGTGCTGTCGTGGATTCATGGGAGGTGTCCGTTGTTAGTCTGGGGTTTACATGTTGTAATGTACTATTTTATTATTTACTTATGTGCTTGCTTCTCTGTTCTGAGTGTTCTTGCGTTTATTTGTACTGTATTCCTGTCACGTAATGTTGTCATTTTAGTGGTATTTTTAATATGGCCATTTAAGCGGGAGGTTTGGCTAGCCATAAAACCAAGTTCAATCCACCATTTTTTCTTAAAATGTCCTGTACCAAGTCAGGAATATGGCAGTTGAAATATTCCGTTTCTATGTATGTTGGCGTTTGTTTTCGTTGCAGTTCAGTGTTTCTGTTGTTCCGTTGTTTTCCTCTTAGAGTTGATGTGTTTCCCTTGATTTTGGTTTGCGACCCGGATGTGTTTTCGCTTAATCGATTTATGACTATTGAACCGCGGTATACTACTGCTGCCTTTATTTGTTATAGATTCGAGTTTGAAGTAGTCCATCTTTCTCAATATAGAAAAAAATCTAAATATCAAGCAGACCTTCTTGTTTTGATAGTTTTCTTAATCTCAAGTTCACTGGAGTATATGAGATGCAAGCTCTCACTGACATGAGTTATTATTTGTCAATACATCATCAAAATATCTGAAAGTGACGTTTAAAATTGATGAGATGCTTTTACGTTTTGTCCTAAAGACATCTGTATAAATTTTGATTCAAATAAGCACGAAATTAAGTTGTCCAGTGGTAGTGCACAGTAAGTAACCATTGAAATATAAATGACCCAAAATAAAATAAAAAATATGTTGTCCATCAAAAAGTCCATCATTTTGATGATATCATTATTGGTGCATTAGTTGTAAAAATCAATGTGATTCTTCAAAAAGTAATTGATTTTGTTGATGAAATTTTTTATCATACTACGTTAGAAAAATAAAACAACTAAAATAAGACAACAATCCAACATTACCTTTCAATCAAAAATGAATCAAGCTAGTTCATATTTTTGTAGAAAAAATATCGAGCATAAAATTTCTTCATCGGTTACTCAAATAATCAAACGCATTTAATCCTGAACAGCTTAAAGCAATAAGCTGATTCAGTAACACATCAATTTGGTTTAAACATTTTATTTATATGATACATTTTTATGAAAAAAAAAATAGAAGATAAAAAGGCAGCAATAAAATCACAAGGCAAAGGACAGACAGCCCCATAGCCAAATATTTAAAAACAAAAAAGAACTGGCCAAAATATAACTGTCCAATATAAAAACGAACACCAAACTTAAAAACACAAAAGCAATAAAAGCTTAAAGAACAAGAGTGGCGGTCTTTGGTGAGGGTTGTTTAGAAATGAATTTAAACATTCAGATGTGAATAAGAAGCTCCAAATGTACATACCACAGTGTTCCTTAATATTATCAATTGAAGCGATTATTAAAAAAAAATAGTGAACAATACTCAAATATTCTCGGATTTCATTATATTGCAAAGTTCGAAAAGCAATTCCGCATAACGTCTAGAAGCTGTTTCGGATGGAGATAAAAACGGTAATAACTTTTTTCAGCGTCTAACCCCTTGCAATAATATGTTTTACCTTTTTCTATATCTCTAAAAACCAACAAATAAATAAATGAAAGGGAATAATATGCATCATGATACTTTCTATGACATTCTGGTGCATCATCTAATTACTTATGGAACAAATCAATAGCTAGCTTATGTGGATCCTCGCGACAATGCAACCACGCAATACCAAAGAGAGATTCATGATCGTCATGGTCAATATCATATGCCCTCTTGAAGGAATCGATTGCATGGAATCTCTGTTGTGTTATAGTATAAAGCGATTCTAAACTGTTAAACAATGTTGCAAGAATTTGACGTTGAATATATGAAGTAGTATAAGCTTTCTCCACTTTTATTGCAAATATTTCATATGTTCGAATGGCTATTTGTAAACATTCAAATTTAGAAAAAAACACTTCCAATTCCACTTTGATGTGGTTGACAAAGATATTTGTACAATATGTCGATAATATGTCATCTGTCCTATGTTTCAAGTATTGATCTATAAGGTTAAATACATTTTCAGGAGGCTTGAAATTTTCGTACCAGATATGATCAATCATATATGCATTAGCATAACTATGAAAAGCTGACTGCAGGAAATCACAGTCAATGTCTGTTTCCACCTCTGACATAGTATCGATCTTGCTTCTTCAAACATTTCAAATGTAGTCATGTATTTCAGGGCGGTAGGCGAGTTTAGACAAACCGATATCAGACCATATTCGAACTTCAATTCGGCTGTACACAATTTTGATGTTAGGCACCACTAGAATGAAATGTAACTGAATTAAGGAAGCAGACTAATTACACAATCAAGAAGATTTCTCTAGAATTAAAAAAAGAGTGAGTTTATAAAATTGTTTTATTTTGCAACATTCAGTTTTTTCTTGTTCATGTATATCTAATTTTCAAAGCTTTGCACCATTTGCCACTGACAATAAGAGTCAACCAGACTTTTCTTTTTTTTTTTCTAAAAAACATTTCTCCTAACGCTTAAAAGAATATGATGAACAAGAATTTCACATTGTTTTTTTTTTTTTTTTCTTTTCTGTGAATTTACAGGTTCAAATAAGTTCTTTTGTAAATTTAATGAAATAAAAACTTTTAAAAGATAACAATGAAAGCCATACAAATCATAAATGCACACAAAGACAAATTATATACAATGATTTTCAAAAATTTAAAGAACTTA
Source organism: Mytilus coruscus (assembly GCA_017311375.1). Classification (NCBI taxonomy): domain Eukaryota; kingdom Metazoa; phylum Mollusca; class Bivalvia; order Mytilida; family Mytilidae; genus Mytilus; species Mytilus coruscus. The sequence continues at coordinate 38,314,885 of CM029598.1, forward strand.
ATAAGTTTAATGTTGGCATTAATGTCAATAACACTACAGATGTGTCAAGATGCGTAGTTCATTTCCCATAGGCCACAATGGAAGCCTTTTCTTCCATTCCTCTGTCCATATCGTAAACTTGGATATGTATGATGGCTCGTTTCAAAGCTGAGACATTTTCACACATGTGGTTAAAATTTTGGGGTACGAAGTGAGATTATTTTTTTCACAAATTTGGCAACCTCGAAAGGCCCCGCGTGATGCCGCTTCAGCAAGAGAAAAGTCCTTATTTTCACACAGTTAAATTCTCTGGAAATTCATTTCTGTACAAACATTTAATCACTTCAAAGTTTTTACATCTTTATTTTAGTCTTCTGCTCTTTTGCTCTTCAAAAAAGCAAAAATAGTCAAGCTCAGTCAATTACTAAAAATAGCACCATGTCCAACAGCATTGCATACAGGTTTTTTTATTTCTATCTATAGTTGAGTTCCTCACTGTGAGACGCATTTAGGGATATTGACCCAGATCCACAATATATTTTTCTATCACAATTCACGTAGAAAAATATATTCAATTTAAAGTTCATTCAAAATTGTTAAAATACCCGACGTATCAGTTATGCCGTTTTAAAACACACACCTTCAAGATCGATTAAAATCCAAAGATATTTTGCAATTTCATGATAGGCTTCTTTAAATAGACTGATTATGCCTACCACAGGGATATTGTAGTTGACCTTTGTTCTACAGTTTTAATATTATTTATTGACCTCTGATAACAAAATCTGTAAAGTGTTTACACAGTTTGGTTGACATATGTCTCTTAAGGAAACTTCAAAAGGAAAAATTGCATATTATAATGGATATTATTGATAAATTGCGCATACAACAGATTAGTTTGGCAAAACTATGTTCACCCACGGTCAGTGTTTTAAAAGAAGGAAAAAATGATATATTCTTAAGTAAGGAGTAGGCCCGGTAAGACCCCTTTTTGGCCCCGAAATATAGCTATTCAAAAATTTAATAAAAATGTAAACTTTCAGCTATTTATTAGAATAAAGAATTCTTTTGTTACATAAATATGGGCTGTTTTTGACAATACAATACACATGCATCAGGTACTAGCAACATTAACTCATGCAAAATCACTGAAATCTTCACAATTTTAGCTTTTGTGCCTATTTTTAGACGGTTTTTGTCTAAAATGGAAGCGGCCGCACTTGTGTTCAGTCTTAATATTTAAATAACTGTTGTATTTGATGATTATACATAATATATATAAAGGTTGAGACTGAACACGAATGCGGCCACTTCCATTTTAGTCAGAAACCATCTGAAAAGTGACGTTTTGTGGCTTATTTGATAGATTTTTCATATTTAAGCTTAAATTGAGGCGTCTTTAATGACCAAATCAGTTCAAATCTTTTACATAAAATAATTGAATCGACTGAAGAAGACACTTAAGTGTTTAGAAAATGTCAAAAATCTTTCATCAGATGTATTTAAAATTTTAGGCGAAAATAAGCCCTTAGCGGACCTTCTCCAAATTTATAGTTCTTTACGTCATGTACGTTGTCAAACATTTATCAAAGATACCAAACAGTCAGGAACAGAACGTATTTATATGGGTTTTTTTTTTGGCAAATAGTCAAAATGATTTATAGTTGGCATAATTTATTTGATAAGTACACAAAGAGAATACGTTCTATTTTAGTAGTCATGTGCAAACAATCACTTTCTCAAACAATAGGCACCAAGAAATGTATAAGTATATTAAGGTGTTTTTTCAATCAACATAGAATGTGTATTTACTTGATAGTTTAAATGTGTTAATCATTGTATTCAATTTGATTTGTGGGAACCCACTCTGCTGATTTGAGAAGTATAAAACAAATTCAACTGCTATCCCAATTAATTGCATTCTATGTTTTCACTTCCTCCATTTTCTTTAGACGGGAAATACGGAGGGGACATTTATTTGTTCAGTACGACAAACATATCACGTAGAAACCGTTTTGAACGTGAATCTCTGAAAGTTATTTTGATCGTTAGATTAACATGAAAATAATCGATTGGTTCACTCCGTATTTAGGTGATTGATACAATTTAGATATTTATCAGCCTTAACAAGATTGATAGTCGATTTACGCTATACCTAAAGGTATATAAAAGAAAAAAAAGAAAAAAGGTGTCTGCCAGAGACGTATGCCTAATTTTATTTCGTAACAAGGAATACAAGGGATAAATGATTTGTTTTGAGTGTTTATTTATGTATTCGTGCTGAATAGCTATTTTGATATAAAATCAACTTTCGTTGCTGCATTCTAGATGTTTATTCTACTTTTTCATTTGAAAGTTTGAAACTGATTTATATACAAAATGTCTGTCTGGCAATAATATAAACGTGTAAAAGCCTTAAAAAACTCATCAAGGGGGATAAACTTCGAAAAATAGCCAACAGATGTCGCTGTCCAGGAGAAAAAAGTCCCGTCAGGGAAGAGATGAATGGAAATCGTTAAGGGCATACGATACAGTTTTTTACGAAAATCTGTATACAAGCTATTTTACACCTAGTCAATTCAAATATGTAATAAAAAAATATACCTTCATGTGCTAAATTTAGAAATAAATGGGGTCGAAATTTTAGACATTTACTTAAACTTTCGGTTTCTTGGACATTTCTATTCTTTGGAAAGACACACGTAACTTTTTTGTTTCAAAAGATAACACATGCGGATTGTTGATTAAGATTATCTTCTTCATAAATCGTATGCTCTTTATTTGTGTAACAATTCTTTTGAAATAATTCATTTTCATTAAATGTTCATGATTCTAGAAAAAAACCGGCATTTTTTGCTGTATATTTATCTGATTAAAAAAAAAATCATCGGTTATTTCTTCAATAACAAATAATCTTAAAACAGTATTAAGTCAAAATTCATTTTAAAAAAGAGGGGTCCATGTACTCGTTTTCAAGCTAATAACAAAGTATTAAAATCATCTTAAAAATGCATCTTTTCCCGATATGTCGCAGTTTGACGTCGCGAAAAATTACATTTTATGTTAGCATTGTCATTACCTCCCCTGTAACTGTATGGTATGCCCTTAATTTGTAAAACATGATAGCATAATTTTTTTAGATTTTAATGACAAACATGAGAAGTCAGAGTAATATGTCTTTGAAAACAGAAATTCAATTCTTAATTTTTAATCTAAGGAACCGCCATTTTTTTTCACTTCGACTGCCATTGATTGATTGATTGATTGTTGGTTGCTTAACGTCCAGTGGCAAATATTTCATGCATATTCAGGACGAGAACAAATTAACAATAAATACAATAGGTAGGTTCTGTAATAGAGGCGTCTGGGATTGAGGTCGGAGAAATTTAGACTGCCACGGGAAATGACGGTATATTGGATAGGGATAGAAATTTAGGCTTCCAACAGGTCACCTACGGACCCCTCAAAGAGTTGTTGCAAGGGTTCTTAACGTGCAAAGAGCGTGGCACTCTCTTTACACGAGGCATCGGATTTAACGTCCCCATTCTGACCGGACGTGGCTGCAAATTTGTACATCCCGCACAGCCAAACGGACGCCCCACTTTGACGAGGGTTTTACCGCCGGTCGGAGGAAGACCAATGGTGACCATATTTTTATTCCCCAGTCACCCTTGGGGTGACTGCCATTGAAAAATTGTCAGCTCTGGACGAAATAAACATCTCCTTATTTTAACACAGCTCTTCGACCTCGTACTCTATTTTGCCTTTCGAGTGTCATTGATGGGTCTTTTGTAGACGAAGCGCGCGTCTGGCGTACAAAATGGTAATACTGGTATCTATGAATGTGTTTATTTACTTTATAAAAAGATAAGGGAGTTTATTGAGGAAGTATTGAAATGGGATGGTTGCATGACTTTACAAGTCGTCGTGTACACACATGTGCAATTTCAATACGTTACAAAGGACATTAGAGAATATTTTGTTTAATATTCTGCTCTTAACCAAAAACTGATCAGAAACACAACACATTTGTCAAAAGGAAACTACTACTTACGTGTAATTGAGATGAATAGATCGTCTCTATTTTTTGTGATTTAATTTCCGTTTTCATGCCTCAAGTATGTTTCTCAGTCCAGGTTTTAATTAACAAATTTAAAATAACACAGATATACAACATATGAATCATTTGTCTTTTTATGTTGCAATGTTACACTACTGTTTCGGGTTAGGGTGAAGTTTGGAGCCTGTTAAAACGTTTAAACCCTCTGCATTTGTATGCACCTGTCCTAAGTCAGGAGCCTGTGATTCAGTGGTTGTTGTTTGTTGATAAGTGGTTGATAAGTGTTTCTTGTTTCTCGTTTTTTATATAGATTAGACCGTTGTTTTTCCTGTTTGAATTGTTTTACACTAGTCGTTTTGGGCCCTTTATAGCTTGCTGTTCGGTGTGAGCCAAGGCTCCGTGTTGAAGGCCGTACTTTGACCTATAATTGTTTACTTTTTACACATTGTGTCTTGGATGGAGAGTTGTCTCATTAGCACTCATACCACATCTTCTTATTTCTACATATTAAAATATGTATGTTAACTTCCAACACAAATCCTTACTTAGTGCATTCTTACGTTACATTTGGTTATAAATAATTGTGTTAGTGGGCATGTAAGGATTTGTTCTCCTTGACATGACTCTAGTGCACACATTTTAAGATCTGATTTATCATAAATTAAAGACAGAATGAAGCCATTTGAGCAGAGCCGAAAGGGTGAGTAGATCCTGTTCCAAATGTTGGACCCGTCGTGTTGCTCCTTTAAGTATAAATTCGGTGATAATGAAGATAATATCACATCTTAATATCAGTTTTTGTGTTCATTTCCTTCTTCAGGCAATTCTTCAAAAGTAGTACAGTCTTTACTCATTTATATAGTTCCCTATATATGATAAGAAAGCCCTACTATGTTTACATTTGGTGTAGGTTGTTCAATTACATGTACATGTATTTAATGAGAGATATTGAATTCATGTCAATTTGATTTGATTGACATTTCTTCATTATTTATATGTATGTTACTGTAATACATATTCCATCTGAAAAACTTATCACTAATTCACCAAACCCATGACTTTTGTTTTGTTTTTTTTTTTTTTTTTTTGTGATTTAAAATCAAGTTGGTTACATATGTATACGTTTATTCAACAATACAAATAAGTAGAATGAAATTTTCGGTTTTTACGGTGTATGGGCGTATTACTTTATTGCAGTTTAGTGTTTCTGTTGTTCATTTGTTTTCCTCTTATAGTTGATGTGTTTCCCTCGGTTTTAGTTTGTAACCCGGATTTGTTTTCTCTTTATCGATTTATGACTTTTGAATAGCGGTATACTACTGTTGCCTTTATTTATTAGATACATAAGTGGAATTTTGATTTATATATACTTTGTAGTTGCGACACCCAAAATATATTCTGATACTCTTGGAATTGACAATAATTGTTAATTGTTAAGTTTATATATACGTGCTATAAAGCTATTTCACAGTTCTTTGCAAAAGTGACAAAAAACTTATATCAGTTTATAGAGCTTTCAACAGTTGGGGAAATGTGATTTTATTTAACAATAAGGACTGCATTTTATATTTACTATTGAAAATTTAATATCTCTTATGAAAAAAGCATTGCAGGGATGGCTGTAGTGTAGTCAATGATTAACAAGTGTCAATGTCATATATCAAGCTCTGTATCGCCCAAGTTATAAATGATTGATCACCACTTTTTTTTTCAAAACACCTATTTCGGATATGAGATAACACGAAACAACGCAACTGACATGGTTTGCAATCTCTATGTGAGGCCAATTAAGGAAGAACTAGAATAAAATGAAAAACCCTTGTTCAGAAAAACGTGTCTTCAAAGAAAACACGCAATTTTGACATTAACTAGTTCAACCTAGCATTATAAATCTTCCATGTACAGTCATATGGGAGGAAGTACAACTCATACGGAAATGATTTTGCTATATTCAACTCTCAGTCTATGTAAATAAAGCCGTTTATATTTTTGATTTACTTGTACATTCAAATACATTGTCAGATGATGAGTAATGAATTGGAAGAATTTTATAGAGAGGATCTTGATATTTCCATTTTTGATAAACATTGCCATAAGGTTGCCCGTAACCATAACCAGTGGCCATGGTTTGTTACATACCAGTGTTAAACATTATATTTCACTGCCTCTAAAGCATGAAATCCCTATAACATATTTATTTAACAATTGCAACAAATACATATACATATATAACTTTACCGCACAGATTTTACTGACAGAGGTTCTAAATAAAATTCTCAAACAAAATTAAAATAATATGATAATGAATGTAAGATGTCTTCATGTTTGCAGACGACACAAAATTATAAAGATATATAATCAGCAGTATTGACAACACCATAATGCAAAATGACATGTATAATATTATGAGACGGAGTGAAAAATGGCTATTACGTTTCCACCGGACAAATGCAAAGTATTACCAATTTCTACTAAATCCACTTCTCGGCAAGAGAGAAAATATAAATTGTCTACATATAATGGATCTGAAATTACATTAGAAACAGTTCAATTAGGATAGTTTTGACGGTGACTATATATTCCAAACTGAAATTTGACAATCATATACAGACACAAGTCAACAAAGCAAACCAACTAGATCGAATTATTAGAAGAACATTTAAGTGTTTAGATTATAAAATATTCTGTCTACTATTTAAGGCATTAGCCCGTCCTCATCTTGAATATGCTAGTAGTGTGTGAATGTGGAACCCATATAAAAAGAAAGATATCGAGACAATTGAAAACGTCCAACAATGCAACATGGAGCAATAAAAATATTACCTAATCTCACAGAATTGTCATACGAAGAACGATTGAAAACTCTGAAAATTCTTACATTTAAATTTCGAAGGCTTAGAGGCGACATGACACAGACTTTCAAGATAGACAACAGAGGGCTCATTTACGCGTAACACAAGCTCGACAACAAGAGGCAACTCGATGAAGTTGGTTAAAAAACAAAAGCAGACCAGACATAAAGAAATACTACTTTACTAATCGAGTAATGGAAGTATAGAATAGCCTACCGGACATCGTAGTGACTGCAAAGAACGTACAGATTTATAAACATCGTGTAGACAAGCATTGGAAAGAACCCGATACTATATCACTGAATACCCATATAACACCGGAAGTAGCATAAGTGTAGTTATTGAACAGAAAACTGAGCTAAAAATAGAGGAGCAAACTGACCTCCTGCTTTTGGAAACACTTAAGTTGACTTAAATAGAGATATGTACATTTCATACTCATCTTTATAACGTATATATACATGTGGATTTAGTTTAAACGTTCGTTACTTTTTTTCTAAAACATCTTGTACTGTAGATGCTGTTAACTTATCACAGTCATTCGAAATGTTCGATTAAGAACTGTGCACAACGTTTAGATTCAGTCTCATCACGAATTATATACGGAAATTGTTTATCTTCAGCATTTAACCCCTCCTGGTAACATTCCTTAGCTTTTGCTATATTTCTAAAAGAAGAAATATAAATATCTGCCATGGCATAATATGCGTCACAATACTTCTTATCACATTCTGGTACAGCACCTAAATACTTATGAAACAATTTTAAAGCCTTATCTGGATAGTCAGACTGGTCACAATGTGCAATGCCATAAAGGGAATCATAATAATTGTTGTCAATATCATATGATTTTTGGAATGAATCGACTGCATGAATTGTCCGGCGTGTGATAATATATAACGAACCTAATCTATTATACAAAGTAGCAAGAATTTGACGTTTTATATCGGAGTTAGTACAGTCTCTGTTTACTTTTGCAGCAAGTATTTCCTTTGTGCGAATGGACATTTGTAAACATTTAAATTTTGATACTAGTAATTCATTCCTCTTATGTTCTAAAATATATTTTAAATATTCCGCTAATATTTCATCCGGTCTCTGTATAAGGTACTGACCTACAAGATCGTATGTATTAATAGGAGGCTTGTTGGTATCATACAAATGATTTTCGCACATTTCTGCCTTAGCATAGCCATGGAAAGCTGGTTCTAAGAAATCACAGTCAATGTCTGTTTCAACCTTTGCTTTTGAATAGCGGCATAGTATTGACCGTGCTTTAGAAAACATATTAAAAGCAGTCTTGTATTTCATAGCGGTAGGAGAGTTTGGAAAGGCGGATAAGGCAGATTTGGTGAAAGCAAAATGAACACTGTTGTACACACCAGCTGGATCATGGCCTTTAGTTTTTATCAATTGAATAGTTTCTTATTTTTTATGTCAGGATCTTTTATAACCGACTTTAACTGCTTACATCCAATTCATTTGAACTACGGTGGGTGGTTGTCTCATTGGCAATCATACCACATCTCTTAATCTTTATACAAAAAAAAAGAGTTAGAAACAGTTTATTTTATCATAATAATTGCAGAAATATTTTTGATATGGAACCTTCTTCTAATACAATTTACCAAGTTTAAATGTCCTACGGGTTTTGTTGCCTAATTGCATATTCTCATCTACACTGTTAGCCAAGTGTCTAAAATTGTTTTTGGTTATATCTCGGATACTAACTTCTTAATAGAATCATTACATTTAATTGTCATTAGACGTCATTAGTTGCAAATAAACGTTGAACCGCAGTTCTGTGACTAGAAGAAAACATGCATGTTCAGGACGAGAACAAATTGCAAACAATAAATACAATACGTAGTTCCAGTAATAAAGGTCGTCAGGGATAAAGATCGGGAAGTTAAAACTGCCACTTGGAAACGAGGGTATATTGGATACAGATTGAAAGTGTGCCTTGCCACTTATGAAACCTTAAAAGTTATTGTAGATGTTCTAAATGTGCATGAAGAAAGCACTATCTCTACACGAGACATCGGATTTAACATTCCCATTCTGACCGGACGTGGCTGTGTATTTATACATTCCGCACAACCTAACTGACGCTCTCCTTTTTCAAAGGTTTAACTGCTGGTAGAAAAATACCAAAAGGGACCAAATGTCTAATACCAAGTCTTCATTGGGGGTATAAAAAATTTAATACGCTACGATAAATTGATACAATTTATGATTGGAAACAGGACATTTTGTTGGTGAGCCAGAATACCAACGAATTTGCAGAATGTGCGACTCCGGACAAGTTAAAAATGAACTACACTTTCTGGTTGAATGCCAATTTTACAATGGACTTCGTAATCAATTAGTCTCTGGACTTAGTGAAACCGTATTGAATTTGAATAAGAGTGAAAAGTTAAATTTATTATTGTCTGAATATCCTCCAAAAACAGCCCGATACTTAGAACAGTCATTAACAAAACGCAGACAACACTTATATTTAAATAATTAACATGTATATAAAATTCCTGATGTCAATCTGAATTAATACTATAGTATATATTTAAAATGACTTATAGGTCAATTGGAAACTATTTCAATATTGTACACATTTTTGTTATACACAATGTCACTATAATAAAGATATTTGTATTGTATTGTATTGTATTATTATAGATGCTATTTACTACTCTTTTTACCGGAAACATCGATTTAAGGTCTTTAACGATAGACATACATCCGTACCTCGTAGGAAACAGATTCATAGGGATCGATTTGATTTGATTAAACTCTATTTTCCTTTTATACACATGGTATAAAATCAAATATTGTATAATAATAAGTTTGTCAAGACATCAAAGTCATCTTCTCACTTCTAAAATTAAACTAAACATTTACTTAATTTGAAATAAAATGCTGATCTTCAAATGGAACAAAAAGAAAAACAAAGCAAATTGTTCCTCTTTATTTGTGTGGGTGAGTTTATAGTTCGTTTACACACAAATGTGGTATGTGATCAGTTTGAAACACACATTTGACATAAGTATGATTTTCCAATCGTATCAAAATGTGTTACTGGTTAAAAGATGTAGTTGGTTAATACCAAATGAAACGGAGCAGATAAAATATCCGAAAAATATGTGTACAGTGGGAAAAGATAAAACGATAGTTAAGTTTGTTAGCTCAAATTTAGACATAACTACGAAAGGGTAAAATGGTTTGATGATGTATTCATTTATCTGGTTAATATTTAACCAGCATGTCGTATGGGTCTCCAGTTGGTATTAAAGAAAAGGGGACAAAACGGGTTTTAATATGATAGTACGTGTGAAAGAATCAGGAAGGATTACACAGAATCCCTATTGATTTGGGAATCTTGCATTACAGCAATCAAAATAGAAGAATTGAAAAAAAAAGTCGAAGCGCGAGTCTGGCGTGATTTTTTTTTAAAACCTGACGAGTCGTCCTTTTTAACCTTCTTTTTTATACAATGGAAGAAACGTTGATTTTGCGTGTTGTTTTGTATCAATCTACCAAAAATATAACGATATCTATTCACAATTAACAGAACGTTTTACATGTATTTGGTAACGGTAATACTTGTTTTAGGATAAAATAATCACATAAAAAACTTGCTTTATAGATATAGGAAGATGTGGTGTGAGTGCCAATGAGACAACTCTCCATCCAAATAACAATTTATAAAAGTAAACCATTATAGGTCAATGTACGGCCTTCAACACGGAGCCTTGGCTCACACCGAACAACAAGCTATAAAGGGCCCCAAAAGTACTAGTGTAAAACCATTCAAACGGTAAAACCAACGGTCTAGTATATATAAAAACGAGAAACGAGAAACACGTATAAATTACATAAACAAACGACAACTACTGTACATCAGATTCCTGACTTAGGACAGGTGCAAACATTTGCAGCGGGATTAAACGTTTTAATGGTACCAAACCTTCTCCCTTTTTCTGAAACAATAGTATAACATCACAACAGAGAAAACACACGATAAAACATCAATTGGAAGGCTTAACTCAATCAAAACGTAAATTAACACACTATGAACGAATAATTCGATCTGTGATACCTGAAAGTAAATACATAATTAATAAAATATTAGGGACAAACATTCAAGGCCAAAAGCAAACAAACAAGTCCAAATAAAGCCATGGCAATACACCACCGCAAAATATTTAACCCTTAGAACAAAATCACTTTTGAAAAAACCGGTTTTCATAATATATACAGGTAAATGAAAAATAACTTTGTCGTTTTAGGTATACTTTTTCTGTCTATATAAAATCTTCCAATAATTAGGAATACCAAGAAAGGTCTGTCATATAAATACCTAATTTAACACTAGATACATAAGGGTAATTATCAACAATAAAACTTCCTGTACAGATTAAAGGAGAATAATCTTGATGTTCATACAAATGTAGTATGAAGAAGTGAAAATTAGTAGATATTCCAAATAATAAAAGCTGGTATACAGACAAGATCCATATTAATATAAAATAACAAAAAAGTATTAAAAATAGTATCAACAGGTCGAATTAAAAGAAAGTACGATTTGAGAGTACTCGCAGTTACTGACAGCTAGTTAAAAGCCAAAACAATTAATGATAAAAATCATGCATCAGAGACTAAAATCAACTAAAACACATCCCAGGGATTTAGTATTTTAACGTCATGAACAGTCAGAGAAGACATGACTTGTGCAATGCCAAAATAAATGTATCGACAGGTAGTAGGATAGTGAGGAGCTACTTCTTAAGAGATAAAAATAACGTGTGTGTGTCTCTAAACATCCCGCCTCAAAAGAAGATACAACTTAGTTATGTTTTAATTTGCTAATGACAAAATCGATATTAGTGCCAATGTAAACTATATTCAGAGATCTAATTACAATGTTGGTACGATAACCCTTACTTATAAGTTTGTTCAAAGGTTCGATGAGTTTACACGGATCACATAGTGATTTCCTCGCTTTAAGTACAATATTACCGTAAAATTTAGGATGTGAAATACCATTTTAATAAGTATTCTACAGGTACAGCCAAATTTACTAATCAAATCTTTGTATCTATGAAAGAATTTAGTAAAAGTTTTAAGTAATTTATGGTATCGAAATCCCTGACACAATAATTTCCCAGTGATGCATTGATTACGTTCGTTAAAATCTATGACATCAGAACACACATGGGCATACCGAACGAGTTGGGATATATAAACACCGTATGATGGAGCCAAAGGCACATCGCCGTCTAAAAATGGAAAATTAACAATAGGAAATGAAAATCGTCTCTTTTGTCGTAAATTTTAGTATGTAGTTTCCGTTAGAAATTGAAATGTCTAAATCTAGAAAAGGGCAACTGCTGCTGTTTATGTTAGATTTAGTTAAAGTAAGTTCTTTTGGGTAAATTTCGGAAGTATATTTTGAGAACTCTGGATTATTTAACGAAAAATATCATCCAGGTAACGGTAGGTATTGTTGAATGTATCAACTAAATATAACAATGATGGGTCTTTACTGAGTTTGGTCATAAACTGAGATTCATAGCAATATAGAAATAAATCTGCTATTAAAGGGCACAGTTAGTGCCCATAGGAATACCTACTACCTGACGATACACTTTATCGCCGAAACGTACATAAATGTTATCTAGCAGAAAATTTAAAGCTTCAATCATATCCTCACATTTCCAGTAAGTGTATCTAGCATACTTTCCTTTTCGTTACAGAAAAGGCTTTAAACGAGTTACAGCAAATAAAATTACAATGAGATTTTTCGAAAGACCATTTTATCAAATACAAAACTTTTCTTTATAAGATTTTGTGGAAGTGTAGTGTACAGAGTAGAAAAATCATAACTGTCAACAGAATTATAAGGACCATCAAAAGCATGTATTTTATCTAAAACCTCTAAAGAATTTTAACACTCCAAAAATAATTAATACCATTATTTTCATAAGCTTTATTACAAAAGTTAATAACCAGTTCTTTGATAGTAGTAAGGAGGTAGTTAGAAGAACTGATAGATTAGTAGTAGAACACTTACTCGATGCGGAGATGAAACGGAATTTAAATGTTTTTGTGTAATTTCGGTAACCAGTACATGGTAGGGACTTTCAAATGTTCGGAAGATGCTTTAAGTTGGGTAGTGGCAGTGGTATGCTTGTTAACGATTTGACTCTCTGTGGTGCGAACGGACCTAAATGTAGAGGAATTGATAATTTCGTTTTGAAGAACTTCCGTGTAGTATATGCGTCACACCACCACTACATTATTGGCTGCCTTGTCTGCCGGTACGAACACAAACCGCTCTGCGAGTACCTTGAGTTTATTTTTATTCTTGAAATGGGAATATCATGGATCCTATTATTAATTTCAGAATTGTTTTCTAAATGATATATTCGAATATTAACAGTATTCATAATTTTATTCAAATAACTGTCTAAAGATTTTTATCCGATTTTCACGTTTGCACCAATTTTTACAGTAGGCAGACAGAGCGTCTTTAATGACCTGACGACACTGTTTCCAATCTATTATAGATGGAGGACGGTATTTCGGTCCTTTCTTTAGAAAAGTTATGACCTCACGGTCTTCGACGATGTTGAGGTCTCCTGTAATAACATGACCATAGGGAACATATATAAAACTAGATGTTTCGCAGTCTCAAGTGGAAGGAACATTATTTTCTATATTGACGTCTGATGTAATTGACGTATAATTAAAAATCAAATTTCTGCTCGGTTTTTTATAAGAATACGAAATAATGGGTTGTTCTATATTATCAAAATATGGAGGTATTAAGCTATATACGGAAGAGTCATTGAATATGCTAGACAAATTAATAAAATCAATACCTCTATTTATATATTTTAATTTAAGAAAATATCGTTTATGATTTTCAGGTTTATCAATACTAGGAAATAGTCTGTGATGACAAAAGGCTGTAATAATACGGGTGTATTCATAAAACGGGCTAAAAAGAAATTTTATCACACTCCAGAAAAATAGCATATAATTTACTTATAGGTATCTGACCCAGTTTGCATAATACTTGATGTCTACCATTATTCTTTATTATAGATAACAGATCAGCAAGTGTATAATTTATACGATGTTTAATACGTTGATTACGGTTTTGCGTTTACCATGAGACCTATTATTTCTAAGTCGTTTATCAACAATATTAATGACATCGATAGAAGTTTTAGATATGTTCCTTGCCCTAATATTTTGTCATTGAGACCGAGAGGATAAGCTGTTTGAAGTCTTTTATCCAAAACAATTCGCGAACTTCGCGTGATTTTTCAAACTGCTTGTGTGATTCTCCTGGTTGTTTCTGAACGGTTTCGAGGGTTGGAATTTTATATATTTAAGATTGTGATTATGCTTATTTAAATGTTGATATACTAAACTTTTGAATTTTTTGGGTCTACGAAAGCGGTAGAGATGTTCTTGATTTCTTTTGTAATACTCTCGTCCCGTCTGTCCCACATATTGAATACCACACTTAGGTTGGGTTCAAGTTACCACATATATTAGGTTTTGAGTTTTTCAGGTAATATCACAGGAAAAGGAGAGCGAAAAGGTTCTCCCGTTCACTGTTGACCGTATAGTATTTTGAGAAGTTAATCTAAAACAGGTTAGTCATTTTTTGGCATTGCACGGGAAAATTTGTGGATATCCACGTGCATTTTTGTTAAATAATCTGGCTGTAGTAGCATTACCAATACGTTTATTTATGCACGTAGATAACCTACAAGATGTGTTGTTTATAATTTTAATTTAGATATATCTCTTCTGGCGAGAAATAACTTACAAAAATTGTGATGAATGTCACTGTGCATGCACGTAAAGGGTTTGCATCTACTATCTTACTATCTCTCAAACCCCCTATTTTAGCCTTAACAGATATGAATTTCGGAAATAGTAAAGGTGATCGGATAAAAATGAAGGATTAACTACAAGAAAAGTAGATTTACATGTATTTCAGAGGGTTAATAGAAAAGAAAAACAAATATGAATTAACGAGAAGAAGAGCACATAAAAATATCAAATGTCTGTTGAAAACACGAATCTATTCTCTTTGACAATTTTTAATCGCATGAGTAAAATAAGAATCATTTTTTTTAAAAGCTGAAACGAAACTACTTATAAGATCATATACATATATATATGTATTATATATATGAGTACTCTACCAATATACAATATTAATACACCTCAAACGACATGCCTGAGATAAAACAATTTTTTAATTGTAATTTATAACTTAGTAGGAACTGTACAGCTTGCAAAAAATAGCATGTATAATTCATTTTCACACACTTACACACAGCATTGCGCTCTCGGACGTAATTTGTTTCTTCATATTACAAAAGAGAAGGTATAATAACAGCAAAAAAGAGTACACTCATTCAACCCTTTTGAATTTATGTTGGTTTAAATGATAAATGAACCCGTCAGGTAAAAATAATCTTAACACTTTATTCACTTCAGTACAGAAATATTGCGTGTGATGACTATTGAACTACTGTTGCCTTTATTTATGACTCTATGACGTCATAGAGATGTCGTAAATTTCGTATGTGCCCTTACATATCATTGCACGCATAGTGTTAGTCAAAATATACATAATCAAAAGCTTTACCGAAAAAGGTAGTTCACACACATTAACATCTTTGTACAGTTTTCAGCAAAATATCTATTTCAGTAAATCTGTTGCTTGTATCTAAATATTTATGATATGGTAAGATCTCAATAATTATGATGCTTTTGTGGTAGTTTTTTTTTTGTGTGTGTTTTGCTCTTAATGTGAGAAGTTTGACTCCAGAAAATTTATTTCATTATGCAAGACAAAAATCAAAATATAAATACCGATGTCTGACAGAGTTCTTTCTTGTGAACATCTGAAGGATAAAGTGGTAGATTAACATATTTCAGATTTACTTTGACGCTCAAGGAGGACAAAAAATGGCTTTATCATGCCTTTTAATTTATACAAAGAAACACAAATGTTATTTTCTTATTGATATAGTTATGAAAACATTTTAAACATGAATAACTTACTTTTCTTATCTATTTAGCTTGACATATTATTATTTGATTATTATTATTGGTATGCTTTCTTTTTATACAGTGTTATGGTAGAACTTAATACTTTCAATTTGATATTTGAAGGAATTGACCTGAGTAAAAAACGTCGTATATTACTATAAAACCGTGGAAACATTTCTAATGGATGTTTGATGTAATTTTGGTAATTTGGCTTGGTATGTGTAATACCTGAATAATAATGTAATTAATTTGTATCCTTATGTTTGCAAACTGTCATATAATCATAATTTGTCAGGCATATCGGTTGTCGTTACCTCGCGGCTGGTCAAGTCAACAGAGTCTCCTGAATTCTTACTTATGTCAATTGAATATGCTCTTTCTCTAACACATTTAAACACACACTCACACACTCACACTTAACAACATCTTTCCTTAACAAATTCGTAGCTTACCTTACATAAGTTTATAATCAGTCTCCATTTGCATCAAGTATTAATGAACACAAATCGCCATAATTGTATCATTTTGTTCATCCTATCCTTTAAACAAAAAGTTTGCATTGACTATTCAGTTGATTGGTTCCTTTTAATTCAAATAAACAACAGCAGGTTTAATAAAGATTTAAATGTACAGGTATGAATATTTATAGATATATTCTTCCTTGACTGCTGTTGAGTCGATATAGTGTAGAAGAAATAAAATGGGGTACCTTTTCTTTTTCGTTTCTTGCCTTACAATGAACAAAGAGTAATAAGACTTATTGTTCACTTTTATTAAGGTTCATTTTGCAGACATATATAAAAGAAATAATTATGTAAGCGAAAAAAAACTCTAATTTCCTCAGTTTTTTCATGAACATCAACTTATCAAGGTTCTCAAGTGTCTGCATGGTACTGAGATAAGCTGTCAAATTAAGGTAGAACTTAAATATGAAAAACCCTTCCTCAGGAAAACATTTTTTTCAAAGGAGACACGCAATTTTGACATTACTTGTTCAACCTAGCTTTATAAATCTTCTATGTACAGTCATATGTGAGGAATTGCAACTAATAAGTAAATGAGTTTACTCTTTTCTCTCTCAGTCGTCTCTGTAAATGAAGCCCTGTTGTTCTTTTTTTATACTTTATTTACCATTTTTTTAATTTTGTTAATTGTTATGACCGTATTGCATAGATACTTGTACATTTGAACACATTGTCATTTAATGGGTAATGAACGAAAAGATTTTTATAGAGAGGATATTGATATTTCCCGTTGTTTTGATAAACATTGCCATGAGGGTGTCCTCAACCATAACCAGTGGCAAGGGCTTGTTACATTCCAATGTTCAGCATTATTTTTCACTGCCTCTTAAGCATAAAATCCCTTTATCGTATTCATTTTACAATTACAACAAATATATATAAAAAAAATCTATTAAAAATGAACTTGGTGGCTGAGTGGTCTAAGACGTCCAACTTCTGTTTCAATACCCTGTCAACACCGAGGTTGTGAGTTCTTATCTCGCACGTGCCAATCTTTATTGACCAAGATTTTAAGTTTTCCTAACGGTGATTTTCGCTGGGCATCATGGCTCCATCCACTAATAAAAACTTATCGCCACGAAAAAGTTCAATAGTGCTGAAAGTGACGTTAAATACCAATCAAGCTATCAAGCAATATTAAAAATGAAAACAAACTTTACCTTACAGATTTTACTAACAGTGGGTCTTAATATAGTCCTCCAAAAAATTGAAATAATATAACATGATAAAAAAAAATGTGAGATAAAGACATTTCATACCATCTCAATAACATATGTGCACATAGATTTAGTTTAATGTATTTACTTGATTTAAACATATGGATCAGACACAAATACATAATTCGTATGAAGTCTTAACCGTAAAACACTATGAATACATATATATACATACATAATTACTCTAAATATCAGCATAACAATGTTAAATCTCCAAATTTGCGGAAGCAAATTTTTGTTCTACCCTCGCCAGGATTCGAACGCATGCTATTGGGATATCGAGTCAACACCGCCTGGACTGAACTAAATAATTCAGCTTTCGGTGGCCTAGTGCTACCTTTCCTCGTCAGTAGAACCTAGAGTTGTAACACAGTACATGCTATATTAGGCTTGAAGATGGAATTGATTGCAGATTAGCAAAATATCAATCCTAGAGGATCGTAAGATACAAGCACAGAAAAAAAATATTTTGATAAGTTCGTATAAACGAGTGACAACTCTACGACATATCCATCCTTTGGGTCACCAGTGAAGGTAATACATGGCTGAAAACACATATTATATTCATAATTACTCTAAATATCAGCACAACAATGTTAAATCTGCAAATTTGCGGAAGCAAACTTTTTTCTTCCCTCGCCGGGATTCGAACTCATGCTATTGGGATATTGAGACAACACCACCTGCACTGTGTCCATCACTCTAGACCACTCCGCCACCTAGATTGAACTAAATAATTCAGCTTTCGGTGGCCTAGTGTTACCTTTCCTCGTCAGTAGAATCTAGAGTTGTAACACAGTACATGATATATTAGGGATAAAGATGGAATTGGTTGCAGATTAGCTAAATATCTATCGTAAAGGATCGTACGCTACAGTCACAGAAATACTTATTTTGATAAGTACGTCTAAAAATATGACAACGAATATATTTATATATTTATGAATTATGAGCATGCATGTATACAAGCGAACAAATCGATTGAATATATTACGAACGATATAAATTACAAAAAAAAAGAACATAAAGACCCAGTTTCTTTGATGATGACTTTTGTTTTGATTATGATTTTGTATGATGACAACGCATGTTATAGATGTTCGTGAACGCAGCAAAATGATCTCCAGATCATAGTTACAACATAGGATTGAACAATCAAATTTCGAAAAAGAAAATTCGTAGATTGGTTTTTTAACTGAAAAAGTCTCAAATGGACACAAATAAATACTAATGAATTTTAATCCTGAAAACGCAATAAGCCCTTGGGGACCTTCACGACAGGATTGGCTGTTTAAAGTTACGATATGGACTTGGACATCGAATCTACGACTAACATACAACTTCATCTTTTAATTAGTTTTAAAAAAATATTATAATGTGTTACTTTTATAAATCACTCGTCGTGTGATTTCACACTCAGTACAAATCACAAATGTCGCAATAGGGAATAGGACACAATCAGTTACCGACAACAGACCAAACAATCGACTATACTGGAAAAATAAAGATTTAAGGCCGCTAAAACATGTCTCTAGTTAGTTGAAACAACGACCCATCCTATCGGTCAAATTCGTGATTATTACTGTAAATTTATGTAGTGTCGTTTTTCTTAACACCATTTTCTACATAAGGAAAGGCCTGTACCACGTCAGGGATATGATAGTTGTTTTCCATTCGTTTGATTTGTTTGAGCTTGTGATTTTGCCATTTTATAAGAGACTTTCCGTTTTGAGTATTCCTTTTAGTTCGGAATTTTGTTATTTTACTTTTTTCATATGTTCTTACGCATAACTCTTTTCCAGCAGTTTTTGTGTAAGGAACACTCCCTTATTAATGAAGTCCGTATAGCGTGAACTTGGATGAGTGTAACATATAAACATATGAACTACGGAGCAACACGATCCTACAAAAACAGGTTTAATGCTCCGAAAGGTAGCAGATACAGCTCCACATCCATCATAAAACTAATGGTTAGAACAAATTTCACAATTAGAAAGCTGGAAACTCTCTTCTGTCGTCTGTTCGTAACTTACCCTTATTGTCAAATTAAAGGTTCGAGGCAAGATATAATGAAGACTTAACTGTTTCCTTTATTTCAAGTTCATCAGAAAAACGCGTAAAACCTTTTCACCAAAATTTAAATTATAAAGTGAGAAAACATCATAGATATAGCGAAACGAGAAGCTCCTGTATTACATCTACAACAAAGGATCATAGCATGATAGTTGATTCCCCAAGGAACGCCGATTGTATGCTGAATAAACACGTCTTCCAAATATAGAAAATACATCTGTAAATGTATGAGGCTAGATCTAAGAGGCAAGTGCTTCCTAAGAGACATGTTATACTGGTTGTGTATCCTTGACAATATATACAGTGATATTTTTATTACAGTCATGGAAAAAACGATTTATATTCTAGTATTTTACTTTACAATTTTAATTTTATAAACGGGACAGAAAGCACACACGTTCGTTACTTTTTTTTTTTTCTAAATCATATTGCACTGTAAAAGGAGCTCTACTAACTCATCGGTTATAGACGGAAGCTCGATTAACTGCTTTGCTAAACGTTTAGAAGTTGTATCTTCATGCATTATAAACGGCAACTGTTTATCTTCAGCATTTAACCCCTTGCGGTAATATTCTTCAGCTTTTGCTTTGTTTCTATAAAAAATGATATAAATCTCTGCTAGGGTATAATATGCATCATAATACTTCTTATGACATTCTGGTGCAGCATCTAAGTACTTATTAATCAATTGTAAAGCCTTTTCTGGATGCTTATAACGATCACTATATGCAATGCCAAAAAGAGAATCATGTTCATCATTGTCAATATCATATGATTTTTGGAAAGAATCGATTGCACGAATTCTTTGCATTGTGATAGTGTATAACGAACCTAATCTATTATACAAAGTAGCAAGAATTTGACGTTTTATATCGGAGTTTGCACTGGCTCTGCTTACTTTTGCAGCAAGTATTTCCTTTGTGCGAATGGACATTTGTAAACTTTCAAATTTGGATACAAGTAATTCATTCCTGTTTTGTTCTAAAATATTTTTTAAATATTCCGATAGTATGTCATCCGGTCTCTGTTTAAGGTATTGACCAATGAGGTCATATGTATTTTCAGGAGGCCTAATTGTATCATACAAATGGTTTTCACACATCTCTGCCTTAGCATAGCCATGGAAAGCTGGTTCCAAGAAATCACAGTCATTTACTGTTTCAACCTTTGACTTTGCATATCGACATAGCACTGACTTTGCTTTACGAAACATACTGAAAGCTGTCTTGTATTTCATAGCGGTAGGAGAGTTTGGAAAGGCGGATACTGTAGAATTTGAGAAATTAAAAGACCACTTTTGTACACACAAGCTGGATCATGGCCTTGTCGAACTTCCTCACCCATAATATGAAACGCTTTTAATAACTCATCCATTCTTTGGTGTAATGTTGCACAAATATTGATGTAAGGCACTGGAATAGAATGAAATTTACGTAAGAAGCAGACTTATTACATAAACACAGAAATTTAAAATAACAGGCCGATGTGTGTTTTCAGAATTCAAAAAAAGAGTGAATACAAAAATTGTTTTCTCATGCGTCATCATATTTTTCGTCTGCAAAGCTTTAACGTGAGGGTAACCAAATTGCACCTATTTTGACAGTTTTTTCACCTATGTTTTTTTTTATAATCCAGACAAAATTTTCTATACTGTGTTTATTTTGTAGATGTATCCTTATTTACTATATAGTCCTACCAATTTAATTTTGAATCCATATTTATTCATAGAAAAATGGGTTTGAAGCGACCTCCATCCATGCTTAAATTCAGTCCGTTAAAATCGAATAACTGATGTTTTGTTTTATATCTTCAAATATTGAGAACAATTTTATAATAGTCCGTGTCTACTATTCTTTTTTTAAGAAATGGAAGCCTGTTACATATTTTAATTGCTTATTTTTAAAAGTTGACTTTTTGTGGACGTCGCACTGCGACGTTTCCGTAGATTTTACTTTTTGGAGTAAATACTTCATCTGTTGATATACACTGTGAACGTTTTGTGTATATTTAAATGTATTTAGCTATGTTGAAAGCCGTGCATAATGTCAAATTATAAAAATACGAATTGTTAATTATCTAAGAAAACTTGTAAGATTTCCGCTGCTATTTTTGCTAAATGGGTACAATTTGGGTACATAGTGCAATTTGGGTATTGTGACGTTAGGTCTTTTTCAAATGTTATCAATAAAACAACAATGATTGATTTAATATTCATTCAAAAAAAGTTTATGTTATCATAATAATTGAAGAAATCTTTCTAGTATGGAACGCTCTTCTATTAATATTTACTATTGGTTTTTGATTGCGTAACTTCCAGTGGAAAATATTTCATGGATGTTCAGGACGAGAACAAATTAACGATAAATACAAAAGATAGCTCCTGTAATAACGGTCGTCCGGGATAAAGGTTGGGAAGTTTAAACTGCCACAGGAAAATGAGAATAAATTGGATAGAGACAGAAAGTTCGCGTTGCAACAGGCCACCTACGGACCCTACAAAGAGTTTTTTGAAGGAGTTTGCAACGTGACACGACAGATTTTAATGGGATAGTACGTATCAAAGAAACTGTGACATCATGCAAACAAACAAAAAAACGAAAACCTTATTGTTTGGGAAATTTTGAATGATAGCAATCAAAAAATAACAATTGAAAAACTAATTTTGAAACGCGCGTCCGGCGTGCAAAACTTTAAAAAAAAAACCTTGTATCTACGATGAGTTTTAATATGCGGCAACGTCCAATGCCGTCGTTTATAGCCTTTTTATTGTGTGCAACATCAGAAACGTTCATCTTGCGCAATATTTTTTTTTATTATTCAAAAATAACGATAGATATTCATAATTGACACCATACTTTATTTGGAAACGGTATTCTTTGCCTTCAGTATTGAATTTAAATAATCACATGACAAACGTTTTTTTAATTCAGATTTGTCTCCTCTGGTATTAAATAAATTCGAAATAATGGTAATGAGTGTTACTAAGTATGCGCAGGACATGATTTGCACTTTCATCTAACCATCACTCAACTTGCAGCAGTATAGCATTATGTGCAGGAATTCAAAAAGAGTTGAATCAGGTTTTGAACTTACAGGGCAGAAAAACAAAATCTTCAAATCAATATTTATCCTTAAAAGTTATGAATAGAGTGATAGGATAAAATGAAGAATCAACTATAAAGAATAGTGACTATACGTGTAGGCAAAAGGAGTATGTTTCTTCGTTTAAGTTCGGTTCCCTAAATATGCGTTTTATTACATTTTGGGTTCTTTTGAGAAATCAGAATTTTTTGTTATTAGGTATGTACAAATGTCGTTATATTATATCCCTTTTACCAATAAAAGTTGGGAACCATGTATAAATAAAAAAACAAATGCTATATTTTGATAAAAAAAAAAGTTTCCAAATGCTTACTGAAGGAGTTCTGAAAAATGTAATTTCTTTAAGAGTGTATTTCAAAACACAGAATGGAAGATACAATTATATACGAAAAGCTGGCATATGAACTACATTTTTTCTCTGCTATTACCAATGCATCTCATTAGTCTCTTATTAATGTCAGGTTGAAAATTTAAAAACTTTTCACATTCTTTCTGTATCCACTTCTATTGAAAGGTCTTTGTTAAAAATTTGCTGTTTACGACGAAATAATTGAACAACATGTTTTAAGTGATGAAGATGTCTATAAAATTTCAATCCTGGTATCTATGATGAGTTTATTTACTAGTTAGAAGTCTTTTATAATTGGCTCTTGTAGGTCCAATTTTATAGATGCGTGCGATATATAGATAAGTGAGACGACATAATTGATGCGCTAGACCACTCGACCACCTAGGCTCTATAGTCGGGCATAGTGCAAGGCGATTTGGTGCCACGATATCTCAGTAGCATGAGTTCGAATCCCGACCAGGGAAGAACAAAAAATTTGCTTCCGCAAATTTACAGATCTAACATTGTTGGGCTGTTGTTTAGACGAATTATATATACAGAATGTATTTTCACTGATGGTGATCGGATGGATAAAATCTGTTGTAGAGTCGTCACTGGTTCAGACGTACTTATTATATATATATATATATATATATATATATACTAAGTAGTCAGTCCTGCGGTAATGACATGATTTATAGCATCTTCGACTTTCTTATTTGGCTTTGAGCGTTCCTGATGAAGGTAAATCCAGAAAAACGCTTTGGACACATGAAATTGATAACGTGATGTTTTCATGTTTTACAGTACTGAGTTGATACCTCTGCTGGTGGACTATCAGTCCTCGAGCGTATTATCAGCTCAGTACACAGTACTTCGGTGACATAACATGGTTTATAACAAACATTTCTAAGATAGTCCGTTTATAAATTTTGAAAATAAAAAGACAGTAAAATATACCGTTTATTCTATTAAATGACAAAATATTCCCTTTTATACGTTCTATAAAAGAGGGGTATGCTATTTGATCCCGTTTCTTAATCTTTTATACTAGAATGAAAAAATTATAATTCAGCATAAACTAGGATATTAACATTAAGGTATCCGTTATCCTGATTTACAAAGCACAATATTATTGCACTAGCGACCTTTTCCGTTCCTTCCTTTGACGGAAACGAATGGGATAGTGTTGAGTGATTAAAACCCGCTATCCCACCAATGCTTGTTGCATAACTTCACATAATATATAGACATATTTCGGTTTGTACCAATGTTGAAGACAGAGAGACTTGTAACAATAATTGTGCAGAAATGGGTATTGTAGATTCATTTTAAATGTTCGACTTTAAGTATTCATGGCATAGTTAAATCAAGAAAAACTTTTCGGACCCATGAAGTTTTCTATAGCCTTGTATGTAGACTTCGGCAAAACCAAGAACATTTGATATCCACAAACATGTTAGGTTCCTTAAAACACAAAACTAGGTAAACATGAAAACAAATAAATCCACAGAATGCCTCAAATAATTTCGAATCATAAGGTTTGGAATCTCGATCACAATTTAGATGTATAAATTGTGATCGTTAGCATCATACTGACTTTGAAATAGGAACATGAGTCAAGTAATTTTATGTGCAAGTATAATGAAAACCTTAAAAACAAAATGTGTACATTACTCTGACTGCGATGGAACGTAAATCAAGAAACAATGTCTTGTCTGTAAAATTTGGTCCTTGACAGTGTTACTTTTGCAGTATATACCAGACCCTTCGTCTTACCAAAAGACAGAGCCGGAGGTTCATTGTGAATGCAGTAGATTTCGCAAGACAATCCTGTTTCTAGGATCATTTACTTTAACAGAGCCTTTCGTTTGGAGAGAGTTCCAGAAATAGTTTTTATATTAGCAATCCGTTTCCAAAATCAGAAAAATATGTTGATTTCTTTACATCCAGCAGAGATTTTTGTGTCAGTATGACGTCATAAAAGATGTCATAATTTTCTCCCTAAAATGGCAATTGAAGGCATAGTTTTAGTCCAAATAATCATACCTTTTAATTTACCCAAAGAAAAGATCGATATTAATTATCATTGAAATATTTATAAAACATATGTTTGAAATGGATAACTTGTTCGTCTTTTTTTTTTTTTTTTTTTTTAAACAATATTCATTATTTACAAAGTTTTTATATTACAGTCAATTTGATATTTAAAAGTTTGTTTGCAAACTGGCATAGAAATTATAATTTGTCAGGCCTATCGGCGTGTATTGCTTTTGTGCATTTTAACCAATGTTATAATATGTATGTACAAATATTGTTTTGCATCGAATAAACTAATCATAGCTACCAAGATTGAATTTTGTACGCCAGATGAGTGTTTCGTATATAAACCGCCACTATAAGAGTAAATATGGTTAGAAAAATGCAAGTTTGTTTTTCAATTTAAATAATTTAAAGTACATTAAACTGCAATCTAAACATGCACATTCGCCATATTGAAAAATCCCGACAAGAAGAAATAAAACATTTCTAAATCTATGTTTTAAGGGCATGTTCAGTCTCTAATGGGCTTATTTAGTAAATGTGGCGGCTGGTCACGTCAATAGAGTCATCTGATGGCTTACTTAGTCTGAAATGGTTTCTATCTCTTACTCACACAAACACACACCCAGACTTACGAACAGCTCTACTTCAATTAATCCGTAGCTTTTCAACTGTTTTATACATCCTCGACTTTTAAATGTTCGAAGTGAAGTATTCATCGTATAGGTAAATCAAGAAAAACTTTTGGTTCATATTGTGTCGACCATCTGATATTTTCTACGCCAATTATTTTTTACAGTCATATAATCCCAAAAATCAGGTTAAGAAAAAGTTTAATTTTAAAAATTTTGGCTCCTCAAATGTGTACATCCTAAGTTTCCGTGCAAGGTAAACAACATTTCCGTAAAAATGAGGATGTGCTATTCAGTTTGAAATACATTTTCTACAGGTACAACCAAACTTCAAAACCACATATTCATATCTAAGGAAGAATTTAGAAAAGGTTTCAAGTAATTTGTGATAACGAAATCCCAGGCTTAATTATTTACCTGTAATACATTGATTACGTTCGTTAAAATCAAAACGTCACAACAGACACAGGCATAGCGAGCTAGTTGTGAAATATAAACACGGTAAGATGGTGGCAAAGGAACTTCAACATCCAAAAGGGTTAGGTTTTTTAAATATACTTATATGGAGTTATTTCCTTTCAGAAAGTAGACAGATTGAAGAAACAACCTGAACATAAAGTTTCAATAAAATGTGGTTCAAGCATAAAATAACGACCTATGTCAAGTCATTATCTACCCTGATTAAAATGCAAAATTCAAAGTACTTCAACATCTTAATTCGTGTGTTGTTGGAAATTTAGTTTTAATTTACAACTTTCTTTCTTAAACATTTAGACAGAAACCGTATTTTCCTCCATTTAGACAGTAAAATATACCGTTTATTCTATTAAATGACAAAATATTCCCTTTTTATGTTCTACATATACTTATTATCTGATAAGTAACGGTTATCAGGTTGTCTGCATATTGATATTGTAAAATATTTGATGCGAGTCAAAATATACAGGTTTTGTCAAGTGAACAATATGAATATGTTGAAAATCTGATAATCGATTTATTGGATTATATTTGTGTACTTCAAAATGGTTCATATTGTGTCGACCATCTGATATCCACAAACATGTTAGGTTCCTTAAAACACAAAACTAGGTAAACATGAAAACAAATAAATCCACAGAATGCCTCAAATAATTTCGAATCATAAGGTTTGGAATCTCGATCACAATTTAGATGTATAAATTGTGATCGTTAGCATCATACTGACTTTGAAATAGGAACATGAGTCAAGTAATTTTATGTGCAAGTATAATGAAAACCTTAAAAACAAAATGTGTACATTACTCTGACTGCGATGGAACGTAAATCAAGAAACAATGTCTTGTCTGTAAAATTTGGTCCTTGACAGTGTTACTTTTGCAGTATATACCAGACCCTTCGTCTTACCAAAAGACAGAGCCGGAGGTTCATTGTGAATGCAGTAGATTTCGCAAGACAATCCTGTTTCTAGGATCATTTACTTTAACAGAGCCTTTCGTTTAATTGGAGAGAGTCCCAGAAATAGTTTTTATATTAGCAATCCGTTTCCAAAATCAGAAAAATATGTTGATTTCTTTACATCCAGCAGAGAGTTTCGACTATCAATCAACGCATTATCTTTTAATGATTGTAGAACAGCATAAAACTATTTTATAAAAAGTATTTTTTTAGTCATTACGCTTATTATCCTGAAATACTTCAAACAATGATTTGGAGATGTATGCAATATTGACCGACAGACCATTAACGTAGGTATCATTTAAATTGTATGTACCATCTCGTTTTCTTTGTAGCCGGATTATAACTGATCTTCTGTGTCGAGTATTGGTTACTTTTCATGAACAATGTAACTTTCATTACCCGTTGTTTACGTAACACTAGCCACAACCTTTTCGATGTATATCTCGAATCCCCTCTTTTTTTAAAACAGATGGTGTTATCAAATCTGTATATAATAGTAAATACGGAACAGTCACCTAGTACTAGGGAATATATTTGATTATCTTAATTGTGTGGTCATGTTCTATTTTTTAAAATCTTGTACTAACCATTCTTAACTTTTTCGATAAATTTAACACTACTAGTAAATATTTTCATTCGCCTTCCAATATATTATCATATTTCGTCATATGTTATCTCCCTGTAAGCATGAATATAACATAAAGTGAAATCGCTTGTTATACATTATCGAATCTTAAACTTGTAAGGTGAATTCACACTGTACTGAATCAACCCCGGTATACGCATTTTTATAGATGTCTTTGAACAGGTAACAACATGTCATGTCACGTAAGGTCAATGTATTGAATCAATAAAATTATTTAGGCTGGGATAACGTATTTGACGTAACAAAGCCGTGATATGTAATTCTAGGACGAGTTGAACATGTTGATAGAAACAGGGAGAACATTATATTAAACAAAGTGTCTAATAATAGCAACAATTATATATATACATATATGCTTTACAAATATAAAGTTTTAGACCCCTCATACGACATGCAGGAGATCTTAGCATAATTTATAGTTTAAATAGAAAATGTACAGCTTGCAAGACAAAGCATGTATAATACATTGAAAACACGCCCACACACCAGTACACTCTCGGGCGTACTGTGTTTATTCATATTACAAAGGAGAAGGTATGATAAAAGCCGCTATAAAGGTATGATAAGAGCCACACAGAAAATATGGTCCCTCACATTGCTGAAAAAGGTCACTTTAATCAAAACTTTTTAAACTATCTTGGGCTGAATGATAAATGAATAGGTTAATAGTGCAGATAGGTCGCTTGTTATGTCACTATGACGTCATAAAGATGTCGTAATGTTTGCCCTTAAATGGCCATTGCACGCATAGTTTTAGTCCAAATATATATGAGCAAACGCTTTAGGTTGCATTCTTGTAATTGTCTGCTCGATAAGCTTACATACAAAACAGCCGATCTTCGGAATTTTTTTTAAATGAAATGCAACGTAGAATTTTGTTCATGTACATATCATGCATGTAGTAATGTGAAACAAAGTGTGATTTACTGGAGAAAACAAGTGCCTCCTGCAACGAAGACTAAAAACCTGAAGTCAAAACTTTTTTTCTACGTTCTGTTTGCTGTTTTTACTAGGCCGCACCACTTCCAGTAAACATGATATCCTTCCACTTTCCTGGTTTGATATCCCAAAAAAGATGCAATATTATTTTCAAGTCTAAATGTATGTTTTAATTCAGCATAAACTTTTAATCAAACAGAAAAAAAAGGAGTCCAGAAAACAAAATCAGAAAAAATGGACTTTTTTTATTTCACTCCATGTTTTGACGTGCAACGGAAACTGGAGTTGTTATACAAGATTGGTACTATAGGTTGCACTTTGTAAATACAGCTGTTTCACAAACCACGCCTCTTTTGGGGAGATAGATAATATTCATAGATATTTTTTTTTTTTTACGTACTGGTTCCCAGATATGATCTCTATGTTTCATCTCATAGAGACATAACTTGGGAATGTTACCAGTATATTTACACATGGTTGCAGGGAATTTTGAATTCTGAGGGTCACCTAAAGTGAAGGTAGGGTAGTACAGAACTTAAGTATAAGTTTAAACTCTTAGAAGTTCGGGGCATATAAATGTTGAAAATATGCCGCACAACCCTATGTTTTGACCTTTGAATAAAATAGTAGTGCATATCAACTTTCCATTCTCGGATATAATTTTTCACGAAACTTCATAGTAAAAGTGACACAGTTTTAGCCGTAAAGGGAATTCCTATGGGAAATTGCATTGTCTATATTTACAGAAATGCAACCTTTTACCCAAAACAATATTTTCTTACACATTATATAAGACTACAAAAAATATAAATACTGCTATTCGACAGAGTATTTTCTATGAATATCTGAAGGATAGAGTGGTAAATGTATCATAATACGATTTCTTAGCTCAAGGGACAAAAAGGTACTATATCTTTTAATTTACTTAAAGAAAAAATTGATGTTATTTATCATTGATATATCTATGAAAACATATGTTTATGGATAACTTTTCGTCCTTTTTTAAACAATATTATTTAATTAATTATAGTTTTGATAGTACAGTCAATTTGATATTTGAAAGAATTTTTATGCGGCAAAATACGTTCAACTTGTATAAAACCGTGGAAATAAATTTGTACATGTTTGTTTAATACAATATTGGTAATTTAATTTGGGATGTTCCCTGTGTATACATGAATAATTGTGTAGTGTAAATTTTCATTCACCTGTTTGTAAACTGGCATACAAGTTATAATTTGTCAGGCTTATCGGCTGTCATTATCTTTGTGCATTTTAACACAGATGTTATAATATGTATGTATGAACTGTAATAGTTTATATTTTTGCATCGAATAAACTAATCATAGATACCAAGATTGAATTTTGTACGCCAGACGTCTGTTTCGTATATAAACAGCCACTACAAGTATAAACATGGTAAGAAAAATGCATGTTTTTCCATTTAAATAATGAAAACGGCACATTAACCTGAAATATAAACATCCTAAAACGCACATCCGCCATTTTGAAAAATCCCGACAAGAAGACAAATTATAATTTCTAAATCGATGTTTTAAGGGCATGTACAGTCTCTAAGGGACTTATTAAGTAAATGTGGCGGCTGGTCACGTCAATAGAGTCACTTGATGTCTTACTTAGTTTGATATGATCTGTATCCTTCTCTTACACAAACACACACCCAGGCTTACCAACAGCTCTTCTTCAATTAATCCGTAGCTTACCTTACAAAAGATTATATTCAGTCCCCATTTGCATCAAATTTTTAATTAATTGTGTAACATCGATCGTCATAATTGTATATCCATATTCATTCATTCCTTTAAATAAGTACTTTGCTTTGACGTTTTTAATAACAACTCTTCAGTTGACTGGTTCTTTTTAAATTAAATGCACACTAACTGGTTGTATTTGTCAAAATGTAAGTGTACATGTATGAATATGCATAATGTTGTACCTTGACTACTGTTGAAATAATATAGTGTTTACGGAATACAATGGGGTGAGCTTTCTTCTTATTTACCTATATGGAGTTATTTCTTTCAGAAAGACATGTCATTCTTTTGAAGAAACTATCTGGACGATATCAACTTTCTATGAAATGTGCTTCAAGGCAATAAATAATGACTTATGTCAAGTCATTATCTTCCCTGATCTTCCCTGATTAAAATGCAATATTCAAAGTACGTCAACATCTAGATTCGTGTGTTGTTGGTAATTTGGTTTTATTATACAACTTTCTATCTTGAACATTTAGACAGAAACAGTATTTTCCTCCATTTTTTAGACTGCAATATATACCGTTTATTCTATTAAATGACAAAATATTCCTTTTTTTATAGAGGATCATCCACGTTCTTTAAAAGAAGGGTATGCTATTTGATCCCGATTCTGAATTTTTGGATACTGGAAGAAAAGAATTTATAATTCAGCATAAATTAGGATATTAATATTAGGGTATCAGTTTCCTGATTTCAAATGCACAATATTACTGCCCTAGCGACCTTTTGCGTTCCTTCCTTTGACAAAAACGGATGGAATAGTGTTAAGTGATTGAAAAACCCGCAATCTCACCACAACTTTGCATAATATATGGGCATGTTTCTGTTTGTATCAATTTTGTAGACAATGAGAGACTCTTAACTATAATTGAACAGAAATAGGTACTGTTGATTCATTATTATTCGTTGGATACCAATTTTCGTAGATTTCGTGGATACAAGGTGAACCACGAAATTAGATGTGCAACGTAGGTCACATTTTCTATAGGCTTCTATGCAGACTTCGGCAAAACCAAGAAAATTTGATATCCACAAACATGTTAGTTTTCCTGTATCCACGAAAATTGGTACACACGAAAATAAATGAACCCACAGTATGCTTCAAATGCTTTCGAATCATAAAGTTTCGGAATCCCGTTCACAATTTAGATATAGAAAATGTGATCGCAAGCATTATACTGACTTTGTAATAGGAACAAGAGTCAACTAATTTTAAGTGCAAATATAATAAAACCCTTAAAACCAATATCTGTACATTACTCTGACTGCGATAGAACGTAGATCAAGAATCAATTTTGTGTCTATATAATTTGGTCCATGACAGTGTTACTTGTGCAGTATATACCAGACACTCCGTCGTTACCAAAAGACAGACGGAAGGTTCACTGTGACTGTAGTAGATTTCGCAAGACCACTTTATGCACTATACATCAAGAACTGTGAACCACCCAAAATAAAGATATATTTTTAACTAGTATTATGTGCTTTAACATGGCCGTTCATTTGGAGAGAGTTGCCGTAATAGTTCTTTATATTAGCAATCAGGTGTTTTTGTAGCTACAAATCCGTTTCCAAAATCAGAAAATATGTTGATTTCTTTACATCCAACAAAGAGTTTCGACTATTAATCAACTCATTATCTTTTACTGATTATAGAACATTATAAAACTATTTTACGATAAGTAATTTTAATTCACTACGCTCATCTTGAAATACTTCAAACATTGATTTCAGAGATGTATGCAATATTGACCGACAGACCACTAACGTATGGTATCATCCAAATTGTATGATCAAGAGCCGTTGATACCATCTCATCTTCCTTATAGCCGGAGTATAACTGATCTTCAGTACCGAGGATTGGCCACTATTCATGAACAATGTAACTTTCATTACTCTTTTTACGTGACACTAGCCACAATCATCAAGATGTATATCTCGAATCCCCTCTTTTTTGAAAACAGATGGTGTTATCATATCTTTGAATACTAGTAAATACGGAACAGTCACCTAGTCATAGGGAATTCTTTTGTTTATCTTAATTGTGTGGTTTTAATCGATAAGTTTTCAGCTTCTATTTTTTTTTTTTGTGTTAATTCTTGTTGTTCTAACCATTCCCAATCGTTTCGATTTATTTAATACTATCTAATATCATATGCATTCAAATATCTTATCTTATTTCGTCACGTGTTATTTCCCTGTAAGCATGGATTTAACATAAAGTGAAATCGCTTGTTATACATTATCAAATCTAAAACTTGTAAGTTGAACTCACAGTGTATTGAATCAACCCCGGTATACGCATGTTTGGATAGATGTCCTTGCACAGATAAAAACTTTTCACATCACATAAGGTCGCTGTATTGAATCAATCCACACCGTAATATCTACATTTGAAAAAAGGCAAAAGCACTTAAATGTTCATATAACCCTCTTGCCGACGGTGTTATTGGAAATACCATTTCAACATTGCTGAGTCTTATGCGCGTACACATTTTAATCCTGGTATCTATGATGAGTTTATACACATATGTTCATATATTTAATGTATGCAAGCACATGTTCGTTATTGTATCTCTTTCAAATGAAACAGAGCGTTACCTGAACACGCTAAGCTATTGTCTGTATTTGTGAAATTAAAATGTTAGAAGTTACAAGATAAAAGCACACATTTTATTAGTAAATTGATTTCCTTCATTTTGCTGACTCGATTGAAAATCTAAAGGCGTAATTACAAAACATAGTACATCACATCCGGTTTAATGCAAAAAAGGGTCGAACAATATGAATTTACCAGTTGTAGGGAATTAATCCTGCATTTCATTGCATAAACCAATTCTGAGTCATAATCATATATCTTTGGTAATTCAAAGCACCATCACTTTTTGTTTCTATAAAGTGTTTTAGAAACTTAAGGTGACATGATTACTTAAGCTTGTAAACAAAAAAATGTTATGTGGAATTTTCACTTTAGTAATGAACAGGATAAAACTTAACTCATACCAAGTATTTCTTTATATGAAACAAAGTTCTATTTTGCACATTTTTTGAAAGATGTTATTGAACAAACACTCATAGGGTAAAACCCATGGTGGTACTTACCCTAGACATATTGTGTTATGCTTTTATGGTTCGTGGATTTTGATCAAGTCTGCAAACAAGCATAAGGATAATTTTTCCTTCATTACTTATTTAAATAAAGGCAACAGTAGTATACCGCTGTTCAATAGTCATAAATCGATTAAGCGAAAACAAATCCGGGTCACAAACCAAAACCGAGGGAAACACATCAACTATAAGAGGAAAACAACGGAACAACAGAAACACTGAACTGCTACAAAAAAAAGCCAAACATACATAGAAACGGACTATTTGATAACAACTGCCATATTCCTGACTTGGTACAGGACATTTGGAAAAAATGTTTGGTTGAACCTGGTTTTATGGCTAGCCAAACCTTATATGGCAATAATAAAAATACCGCTAAAATTACAACATTACGTGACAGGAATACAGTACAAATAAACGAAAGACAACTTAGGACAGAGAAATACATAGATGAATGATATAATAGTACATTACAACATGTAAACCACAGAATAACTACGGACACCTTCCATTAATTTACGACAGTACACCACAATAGAATTATGATATGTGCGTCACGAATATATTAACGCCACAAAAAGTGACATCACAGGTAAATCTTTAAAAATAGAATATAAAATTGGGATTAAGTTTGTAATAGTGTTATTTTATGTATTTTCTAACCATTACAAGACTATTAATATAGAATTGTGTTAGTAATGGTGTAATTATTTGTATGTTCTAACCGTGTCGTTTTCTTCTTAATCAAAACTGTGTAAAATCAAATAAATCATGAGCATATAGTTGCTTTAAACTAAAAATCATATAGTGCAAGATCGACTTCTCGTCCATCGAAAGCATCCCAGTCCCCTGTCCAGTTTTTGATAGCATGTTTATACTGCCTTATTTTCCTGCTGTTTTCTGTTCAGAATTTTTATGGATAAATTGTATATTTGATCCCGAAGATTATTTTTTTATAATTCGATAATATAACTTATATAAACTGTGTGCGATGAAATAAATAGGAATTCTGTATATTGTGTGTAAATAACTAGTTTTCATTCTGTATATTAAAGTTTAACTTTACAACTAGTCTTGCTTATGGAAGCTTGTTTGATTACGACTCGGATGTTAAATTGAATAAATATTTATTAATATACAGAGCTTCCTGGAGGCTTATTAGCTCTTGAAATAGCGCATATACTTTTAGTCTACTTGCCTATTTGCATAATAAAAACGTAAACATGCAAGTTGTATATCTCCGATTAGTTTCATCCTTTCTGTGACAATAGTTTTGTGGTACCTAATAAATTGTAACTTAAATGACTGTCAATAAGTTATGTTTTGTGCTTTTAACTATTTCGTTTGAAAATGTCAATTCTATAACAAGGATTATGACAGTCAAACGACAATGGTACCAGTAACATGAGGATCACTCAAACAAACAAAAACTGGTTTGTATGAATATATATTTTTAATGTACTTTGAAGCTTTGTACATTCATTATTCAACTTTGCCAAAAGTCATGTATATTCGAACTACCAACATGTATTTCGAATTGGTAAATTATAAATTCGTATAATTTTTTCACCATGTTTGAAATGCTGGAAATTCGTCAGTATGAATACAAAGAATATCTCCTCCTTTTTTATATGATGCCCAACAAAAAATCTTTTTCGACGAAATTTTATCGCCACTGAGTCTACCACATTCGCTGCATAGATGATAAAGTTCAGGATTTATTAGCCTTATATCCAAAGTAACGCTTTGATCATAAAGTGTCAAATATTTTTTTGGGTTGTACGGCAAATAATCATGGTCAGATTGAATTTTTACGATGAACCTCTTCGTTGATTTCACATCAGGGGGCGGCCCCTCACATATTCCTATTAGTGAGGGATGAAAATGTCGAGTGTAAAATACATATTCTGTATTGATATCTGGTGCACGGGGTTGTGTGTCTGTTGTTCGAATTTCTATTGTGTATTTCTCTGATAAGAGCGGGCACATATGCTTATGAAGTATCCAATGATTTTTTTGACATTCTTTTGAACAATATTGAGCAATTCTACAATTGGTACAGGCCTTCAAGCTTGTTGACATTTTTTGGCAACCACAACATGTTTTTTGGGACTTCACTGTATCTCTAGGAGATTGAATCGGTTTATTATTATATAAGCTGAGATTTCTGTCTGTTATGATTGGAGGGGTTGAATATATTTTAGTCTCATCTAAATCTGCAGCCTTTGCATCATAGCTTATTTCATCATTAATAGCCAAAATATCTGGTCCACTATGGTTTTTAATTGTATTTCCATCAATAATAACTGAGGCAGAATAATTCATACCGACTCTTATGCCGCCACACTTGTTAGAAGAAATGTCATTGCTTTCAGCAAAAACAGAAGATCTTTCCTGTATAAAAATTCCCCATGCCCAATTATCAGATATTTTATTGTTCTTTAACAAAAAGCATCCCCCTTCTAAACAAACTCCAGATAAACCATTTTGAAATATAATATTGTCAACTGCAATTACCATAGTTTTTGCAATATTTAGTTCTTTATATTTGTTCTTTCCACCACACCAT
Organism: Mytilus coruscus; assembly: GCA_017311375.1. Lineage (NCBI taxonomy): Eukaryota > Metazoa > Mollusca > Bivalvia > Mytilida > Mytilidae > Mytilus > Mytilus coruscus. The sequence goes on from CM029598.1 coordinate 38,351,256, forward strand.
ATACCCTCAGCTTTATTTTGTGAAATGGTATTACCTTTCAAAGTTGCTGTACCATTAGGACCAATTGCTACGCCATTCAGTATCTGACAGCATATTTGATTGTCTAAAGCTTTCATGGTTCCTCCATCTCCAACGACTATTCCTATCACTGAGTTATGAACATTGCAGTTCGAAATGTCAAGGAAAGAATTTTCACCATGTAAAAAAATGCCACAACCGCCATTACTTCTTATATCACATGAGTTTAAAACAATCATTCCGCCTTGTGATAAGACGATGCTTGAGCTATGTTTTTTGTCTTTCATATCAATGTTACTTAAAAACCTTTGGTAAAAGATGTCGATATTTTCTTTAAATTTATAGTCTTCTTCAAGGATTTGGTTCGAAAATTTGCATCTATAGAAAGTTCCAATTCCACCTTTATGTACTCTCACTTGGCTACCTTTAGAACAAAACAATATGTTTTCAAAATGAACCGCTATTTCTCGTTCTCGTTCGAAATCAAGTTCAAATTCAGAATCTAAAGGTCTTGAAATTTGAATCCCATGTTCTATTTCGATTTCCACCCCGGGTTCAACTCCTATAACTTGACAACTCTTTTTTGTTTTGACAAATTGTGAGAAGGTATAACGACCTTTTTTCAGCATGTATGTTGTAAAAGGTCGATCTATGATAGACATAATCCGGGATTGTAAATCGGTGTACTGATTTTCACATTCTATGATTTCATACATAACTATAGGATAATGAACTTTCATTTTATATTCAAGTAGGGATAGCTCATTTAAAAATGCTGCAATAGAAGCACTTGCTAGACCCGAACCTTCCATTTTAGATTGCAATTTGCCTTTATTTCTCAATTCGGCAATGGCGTATGATTTCCATACATGAGGTTTCCAGAAATATGGATTTATTTCGATAGAAGCATTAGCATCGTTAAGAGCATAAGTATATTCATGAAGCTTCAGGTAAACTAAACTTCTGTTTGAAAGTATTCTATAGTCGCAATCTTTGTTTGAACAGGCCCGCAACGCTTCTGTATAGTATTGAAGAGCGTCCTCGTATCGTTTTTCCTGAAATGCTTGATTACCTATTTCTCTCAATCTGTCTGTTGAAAGAGGAACTACTGCAAAACTTTTAGTATTTTCATTACCATTATCTTGTAATACAGTTGCAATGCTATTTTGGACGTGCATACGATCTCTCTCTAAAAGTGGTATTTTAACACTTGTAAGTTCATTACAAGTATGCTCCTCCATATCTAAGGACGCCATTATATTAAGCATCTGATTTTGATCCTCCAGTGCCGCATCTTGTCTCTGGGACAGACTGTTGTAAATAGCTGACGCTTGAATTACTCTTGCAGATTCCAAACTAATAAAGAGATCTTTGTTTTCCTGGCTATCGTTGCTAATACTGAGATAACTCTTTAATGCATTTGCGTTTGCTGCTAATTTGTTCCATAGATTGAGCAATCCTCTAGAAGCATGTGGTTCATTTTTGTTTTTAAGAATAGCTGCGTGTGGAGTTGTTGTTGACATTAGTGCTTTATTAATCATTCTTACTGCACATTGAAGAACAAATTTTTCTCGTCTCTATCAACGTTGCTTCTTATCACTTCTTGGACTAATCTGTGAACCGATAAACCGAAAACCTTGTTAAAATTTCAACAGCATGTTTAATTCCAACTGGGTCTGTAAGTGTTTCATATGCTTCTTCGTCACTTATTGTGGGTTTCCCACTATTGAAAATTTCAACGGGCATATCGTCAGCAAATAGGAAAGATGCTACTTTCATGACGATAACAGCAGACGTCCCAAGCCCTTCCGCTTCCGACTGAGACCTTATGTAATCCATGTTCAATTGCCAAGTTGTCATTACTGCGAGCCTTTCTATATTTGCTTCGAAAGGAGGGTTTGTGGTCTTCGATAATAATGTTAGGCGTTTTTTCTCGAAACTGGCTAGGTAATCTTTGAAGGAACATCTAATGCTTTTGATGTGAGCGGCAGCTTGTTCTAAAGCTAACGGAAGTCCTCCAAGCTCTATTACTAATTTTGATATGTTGTCATTGGACCTTTCATCACACATTCCAGTTCGTTTGATCAAAAATTGAACTCCTTCATCGTCATTTAAAGTTTCTAGATGATTGCAGTTGTCTGTGCTGACATGGAAAGTCTCTTCTATAGCAAGTGGCTCTCGTCTTGATGTTATTATGATATGACCTTTTGAGTCTCGCTTCCAATTTCCTAACAGTAGTTCCTTCATTTGACCAGAAATGATAGCTGTATCTGCGTTATCGATTACAATCAACCATCTTTTTGTTAAGCGTCCTAACCACATGAGAGTTCTTTTGAAAGTCTCTTTACTGTTCTGTCCTGATGTGCTTACATCAATAGCAAGTGTGGTAATTGTATCCTCTAGGGTGTCATTTGATTCCGCAGAAACCCAGAAGACACCACCAGGATAGAACTGCTGAAACATCCATGCAAATTCTATGGACAAAGTAGTTTTACCACATCCTCCCAATCCGCATATTACTTCTATGTGGTTAACATCTTTATTCTGGACAAATTTTTCTTTCAATGATAGCAATTTGTCTTTCCTACCAACAAAAACACTAACTCTATCTGGTGGATAAAAGAAAACTTTTTCTTTGGGTCTCTGATGCGAGTTATAGTTCTTTATATTTTCTATATCAATTTTTATATCTTTGATATCTTTGACGTTTTCATTTACAATATGCTCGATGTTATCAGTTTGAAGCCTCAGTGAACTGACTTCGCTTGTGATTTGTGATAAATCTCTATCGGTCTCGTCAATACGTTTACAGACATTGCTCATATCATTAGATATCAGAACTAACGAACTGTGAACCATTTCAGAGTAGGAACTCGTCTCAGCTTTGAGTTGGAGTACATACTTGGCCAAACTTTGAGTGTGTTTATTCACTTCGTCAACTATTTCTAGACCTAATCTAGTTCCTTGTAAAAAGTTGATACCTAAAATAGACATACAGATATGGAATGACATCAACGGATTCCCCCTCCCTCTCTTTTATCTGTATAATGTGTGTAACTTTAGCGATGGAAACTAAAAATACAAGCTAGAAAGCATTTTCATAAAATTTCTATTTTGATTAACACTAGTTGAAATTTCCCCCTTTTTTCTCATAATTAAGTATGTCTCTCCGAGGTACCCCCATATGTATTTCGTCTTTATAAGTTGTGTTTTGGAAACTCAAATGTATTTGTTTCAGACAGCCAGCTAGAAAGAGAAACGAAATGACGCTTCCGAAAAAAATATATACATCTAGCGATTTACGGCCATGGTTTTTGCAAAAAATCAGTATTGAAATGGATAAGTTTTTAAAGACCGTCCAAGAAAACTCAAGCAATCCCTTAATATGATGCTTTACCATCGGGTGTTTCGCATTAACGTGTTTCAACAGTAGTAACAAGACGGATATCACTAATGGACATGATTGTTAAGATACCTCTTAATATTTTTGTTAACCATTTTAATGTTTTTATATTTTGCATACAATTAAGCATCCTTTGTTATGACAAAGTTTTGGAAAAGAAGGAATTTCAATGTATCGATTAATGACCCAATATGTTGACAGTTACTTCAAAATCTCAAATCAAAAGAACGATGACTATTATTTGTTGATTTCTACGTCATTTGGTATCTCGTGCAGAATTGTCTCATTGGCAATTAAACTACATATTCTTATTCCTATAGTAAATAAATAACTTTACCATTTACTTCCCAGTGGGATAAGTCTGCTAGGACTTTTATTTCAGAAGGCACGTGTAGATGTCTGATAAGTTGTTGCATCAGCTGAATTGATGCTAAGTATTTCATTGCATCCCATTCGGTAAAATTACAGTGTGCCCAAGGATTTCTTACATCATTTCGTAGCTGCAAAACAATTAAGAAAGGGTGTATATACAGATTACATAAAATCATTTATGGATAAATAGAGTACTTAGAATTATTCAAGATCTTTCATTTGAAATACATGTGTCGCCAATCTCCGTATCAAATTCAATTAAGCTCTCGAAGTTTAGAAAATGATCTCATTATCTTCGTTTCGCAAATGACGTCCATTTGACTGTACTGAATGTATAAATACGCAGCTGCCTCGGGTCTAATTGGGAACGTCAAACCCGATGTACCGTACACGGAGGGTTCAAACCCTTGTAATTACTTATTGAAAGTTCGTTGAAGGCTAGTTGCAAGGAAACATTTCTGTCCGTATCCAACATACCCTCATTTTTTACATATCCCGCCCTTCATCACTATTTTCCAGTCTTGCAGAACCAACCTTTTGTTCATGTTTACATTCCTGATTTTATTTCGTCATAATTCTTATATGATTTGCATATCTACAAATACTTGAATTGGATTGGTCCGTTGGCAATTTTTCCCTTGGTTTACAATTCGATGGACCATGTTGCCGAAACTATTTTCGAAATCTTGATTGCAACATGATCTATTCATGCGTGATACAGATTCGTGGTATCAAGGGGTTCAAGCAAATTGAAATTGAAAAAACATATACGTGACTGTTATTTCTATTCTAATAAATAATAAAATGAAATAATGCATTAAAGCTTTGAAAATGTATAATTTTACAATAAAATGAATTTCCGCGAAATTTCATGAATGAGGTTGGCGCATCAACGTTGTGGGAAAACTTGACGTCATATGAATGAAAACTCTCAAGATGAAGATTATTATGTTTCTTGAACGATTAAAATTTAAATAACATCTCATTAAAATGAAGTTTTTGAGATAGGTGTCATTTAATTTTAGGTTCTCTTGCATTAATAGAACAAAAATGGATTTCAGAACGTCAATATGGCGGCTTACTCCTTAGTTACGAAATGCCAATTGTGCATTTGACGGTATGTAGTAGCCAATGTACCAAAAATTGTTAATTAAAAATTACAAATGTTTGGGTTAAGAATGATAAGGATTAAACACGTTTTTTCTAGAGGTTTTTGATGTGTAAACTGGGTCGCTGACTCACAAACTTTGCATAAAAGTCTTTCGGACTTTTATTAAGTTTGAGTTAATCGCCCCAGTTTACACATCAATCAGTCGGAAAGCTAACCCTGGTTTGACCCCATTTCTTAAAGCAACAATGGAAGTCATGTGACTACCATATTTGGGCATTTTTTGGGTCATTTTTTCTTTAACTGAAACGAGTCTGTTTCCTCCAAAAAGTCATATCAAATGAAATTAAAACATGCTGTTCGTTATAAATGCCAACTGTGTATACCTTTTAGAAGTTCTAACATACAAACTGTTTTGATTAAGCGTACTGAATTAGAATACGAAACCTTCAAACCCCAGGTTGTCACTCGTCGCGTCAATTTCTTTCAACACATCAGTTGAAATTTCTTTCTTCTCTTCTGGGGAACCTATGCTGAATTTCTAATATGTGATGAGGCTTTTTATAAACTGGCCCGTGTCAAATTTGTGCCACTGTAATACGCAAATGTGCCACTTCGATGTGTCGATATATCTGACGAAGCTGTTCCGATAGTAATTTACGAGTTACGTCCCTTTGTTGACACTTTTCATGAACAAATTTATTTGTACTATTATAAATATTAAGTACCATATGCTGTTATTTACAAGTGAATATTATTATTATAATTAATTATCTTTTTACTAAATATATTTTGATACTACAGATCACTCCAGACATATGTAAAACAATAGACCACTTTCGAGTTCATCCTTCACCGGAAAAACTCGTCAATTATGCGCGCCTTTATGACGTCATTTACCAGATAGAGGTGATCGCCTGTATCCCTGCACTATTGACGTTCATCAAGCGTCTAGGTGATCGTCATTGTGCAGGATAAACTAGAAATAATGTTTGTTTTGTAAGTACTTAATCACAATTCCCTAATGCCAGCAGTGCTGATTGTTAATTATGAGAATTTAATTTGCCGAATAATTCGTGCAATAAAGCATTATAGTTTTCCAACCACTCGCTCAACATTGGAACGGAAGTGACGATGCCCCTAAACGCACGAATGATGTTCACTAAAACCAGAGTTTTTGACGGAAATGCATCGAACTCGAAAGTTGTCTATTAGGTAAACACATTTAATCATTTTAAAACAGTTTCAGAACTGAAATATGGCTTAAAATAATATTGCAGTAAATGTTACTCTGTGCCATAATATATTATTCCAAGAGTTACTTCAATATTTTGGTAAATATTTTTACTGCTGTAACCAAATAATATCAACACAGAAATAAAATTTCTACTACATAAATAACAAGGCTAGCCAAAATATGCATAAATACTGGATCTAGACAAGGTTAAAATGATATCCCTTTCAATACTGATACCTGATCCTACCTTTTTCATATATACATTTAAAAGAAATAATAATCAAGGTATTCTCAATGTAAATTCTTCATAATTTGAAATAAAAGGAAATAGGTTTGCAATCTGTGTATAATTAAACTAAATATAATAATAAATTGTGTCTCATTGATTCCATGCAAGTTCTACTGAATGGACTCAAATTATAAAAAAAAAACCTAAACCAATGCATAATTATTTAAATGGTTTATAATCATGAACTTGCGAATAAAAAACAACGAGAAAGATTCGATCTCATATTTTTCTTCTTCTAGACACTCTATTTAAAAGTATTTCAGAGCAGTTTCTGAGTGCTAAGTCAATAATTATGTTTTAGATCACAAGTAAGTCACACTTCATGTAATTATGAAAATTCCCTAGAATAAGAGTGATTAAAATGCAAGTCTGAAAGAGATTGTTTTAAGTTCAAAGTACAAGACTTTCATGTTTCCATTGTACATGTAATATTTGCATTTACTTTTGCAGGATTCCTTCATCACAAAAAAATAATATTATCAATGAATGATTTTTCCTAGTCATCTTAAATTCAAGGTTGTGCACAGACAGTATAAAATCTCCTTACCTTATTGTTTTAGTTAACGTCAAACATTTCACTTAAAGAGAATAATTAATCCAGTCAAATTCACAGCTGAACTCGCCATTGCTTTTTCAAACAAACACACTAAAACATTCTGTTCAGATGCATGTTGACATCGATGTGTAAGACCAAAAAAGTACAATGTCACAAAATGTCTTTCTATCGGAATTTAGTTCAAACGGGTTTTCCTAAGGGGTGACAGAACGTTAGACTTGAAATATTTTTTTAACTTTGAGATACGTATTATTTTTTTTTTTTTTTTTTCATATTATAAATATTAGTTTTGTTTATCTGTGAAAAAAAGAAGAAAAAGTAACAGACGATTTCGCATAATTTTTTAACGTATTCGTTAAAGGACGGCCAATTTATGTATTATTTTCTTTAATAATAAGACACATGCTTAAAAGATAGAAAGACATATATTTCTGACTCCAATGGCAAGTAAAAAACAGAAAATAGAAAATTTTCCAAATTGCCGCCAATTTATTTTTCCGCGAAATTAACGCAATTTCAGAATGGCCGGCTTTAATATCAGTCCCATTGTTGTCTTAAGAAAGTAGCAACAACGGTCGTTTCTAAGGGCTTGTTTTCCGACTGAATAACCTCTAGAAAAAATGTGTTTAATCCTATAATGATAAATTGCATGATATTTTACAACAGGATAGTAATCAATCAATTTCAATCCTTTTGGCAGTAATTAATCGTTAAGATAGTATGAGCTGATTATTTTCAAGCGTGTTATATTAAATTTAAAATGTCTTTAATTCAAAAAGAACCAAAAGAGGGAATTGATTTTAGTCGGGCATATTTAAAAATTAATAGACATAGAAAAAACAAATATTTGTTTCCTATATGATCATTTGATTTTAGGTATATAAGGGCTACAATGTAAAGACCAGGGCTTACATTCAGGTTCTGTCTAATACACATAGGTAGTAGAATGGATTATCACCCGAGAGGTTGAAGCAAAGGAATAGTGACCATATAACATTTTACAACCCTCAACTATCCTATTGTCCGGTAATTTGATAAATGAGGTGGATCACGCTTCTTGAATATGGTAATTACATTGGTTTTTCAGGACGATGGAAGCACGGGGCCTGGTGCGATTAAACAATTCTTTGTTTACTTGAGTTTCATATTCAAGTTGATAATTCATATGCAAATCCATATTGTCGAACATTATCGTATGGTTTTTATTGAAAATTAATAAAAACTCACTTTATCTGCAAGTTGACCAAGTACGGATGTATCACTGCACATGATGATGTTTAGAAGTGCGGAAGAATCACATGTTTCATCAAAACCTGTGTATTGTGCCATATTTGCGTTCAAGAACAGCTTCGAGAATTCCACAGGATTCTGTATTTTATAATCATAGTTCTGATAATCTTTGTTCCTTCCAGAACGAACTATTCTGTTGTTGTTGATAGCTTCATAATTGAGATGGACTGTCCCTTTATAGCACTTCAGTTGGTTTGGATAGCATTGTATATCTATCTTGTGAGATTGCTTTAGTGTATTAAACTCCAGATTCATGGATTTTGAAACACATTCTCTCAATGCTGGTGATACAACGTTATGAAGACATATACCAACAACCAACCATCTTTTCTTGGTGTCTTCTAAATCGGGTGTCACCACTACAATAAAACAGAGTTTCCATTGGACGTCAATTTCAAACATAAGCGTCACTGGGGAAAAAATTGGATTTGTTACAGCTACTAATTGCAAGCTTGTTGTACCTTTAGCCTGGTGACTTTCGGAACAAAACATGGATATTTTATGAAAAAGTACTTACATAATAAATGAATTTTTAAAAGGATGTGATTTAGGATTTAGTGGTATGAACAGATGAACGATATTGCCATACAGAAATGAAAAGTAAGATGTTTGAACAATGTGGCGAAAAATAGTTAGTTCCAGCTTTGGTTACTAAAAGCTCTTGTAGAAATTAAGAATTATTCTAAATTTGTGTTGAGGACACAATACTTCCCATCTAGCTCTATAAATGAAAATATGGAGGGTTTTGGAAAAAACGCTAGAGTGTCAAATTTGACAGCAAGTCAAAGATTACGAAAAATGCAAAATACAAATAAAATGTAACAAAAATACCGAACTCCGAGGAAATTCAAAACGGAAAGTCCGTAAGCAAATGGCAAAATCAAAAGCTCAAACACATCAACCGAATGGATAACAACTGTCATATTCCTGACTTGGTACCGGCATTTTCTTATGTAAAACATAGTGGATAAAGCCTTGTTTTATAGCTAGCTAAACCTCTAATTTGTATGATAGTCGCATAAAATACAATTATACTGACAACAATTTGTGAAGGAAACAAACAGACATAATAGGTAAAAATGTCAAAAATAGGGGTACAGCAGTCAACATTGTGTTATAATCTTAATCACTATAAAAACAAACAAATATGTCAACAAAGAAAAACAAAAAGCTTTCAAAAACCGAAGCTGCACTAGATAATTAGATTTCAGAAAATGGACCCTGTGTATAAAGTAGACGAATTCCTTGAAACAGAAAAGACAAGAAGTACTGAGAGTCCCTCATTATCATTGTGGTGTAAACCCTTTTGAACTGTAGCTATTGAAACAAGAGTGCACACACTGAAATCTCGCGCCTGCTTTACTGATTTATTGATTTTATGCTGATAGTCCTAAATATAAAGCTATACTACAAGTATCACATAAACATAACATGATCCAAGAAAATGAGGTCAAGGTTAGGTAAACCCAACTTGAAATACATGTTCACATTACAATCATGCCATACACCAAATATAGTTGACCTATTGCTTATAGTTGTTTGAATCAAACTTAATCAGGAAGACTGAATATTGATTTAAGAACAATGAAAACGAGGTCAAGGTCATATGAACCATGCCAGACAGACAAGTACACCCTACATAAATCTATTCATTGAATATAGTTGACATATTGCTTATATCATCTAAGAATCAAACTTAACTATGAAAGTTTAACATTGACCAATGAACTATGAGAATGAAGTCAAGGTCAGATGATACCTGCCAGACAGACATATACACCTTACAATCATTCCATACACCAAATATAGTTGACCTATTGCTTATAGTTTAAGGAAAACAGACCCAAACACAAAATTTTAATAATGAGCTATGAACTGTGAAAATGAGGTCAAGTTAAAACAAAACCTGCAAGACTGAAATGTACATCGTAAATTATTACCACACACCAAATATAATTGACCTTTTGCATATAGTGTAAGAAAAACTGACTAAAACACAAAAATTTAACTTTAACCACTGAACCATGAAAATGAGGCCAAGGTCAGATGACAGTTGCACATGTACACCTTACAATCATGCCATACACCAAATACAGTAGACCTATTGCTAATAGTATCTGATATATGGACTTGACCACGAAAACTTAACCTTGTTCACTGATCTATGAAATGAGGTTGAGGTCACATGAAAACTGTCTGACAGACATGAGGACCTTGCAAGGTACGCACATACTTAATATAGTTATCCTGTTACTCATAAAAAGAGAAAAATTAACATTACAAAAAATCTTAACTTTTTTTTTTAAGTAGTCACTGAACCATGAAAATGAGGTCAAGGACAATGGACATATGACAGATAGAAACTTTATGAAAAGAGAATAAAGGGGTGTTAAAATATAAAGAATAGAAACTAATTGAGTGTTTACATAAAAATAAAGAAATAAGGTACCTATCATCCAGACCCCCCCCCCCCCCATATTAAACTAATCACCAGATATTGTAAGAGGCTCACCTTGAGATTGTTTTGCATTAGCAATTTCTACTATAATTGGTTCAAGCTCAAGTGGTTTGTCTGCTTTAATCTGCCCATACAGACTAAATCTGCTTCCTGGCATTCTGCGACAGAAATACTACTTCTGTAAGTAAATATATATAATATATATAAATTTGAATATATAAATAATCATTTCTGGATTTAAATTCATCAGGAAAGCTTTCGAAATTATAAATTCTTAAATACATTGAGTAGCTGTATCTTCACGTAATAGGGTTGTTATAAATAATAGATCTGTTAGTTTGAAAAGACTTAAATCTAATAATTTAAATAAAAGATTGATTGATTGATTGATTGATTGATTGATTGATTGATTGATTGATTGATTGATTGATTGATTGATTGATTGATTGGCGTCAATTTAAGCACTATGGTGGTGGTCAGTTTATATTGGAGGAGGAAGATGGACTGTCTGGAGAGAACAACCGACATTCAATAAAAGACACAATTAGAAACTTAAGATTGTAATAAAATTGGGAAATAAATCATTCTTCTAATGAAGAAACCGTATGTTGTCGTCGACGCGATTGTCATAATGCAATGAATGCAAAACTATTTTGGTTAATATCTCTGGTAATTGTGCATATCTGTTTGAACATCTTATACAACCTTCTTGGTGCCAACGAGCATACAATATCGTCATATGAATAAAATTACATACCAGTTAATCTTGAAAATTCTCCACACCTTCATGCTTATATTTATCCACATATATACGTTCGTAATACCTTTACATTATATTTTATTGATCAAGCAACTCGTTTAAATTGTATGAATTTTGTTAAGTTCAATTGCTTTTTAAAATGCATATAAAAGGAGATATTTGGTTACATGAAATGTAAACAGCGATTTAAATTGAATAGCAGACGCTTTTGTGAATGAATACACATTCATTTGTACATGTTTTATCAAATTACTGTTTTCAAATACTTCCGTAGGTTGTTCTCATTGATTTTCTTCTATTAAGGTGGTACATACCACTACAGGGAGATAACTCTGTTAAAATCAGCTGAACGTTTTAATCACGTTCTATTGTTAAGGAAATATTAAGCTTCTCAATGATCAAAATTAGTGTTTGTCAAACTGCTGCTATATATCCAATGAATTTTTTCCGATAAAGTATATATCCAATGAAATTTTTCCGATAAAGTATGTGGTTTAAGTTTTTTTAAATTTTTATATTTTTGTCAAAGGGATAAAGTTACTATTTTATCAAAATTTCATGAAAATTAAACGAGCCAAATTTATTTTAGTCAAGGTGTTTAGTACCACCTTAATAAAGATTAAAAGATGTGGTATGAGTGCCAATGAGACAACTATCCATCCAAGTCACAATGTTTTAAGAATGTAATTTTTACAGTTGCTTCGGATTTTTTGTTATCACTACTTGAATAAAAACAGCGGATTTATTGACTCTAGTTTGTTTTACGTTCAGTAGCAAATATTTCAGGACAAGAAATAAATTAACAATAAATCCAACAAACAGGTTTAATGTAAAAAAATACCGATATAAGATGAAACATTTTCAAAGGTTATATTATTCAATCCACCATTTTCTACATAAGAAAATGCCTGTACCAAGTCAGGAATATGACAGTTGTTATCCATTCGTTTGATGTGTTTGAGCTTTTGATTTTGCCATTTCATTAGGGACTTTACGTTTTGAAGAGATAAAGGATACAACAGATACAGTTAAGTCTGCCCCATATCTTGACTTACATCTAGAAATTGACAATTAGGGTCGGTTGAAAACAAAACTTTACGACAAAAGAGATGATTTCAGCTTCGCAATTGTGACCTTTCCATTTTTTACCAAGAGTTTCAAATGGTGAAGTTGAAATCATCACTTCGTAAATTTTACGGACGCCATCACGAGTTGGTTGACCGTTATTGAATATCCCTTTCACAGATGATATCGGATATGTTCCTTATGTCGTAACTACAATCCCGTTCCTTTTTCACTAATGTGACCTAACGAATTAGACTATTTACCGGCTTTGTATTAATATGAGCAACACGACGGGTGCCACATGTGGAGCAGGATCTGCTTACCCTTCCGGAGCACGTGAGATCACCCCCAATTTTTGGTGGGGTTCGTATTGCTGTTGTACCCCTATTTGTGATATGTTTACCTATTGTGTTTGTTTTGTTCACACATCGTTGTCAATATAATGGAATTTGATGCGACTGTCATACAAGTGAGAGGTTTAGCTAGCTTTAAAACCAGGTTTAATCCACCTTTTTCTACATAAGAAAATGCCTGTACCAAGTCAGGAATATGACAGTTGTTATCCATTCGTTTGATGTGTTTGAGCTTTTGATTTTGCCATTTGATTAGGGATTTTCCTTTTTGAATTTTCCTCGGAGTTCAGTATTTTTGTGATTTTACTTTTTATACAGTAGTAGCCCCAGTAACGTTTAAAAAATAGGAAACTCCAACAGCAACTGAAATATCTGTTAAAATTCTTGTTAAACAGCAAATAATAAGTTATCAAGCAAACCAGGAACATATATACTGTTCCCGGGGCAAACTCAGCAGCAAATATGGAAACAACCAACAACCACTCAAAATACTTCAAGTTGAAGATTTACAGTACAAGCATATGTATCATAAGCCGAATGTTGTAAGACACCGTATGGTCAGCCATGTCTGTGTTCATGTCTATTTGGTTGATTTTGTGAAATATTCGCGAGGCAATTAGAAGCTTAATCGAAAAAGAAGAAAACAGTAGCCGAAAAAATGACAAGAAAAGGACAAACTTATAAAACAAATGAAAAAAAAGAAAATATTGAAATAAAAACAGCTATTTATTGAAATTCCTATATATTAAATCTAAAAAAGGATTCTTCATCAAATAGCCTTTTTGACACAGGTATCAACTATTAACGAATAAAGAAAATGTATAGGCTAAAAGTGAAAACAGAAGAGGTAGATAGTCTTTTTCAAGGGATTCAAGCTGTGAGATCTTTGTTATAAATTAGAATTGAAACATTCAATGATTCTACGATCTAGATATATCTCCAAAGACCCACATGTTGTTAAACACTTATTATATATCTTGTTGCCCCTAAATAATAAGCCCTGAACAACATTGTTTTGTTTGCAAATCAAATTAAAGGTACTTACAATTCACTTGGAAACTCCTCGATTCCCCGGCACTTATCAATGTGCCTTTGGAAATTTAACCATAGATGAAGAACTGACCTTCCTTCACTGTACAGGATACCAACGTTGCATAAGTTTCCTTACAAAAAACGTTTTGTTGCTGGGTTTGCTAAATAATCAACGAAACCTCTCTCAAAATTATCAGCATCTATGTTATCATTAGTCAAAGCCAGGCTTCAGAACTAGTGACAAACAACCTACTCTAAGATGGTGTGGATCAGATATGGATACATAAAAACTTAAATCTGTTAGTGAACAAACAACCATAGACTTTTTCATTTTTCAAGATAAAAAACATTATACTTCTCTACCTGTTACACTATTATTACCCATTCTGAAGGTTGTGTTGTATATAATAGGAATGACCAACGTAGATACACATATATTGTTTTAGGAAAGAACAAACCATACTTTGTAAAAATAAAATACTCTGATTTAAACAAAACATTATCTAAAACATACACCATTAAGATGCTTATTTTTTCTTGAAAACATATTTGATACGTTTGTAGTTGTGTTTTTTCAACATACAATCAGCAATTCTATGAAAACACACTGTAATCTTCTTCTTACCAACTTGTTCCTTTATTCATAAGAAGTAGACTTCATGCGGGAGCTTCTCGGGAATTTTTTTTATAAAATACAACTTACTTAAACTTCCCGTTCCGCTATAAAAATTATGTTCTCTCACTTAATAAATCAAAATTTAGTGACTGTTGGACTCATCTATCCCATCAAATTGGAAAAGAAGGATACCAATGCTACTGTTCAGTCTGTCTTAAACTTGTAATGAAACTAGCAATTTTAAAACAACAAGAATCGGTAGGAAACATAACTTTACGACATAAGAGCTGTTTTTAAATAGTGAACTTTCCATTTTATGAAGCCATAGCCCAGTAACGCCTGCATATCGTGCTATCTCCCAGTTTATGCGATATCACAGAGCTTTCATTTCCTGTCATGATATTCTGGATAAAGGGTTGTTGCTTATAAGGACGCTATTGATAAAATTGAAGTCATTTCTTCGGAAGTCTAACAGAAGCCATCGCGATTTGGTTGACCATTATGGAATATCTGTCTCACAGATTAACACGGATTTGTTCCAACTATCGTAACCACCATCCCGTTTCTTTTATCATAATGCTTATCATAAGCTAGTTCCTCTTGGTATGCCGGAGCATCAACAAATTCTAAAATACAAGCTTCGAATTGCCATAAAAAAAACTTAGATTCATTAAAACTCATGGTCCAAGGTGTAGTGTCCGCCAACCGGAACTATCAAGCGTTCGATTTTTAAATAATGAAAAAAGGGTGAGGCAAATCAAGATTACAACACGCATATAAGATGTATAACAATAAGTGTCGCATATTTTAAAAAAAAAGTTTAGAAAAGTCGAACAATAATACGGATATAACACTAGATCACTTAATTTCAATTTTGTTGTTCCTGAAGTTAACAGTGCTCAACATCTTTTTTTTTTAATTCTATTAAAGATTGCGCCTCCAAATAATATAAAAATCAACACATGATCAAGATGCATTCAATGCTGCAGTAAAGCTTCATCTGAAATATAAGTAACTTTATTTGTGACTAAAATTTAAGGAATGACATGCCTCCTCCTTAGTTCTCTTTTGTTTTAATAAAAGCAATATACACTTTAAGGACCCTATTGGAAATAAGCGGAAACGCTTGCATGTGTTGTCCTTCGACTAATATCAACTTGAGAGTGCATTAGTATTACCGTGTTTGTTTTATTTCATTGTCTATTTTACCTATTGTATCAACTTTGAATTTATATATATATATATATATGAAGATGGAATATTACAGATCAGCTGAATTATCTATCGTAAAGGATCTTACAAATTAATGTTGGATGCAGTCACAGAAATAATTATATTATAAGTACGTCTGAACCAGTGACAACTCTACGACAGATTTTATCCATAATATAATTATTTCTGTGACTGCATCCTACATTAATTTGTAAGAACCTCTACGATAGATAATTCAGCTGATCTGAAATATTCCATCTTCATGCCTTATATATCATGTACTGTGTCACGACGCTAGATAAAAACTGACGAGGAAAGGTAACACCCGGCCACCGAAAGCTTGATTTTTGTCGAGCCGATGTGGTCGAGTGGTCTAGCGCGCCGGGCAAAGTGCAAGGCGATTTGGTGCCACGATATCTCAGTAGCATGAGATCGAATCCCGGCCAGGGAAGAACAAAAATTTGCCTCCGCGAATTTACAGATATAACATTGTTGGGCTGTTATTTAGACGATTTATATAGTGCCTATAAATAGCAACACATGACATACAAATCTATTTGAGTGTGGATTAATCAGTACAAAGATTAATTCAATTACACACATGAAATTATAAATTGCCTAACAATGTAATTTTAACACACTATTTAGTATGTAAATATTAGGATGTTTAGAATATTTACAATGCGATAAAAATAAACGCAATATTTTGCTAGACTAACTAGCTTTATCAAGCGTGCATCTATCCAGGTGAAATTGGATGTAGATAAGAAACTTTTGCAACTCATTGTACATGGTGTACATGAAATTAGCTGCCTTGTAAATAGTACATAATTTGGATGAAGTTCAAGATTATTTACAAAATTGGTGGTTGAAATTTGCAACGTCCATCGGCCAATATGACTGGATAAAAAGGACGAAGCTGTGTACTAAATTTATCCTGTAATATTGGCCAATGGACGTTGCAAACTTCAACCACCAATTTTGTAAATAATCTTGAACTTCATCCAAATTATGTACTATTTACAAGGCAGCTAATTTCATGTACACCATGTACAATGAGCTGTAAAAGAAATAGGATGAACATCACTGAAGAGACATTAATTGTCGAAATCCGGATATGGTGTACTAATTTTTGCACCTTTTGTTTGCGGTATACCATCTTTTCCGCAAGTTTATTGTTTTCTGTTTGGTATTAAATTAATAATTTTAAAAGATCCATTTTGTAACATCTTGTGATCCGTTTATTTGGCAATCGCCAATGGCAGTCAGCGGGGTTTAAAACATCTGTTGTTCGACCTGTTAGTCAAATGCGTTTTGTTAAAATATACTTTTTCACATTTTTGGTCTTTTGGAAAATGTTGTTTGTGCTGTATTGAGACCCCTCTATCAAGAAATTTGTTTTGCATGCACACGTATAAAAATTGCTGTTTTTATCCAACGCAATCATAGGTTTGAACGTTGTTTTCAATTTAGACTTGTTTATATTTTTTCGTTTGGGCTTGTATTATATTTTCCTTCGGGTTTATTTGATCCGTTCATCCTATTTCTAATATTTCGACTCTTCAAAATTCAAGAGTCTATCCTAAATTGAGGTAAATTATATGGCATTCTAAATACCGTTTCGATCCCTAACATCACTGAAGAGACATTAAGTGTCGAAATCCGGATATGGAGTACTAATTTTTGCACCTTTTGTTTGCGGTATACCATCTTTTCCGCTAGTTTATTGTTTTCTGTTTGGTATTAAATTAATAATTTTAAAAGATCCATTTTGTAACATCTTGTGATCCGTTTATTTGGCAATCGCCAATGGCCGTCAGCAGGGTTTAAGAATATCTGTTGCTCGACCTGTTAGTTAAATGCGTTTTGTTAAAATATGCTTTGTCACTTTTTTGGTCTTTTGGAAAATGTTGTTTGTGCTGTATTTAAACCCCTCTATCAAGAAATTTGTTTTGCATGCACACGTATAATAATTGCTGTTTTTATCCAACGCAATCATAGGTTTGAACGTTGTTTTCAATTTAGACTTGTTTATATTTTTTCGTTTGGGCTTGTAGTATATTTTCCTTCGGGTTTATATGATCCGTTCATGCTATTTCTAATATTTCGACTCTTCAAAATTCAAGAGTCTATCCTAAATTGAGATAAATTATATGGTATTCCAAAAACCGTTTCGATCCCTAACATCACTGAAGAGACATTAATTGCCGAAATCCGGATATGGAGTACTAATTTTTGCACCTTTTGTTTGCGGTATACCATCTTTTCCGCAAGTTTATTGTTTTCTGTTTGGTATTAAATTAATAATTTTAAAAGATCCATTTTGTAACATCTTGTGATCCGTTTATTTGGCAATCTCCAATGGCAGTCAGCGGGGTTTAAGAACATATGTTGTTCGACCTGTTAGTCAAATGCGTTTTGTTAAAATATACTTTTTCACTTTTTTGGTCTTTTGGAAAATGTTGTTTGTGCTGTATTTAGACCCTCTATCAAGAAATATGTTTTGCATGCACACGTATAAAATTGCGGTTTTATCCAACGCAATTATAGGTTTGAACGATGTTTTCAATTTAGACTTGTATATATATATATATATATATATAACTCGTCTAAACATCAACCCAGCAATGTTAGATCTTTAAATTTGCTTTCGCAAATTTTTGTTCTTCCTCGCCGGGATTCGAACCCATGCTACTGAGATATCGTGACACCAAATCGCCTGAACTGTAGCCGTCCCGCTAGACCACACGACCACCTGGGCTTCAAAATGAAGCTTTCGGTGGCCGGGTGTTACCTTTCCACGTCAGTTTTAATCTAGCGTCGTACTACAGTACATGATATATAAGGCATGGAGATGTTATTTTACAGATCAGCTAAATTATCTATAGTAAAGGATCCTACAAATTAATGTAAGATACAGTCACAGAAAATAATTATATTTATAAGTACGTCTGAGCCAGTGACAACTCTACAACAGATTTATCCATCGGATCACCAGCAGTGATGGTGATACATGGCTGTGTACATTATGTATATACAACTCGTCTAAACATCAACCCAACAATGTTAGATCTGTAAATTTGCTTTCGCAAATTTTTGTTCTTCCCTCGTCGGGATTCGAACCCATGCTACTGAGATATCGTGACACCAAATCGCCTGCACTGTAGCCGTCCCGCTAGACCACACGACCACCTGGGCTTCAAAATGAAGCTTTCGGTGGCCGGGTGTTACCTTTCCACGTCAGTTTTAATCTAGCGTCGTACTACAGTACATGATATATAAGGCATGAAGATGTTATTTTTACAGATCAGCTAAATTATCTATTTTTTTTTATCCAACGCAATCATAGGTTTGAACGTTGTTTTCAATTTAGACTTGTATATATGTAGGACTCTAAAGTGCTAAAGTGCGATGCCTCCATACGCTAAAGTCCGATGGTCCGCGAAAGTATAGACGTAAGAAACGTAGTTGGGTTATGACGTTAACAGTCGTTTATACAAACCAAAAATGAATATGCCGGAAGATAAATTAAGAATATTTGATTGACAACTTTTAAACCAAATGTCCATAACTTAATTTCAGACCTAACCGTGCTTTGTCGGCTGAAGCAAATGTGGTTTTTTTTCGGGTGCTGGAAGAAGGACTTGTGTCCTGCAGTCGACCATTTTACTATATAGATACAAAATAGTATACGCATAGGTATCCTGTATCCTGCTTCTATTGGAAGCGAACGGATACATTTAAATCATTGCTTACGTTGCAGTTTACTTTGCGGTCCCCGTTAAAATATTGTGGATTTTATTGAAAAGTAACGTCGGTAAAATAAAGGTACATGTTTTTAAGCGTAAATTATAAATTGTCGGCTAAAACATAATTTTTACAGTGTAGGAAAATATAGCATGTATTTGTATTCGTTACGAAAAAAGAGAAAGCTCGGCGAATATCGCATTGTTCTCGCATTTAAATTAAAGCTTCAAACCTTGTACAAATAAATGTTACTTATTCCGACAATGAACGCATTGTGTATACGTAATTTACAATGACGACTGTAAATTAAAGGGAGGGGTTAAGATTATTGATAGACTGTTTGAGCGGCAAGCTACACCAATTATCCAAATATTTAATACGCCCGAATTGTTAAAAATTCGTTTAACAGGAAATACAGTATTTTGTGACACCTAAATTACCTTTTTAGCAATTATTACGTGGTCGGTCTTCTAAAAGAAACAATCACTTAAGCCTACCGGTAAATTGTAAAGCCTATCACATATGTTATACCTTAGCATACTAGCTTTTGCAAAAAGACTATTTTTTAAAAATTCATGCATTTTAACGTTTTAATCTCTCGAACCTTACCCTATTGGTCCATTGCACTTTAGCGTACTTTAGCAAACAAATAACCATCGCACTTTAACGTGAGACACCATCGTACTTTAGCGTAGACCATCGCACTGTAGCGTGACCATCGCACTTTAGAGTACCATCGCACTTTAGAGTCCTACATATATATATATATGTCTGCCTATGTGTAGTGACAACTGTAAATTATACCTTGTCCATCGGATTTCTTATGATTAAGAAATACCAGGCTTTAGAATATTTATAAAGTGTTTAGAAAATCAACCTAACAATGTTAGGTTGATTTTCTAGGCACTTTATATATATATATATATATATATATATATATTTATTTCATGATCTTTACATCGGATATAGCTATACAAAACAAGGTCACTTAAAATATTTAATGTGTTGAATGCCTCACTGTAACTTTGAGATTAAGAAAAGCAATAAAAACTCTGTTCCTTTGCCCTTTTGTGTGTTTTGCTGTACATGTACTGATTTTGTGTCATGGATGGATACCCCATATCTTTTGTTTTCTATTGCCATATATATACACTTTAATTTTGTTTGCCCAACATTCAGTTCGTTTTTATTAATAAAATTAAACCATAACTTTTTAATATTGGTCTTGACAAATTACAGCATGAAACCAGCTATCCATGTTTATATTCAATTTGATTCTTTCAATAAACATATCATTGAGTATCAAGCTGTAATTTTCTTCTGTAGTAACACTAAATATATTTATTTTCCACAAGAATATTCGGCAGTAAATTCACTTTTTATTCCATAGCGTTCACAAAGGGAGAATCCGGCCAGGAGATCATCGATAGAAACGCCATCTGGTGGAGGAACTGGTCCGTTTTCATATTCAGCTGGAAGTTTGTCACTGAAGTTTGTTTGGCGGTAAAATCCTAAATCTTTAATCAGGTTATCTAACTTTTCATAGGTGGTTTTGTCCAATGGTATTCTCTGAAATAAAATGTCGAGTGGTGTCATCAATATGACAGTAACATGCAATAAAAATTACAGAGCCATTTGTTTTGTTTGTACATTGTATTTAAATATGTGTCTTTTCTTAGAGGACAGGGGCAACCTCCATAACTATATAGATCTGAATCCGTTTAATTGTTTAACTACAATGGTGGAACTGATGATGTGATATCGCAGAATCATGCTCATATTTTTTTTTCTTTTACAGGAACATAGAAAAAATAATATTTATATCTTATTGCAATAAATCAATAAAAATGTACTTTAAACGCAAAAATTATTTATATTTGTAATGTTTTTGCCAGTACTAACTTACAAATATTTCCACGTCATTTTTATTGTACAATATAAGTTCTGGTATCTTGTTTGCTTCTGTTACATTCAACTGTGGTATACTGTAACTGTTAAGGAATAACTCATAAAAAAATACCTGAACGCTTTTTACTGCGTCTGTTCCATAAAATAATCACGGCCTTGTAACCAGTATGAGTATTTTAGAGATAAAAATATGCATACAGGCAATCAAATCATATACACACATGACGTGTTAAAAATTTATAGTTTGAAGGACGAAATCACTTTAAAACGCTATATAATTACAGGATCTCTGGATTGAAATAAAGTATTACCAGTCGTGTTGGTCTATAGTCAACTAAGGTCAGTATGCTGTTATATACAGTAATGATATCAAGATTAACATTTTCTGTGTACATGTTTCACCCCCCAGTTTTTGGTAGGGTTCGTGTTGCTTAGTTTTTAGTTTTCTTTGTTGTGTCATCTGTACTATTATTTGTCTGTTTGTCTTTTTATTTTTGGCCATGGCGTTGTCAGTTTGTTTTCGATCTATGAGTTTGACTGTCCCTCTGGTATCTTTCGTCCCTCTTTTTATTTTATCTCCATGTTATTTTTTAGTTCATTAAATGTATTGTTGTTCTTACTGTGATTGTTTTTAACAATGCATACGTATAATCGACATCATAGATATTCAACGAATTGTTACATATGTAAAATGTACAATCTTACCAAGTGTTGTGTGTATGCTTGTTTAAGGATTTAGAGACCATGTACGTTATTGCATATAAAATTCAAGATGTGGTGTGATTTCAAATGAAACAAATATCCATAAAGACAAAAGAACAACAGATGCGAACAATTACAAATAACCGTATGGTCTTCATAATTTGAGCAAAAATAGGCAAAATCATATAGTAAGCTATAAAAGGTTCCGGCATGATAAGATGTCAATCAATTCAAAAGAGAAAACCAACGGTCTGATTTATACGTTTTACAATTAATTTTAAAAACGTTTGACAGATAACACCCTAAGACAACCACGTCACTATAGGTTCCTGGCTTGGAATACGCATAGAAATGATAACGATCCACCCTGTATCTAACCTTGAACAATGGCCTAACAGCACAGCATAAGAACAAACTGCGCATGTAAATATCATTTACAAAGGGATTAGCTCATCAAATAAAATGTATTGAACACTCGTCCTTGCGAGACGTATTCTGGTATTCAATTACATCATCATCGGGCAGGAAAATGGGGTGCCGAATGTATTCAACCTGAATCAGTATATGTTGGGTATGTCCAAAAAATCTTTAACGAGAATTACCTCAACTAAAACAAATAACCATGTATTAGATATTTCCAATTGTATCTTTATTCAGAACACGCACGAGTAAAGTAGGAACCTCTTAACAGATCCAATGGCATACGAGTGCACCGTTGACCTTTAGTGGGTTTTGTGTTTTCAGATGTCTGTTTGTACATGTTTGTCTTTGCGAGCATTTTAGATTGGTCATAGTTTTGTCTGCCATCCGACCTACTAATGACTTATATTGGACAATTGTGCTATTTGTATTAGAAGTATTAGTATTAATGTGTGGATACTAGTAAAGTCCTTCCTTGTGGAACCAATCCAGAACGTGTTTGTACTTCTTCTTAAACGATCATTTGTAACTCAACTGAAATTAAAAATGAAACTAATTAGCATTCACATTAAATATTTTGATGTACATGTAACATTTTGAATATTTTTTTCCTATTTTTTATGCATTCTTTAAGATCTTTGAAAATTGTAAAAAAATTATTTCTGCTCAACTGATAACAACCTGTCATTGTCAACTCTAAAATTGATGTTACTGAAATACGTGGTTTTCCTGCTTTTTTATGAAGTGATGTTTTTATTATCTTCGTAACTTCACTATGACTGTCTTTTTCTATATCTTTAACGAGTTTCATGTTCATGACAGCTTTTCGGTGGCATGCAAATTCATTCAAAACCTGCATAGAATCGGGCGATAAAATATGTTATTGACAATTCTATATTGATTAAACCGTGTGGTTTGTCCTGAAAATCTCCTGGTCAAACCTGTTGAACACCAATTCCCAAGCTGTACTCAATGTTCAATCCTTTCAGTTAGAATTGCAACGTTAAAATCTAATACTAGAAATCAAAGTTGAGAATATTTAGTGCCGACTCTAGACTTTCAAGAACCATCAAACGTTACTTTTAAGAACCCGTCAACGACTTCTATCCATATCAAACATGTTTTTTCTTCTCGTAGTATCTACAATTCATTCTGGTTGACCCCCTTTGTAGCATATAGTTATTGGATGTATCGTATAATGTAATCTCGTCCTGGACATTTATGAAATATTTGTCACTGGATGTAAGCAAACAACAACCAATTTCAAATAACAGCGTTCAGTAGTATCGATGCTCAAATTAACAATTTTAGATACTGCCATTATAAGTTAAAAGTCAACTTGATACAAACAATTGCTGTATTATCCAGTAACTCGTATCAAGACTGCATATATTTAAGGATTTTGCATAAAAGGGCGAAATTGTGGGGGTAAATGAAAAGTGATTACTGCGTGGGTTTGCAAGCTGAAAGTGATTTTTCGGGGAAAGTATCGAAGAATTCAAAGGAACACGACATAAAATTGCGACTGGAAAAATATAACATATATTGGAACAAGTTATTTGTTCTCAAACTCTGTCATTGAAAATAAAGAATTACACATAGCTCAAACAAGGAATATATGAATGTGTAACGTTCATAGACGAAAATTATTTGACAAATGCACATTCGGGCAGTAATTGCAGAAAAAATTTATCAGACGAATTTTAATGAGGTGTCGCAAATTGATGCCTTATGTTTTACATGACTTTAAAGTAGATGTTAGAGCTTTGTTTTAGGATGACATTTGCATAAAGAAACAAATGAGGTAAACACGGACTGCATCGGTTGACCAGGTTTTTTTTTACGAAATTTGCGTGAAACAAATCATACGTTTTCATTTCTTTTTGAAATTTCAAGTATTTGAAAAAAAAGAAGGCGAAAGATACCAAAGGGACATTCAAACTGATAATTATAAAAAAGAAAATGTGGTGTGATTGCCAATGAGACAACTCTTCACAAGAGACAAAATGATAAGTCGAAAATAAACTGACAACGCCATGCATGGCAAAAAAAAAGAAACGGACCAAAAGACAAACATAAGAATACAAAACACAACATAGAAAACTAAAGACTGTCATTGGACTTAAATTCCTTACCTGAAACAAATTCAACAGTGTTGTATAGGTCTTGTTCGATATTTTGACGGAATGAGTGGGATAGCAGGTATACCGATATTACAGTAAGACAAGAATCTTTACTTATACAATGTATGTACATTGTCGAAAAATATATATTATTTTTATTTGTACGAGCTAGAGAAACAGAACGAAAAGCGAGGCTCGTCGAACTTATCTGCCGTTTCGTAGCGAGTACAAATCCATTTTATATTTCCGACAATGTACATATATCGTTTTTATCCTGAAATTTACACCCGGCATTTTAAGGCTTAGTTGTTTAAATCCTTATAGTTGTCTCATATTTTTCAAAGAAATTCTTGTAGGTTAAGAGCGAACCGCGAAGAGGACCCAAAATGAACTGTCATGCAATACAAATAAATATTCATGATATCGTTTGCTCAATACGGAAGCGGAGTAACAAGATACTTTTTTATTTGTACAAATACAAATAAAGCAAATATTTATTTGTGTACCTGGAATTGTCTGTAGGATAGGCTCTTTATATCGATTTGATAAAAAACAAAAACAATGTCAAAGCATGATGATGTAAGAAAATAAGTATTGTCTTTGGCTATCTCTCGAGTTAAAACTGATGAAACCGTGTATTGTGCATTGAAAAGACAATACCAATTACGTGTATATTACATAGCCATTCAAACCACGCTCGCGATCGGTCAGATGTATTTTGATAATCTAAAGAAAGCATTAATCAGTACATGTACTTACAGTTACGATGGCTTTGTATATTTTGTTGTCAGAACTACAAAGTAATGATTCAAAAAGCAGAAAAAATCCCAGTAAACCAACGATGTTCATATTCTTTTCCAGTGATGAATTAACTATGTCACGTCATCTCTATATGGTCAATAGTGGTTATCTATATAAATCTGCAACAGTTGTCCAATACATCATCAGAGTATTATATTTTCTCTGTTGAAAATCGTTTTTATTGTATGAATATAATCGATTATCTGATGAAAATAGATATGATAAATAAACCTTTTTTTAATCAAATCAGATTATCTGTTTTTCCACTTCAAACATTTGACTGAAAGTTGTAGATGCCGTGCTCTTCTTATAATGAATTGACGAGGTCCTCCGTCATGCACATTTTGTTAAAGTATAAGTTTTTACTGGCAATACTGTTGTATTCAAACAAAATATGTAAACACATCTATACGAGAGAACGTTTTTTTGTATTGTAAAATACTTCAAAAAGAAAATGCCATGGAAGGTTACCATATCCTGTTTTATATGGATCAATTTTGAATAACAGTTTGACATTTTGGTCACATTCAATATAAGAATATATGAAGAAAATCTTTACATAAAAACTATAGAAATATAACAGGACAGAAGTGGTGCTGGGTGAGCGTCAGTAAATAAGTTAAGGGTATCTTCCACCAGTAGTCAGAGCATTCGTATCGCTATGATTTGAATGATACATTTTGTATAAAGAAAAAGTAAAATAACCAAAATACCGAACTCCGAGGAAAATTCTAAACGGAAAGCAAATGGCAAAATCAAAAGCTCAAACACATCAAACGAATGTGCAACAACTGTCATATTCCTGATTTGGTACAGGCATTTTCGTATGTAGAAAATTTCAGTCTATAAATTATGTAAAATTAATATATTAAACCTGATGGTGTACCATTCAGGTAAAGTTGACCAATGGCGATTGTCACTGAACAGCACATGAGCTGAAAGTGTTTCGTTGAAATATCGGTAAAACCAAACAGGATTATAAGACATTTTAATAAAACACTGTAATTAAAAGTTCTGCTAACAGTGAAATGTGGAATCTGAGGTAAGTTTCAATGTTTATCTAGCAATATACTTGTTAGATACAACCGACTTTTTATCAAAACCAACGGATAATATATATATAACAAACAAAAAGACTTTTATTAGAAATGCTTTTTTTAACTTCATAGCATATACAAAATAACATTCTATCTACGTACTTGCTTGATGTGCAATACATTTACAATTTAATAATAATAATAATAATAATAATAATAATAATAATAATAATAATAATAATAATAATAAACTCTTTATTTTCAGATGGTAACACAATTACCAAAAGAGTTAATACACCTCTTGGCGTTTTCTACATCTACATGTAAGATAATATAATTTATTAAAATTAATAATACATAAACAAAAGACAAATAAATAAGCAAAAATACTTACACACTGTGTAAAAGAGCACATTTATAGTACAGGTGGACAAATACCATTGACTTAATAGTAAATTATAACATTATAACAACGAAAAGTTCCTTCGTGTATTTTCGAGAGATAAGCTTGACTTTTGTTTTAAAATATTTACACTTTTACTTTCTTTCAAAGTTAAAGCTAGGAATTCCACAATACATAAAGTTTTTTTACCTTAATTAGCTCCATATCGTCGAACAAATATATTAGTTTAAGTTAGGAAGATGCTCTTAATGCTTAGTTATTTTACAACAGAGCAACTTGAAAATAGTTCAGATAAATATTCAGGTATGATATCTTAGCAATTTCAACTTAGTAAAAATTTTTATGATGAATGTTAATCTCTTTTTCGCTTTTTCTTCGTTGTTGTCTCACTCATAACTACTTTCATTAAAATGTCGTATAAGGTCAGAACAATAATAATATGTATATGACTTTTCGTCTCTAACTTATTATATTATGCTTTATATAGATTCGTCAATACATCTGAATTAAGTAATTTTAATTCATTTCCGTGGTAGCTACATGATGTACATCTCTGAAACTTTCATCTCTCTGAATGTCAAGCTGTCTCATAGCATCAGTTATATTCTGGTTTCCAGAATCCATACAGTGTATATTTATTTCAATCGGCTCATTGGCAAATTGTTGGTCCACCTTTCGGAAATGTTGTAGTAGATGCGTTACAAATGTATTGTTTAATGTTCCGTACACATCAAGTACAAATACATGTCCTTTACTACAATAGAAGCTTGTCCCTGCTGTTATTAATAAGGAGCCACCAGTAAATGATCCCAGAACTTTCGTACCTTGCGAATATATCAGTGGTATGTTGGAATCTTTTAATTTATAAGGTACATAGAAACATAACATTCTACCTTCTGGAAAAAGTTCTCTACACATTTTCTCTGATTTGAAGACTTCCTTAAGATGGACAGGATATATAGTGTTGTTGTTTGGTCCAATGGTGTTGTTTTTTAGAACTTCTCTGGGAGACTTTACATTAAACGCTGTTACCTCCTAAAATTTATGAATGTGTAAAAGTTTAGTTATACATCATAAGGACATTGTTGACAGTAATGTCTGCGCCTAAATTGCTTCTATCCCGTCCTTTTATGTCTGAGATCACATAAATACCATCAAATGTCCACCTTCCGGAAAATCAAGAAATCATGCAACTCCAAATTAAAAAAAATTGGAAGAAAACAGTATGTCCTAATGTAAACACTTGACCTTTTTCGATCTAAAATTGGAAACAAATACCTCACGCACGCACACCATAAGATAAGGAAACCCCATTCTAATAATAAATTAAGTCATGATTAACTAATTAACTAGTAAACAAAACGATATTTCAAGCGTTAATTCTTTATCATACATCTAGACCATTACCGCTTTATCATATAAACTACAGCGAACCTGAAAGCATTCCTCAAATCTCTACACCGAATATGAAAGAGGAATTAACGTTGTTAGAATGTGCGATAAATGGCCCAATAGTCGGGGTGGCGTACGGAGACAACAAACTACTATAGGAAGGACATGTATGCTTAATTGTTAAAGAATTAAAGTTTCTTACTCTTGACATAACTGTTTCCATTTTTCTGGCATATAGTCGTTTCATCAAAATTTGATTGTGTTCGTCAAATGAGAAGGTTCTTTGTCTGCCCAATAAACTATACTTTTGTTGTGTAAATGAATCAAGCGCTTTATATATTCCTGTTCCTTCATATTCTTTGGCAACTCGTCCAGCTTTCTTTAAGACCGTGCGACCATCATCCAAAAGATTCACTATTTGGAAAGCAACCTAAAATGAAAATACATTTTTAAAAGTATAAAACTCAAACAACTCTTCGCAAAAAAAAAATACTTACATAGATCTGTCACTTGTCGGGTCCTCCGTCGTTCGTCACAACTCGGCTGATTCCATACCCCATCTGGGTCGACTTCGATTTGATTAACTCGGGTTTACTTGTGTAAGTAGAATTTAAATCGAACGGGTGGATTTTCTCTTAAACGTCATCAATTTTACCTTTTGACCCGAGTCGAGTTCTACCTACCTCGTGGGCAGGTTAAGTCAAGAAGAGTAAAAACCAAGATGGAAAAACAAGTGAAGTAAGTAAACACTGAAGAAAAAAATATCTTCAAATTTAAGCAACTTGCATCTTACACTGGGTAACAAATGGCAAAAAATATAACAAATTCATAAAACCAAATATAAAAAGAAGCTCAGTTATTGATTCAATACAAAATGAAAATGTTTTCATCGATTTGGTACGATTTGATAAAGAAAATATGTTATTTTGCCGGCTCGTATTGAAATACCTTGATAAAAGCCGGCAAAATAGCATATTTATATAGCAATGGCTATTTTGCTTGCGCCGGCATTATCGTGGATTTGTTATTTTGAAGAGGGAATTTTAATATTTTTCGGCAGTACCATTTGAAAATACCGGTCCCGGCAAAATATCGGTATGCCAAATAAATTGGATGCGTCTTGCATTGACTCCTGAATTGAGATATACCATATAAACAGTAGTACTAGTAATTGTTTTTCTTTTGGAATTTATTCCCTGTCACAAGCAAAGTCTGATGTTAAATGTGGTGCAATTATTTGCAGAATAATTTCAAACGGTGTGCGTGCAACCCTAAAATGCATACGGAAGTCCTGGGATGAAAATCGAGGAACAATCGTTTCCGTAAAATTTTGCGCACGCGGCACATGTCTTCTGTGAATGCGATTAAACAGAATTGATATCAGGTCAGTTTTGTTTCTATAGATATTCAATATAATGTTATTGTCGTCTAATATTTTTCTCCATGTAATTCTCCATTTTGAAGGGTTTGAAGAGTTTACTCGACTTGTAAGTTAATGTTCGATTTAACTGTTCAGTGCGCTTGCGCAGTAACGTAAATAGTTTTACCCGAGTAACCCGAGTTAATCAAATCGAAGTCGACTCCGGAGAACAGCGGAGTCACCCGATGTGAGCCGATTTGCTGCTTCGCAACAAAAATAAAAATTGTTAAATCACTGCTGTGAATTAAGCCTATTCGTTTAAATTTTTCTAGAATCACCTACCTACCTACCTATCTTCTTCGCTCCTGGTGGAGCAATAAGGTCGCCACAAGTTCTGTCTTTAGCCTTTGTTTCGGTTTCTCCCCATGTCATGTCAAGCTCCATCAGTTCTGCTTCAATCGTTCGACGCCAGGTGGTTTTGGGTCTTCCTCTTGGTATCTTCCCTTGGGTGTCCATCTAAGAGCTATCCTGGTTATATTGGGTACAGACATTCTGAGAACATGCCCCAGCCATCTGAAGTGCCTCTGTTTTATTTCTTTGAGGATACATGTGGTCTTAGTCATTTCAAGGAGATGTTCATTTGAAATACGGTTTGGTCAGAAGATTTTGCAAATTCGCCTCAGACAATTGTGGTGGAAACTTGATCTAGCGATCTCATATCTGTTTTTGTTACTCTCCAGCATTCACTTCCATACAGAAGGATACATTTAACATTACTGTTATATAGCCTTATCTTTGTTTTCCTGTTGTATTGTTTGGACTTCCAAATGGGTCGTAAAATGCAGATCTTGCCTTGGCTAGCCTACTTTTAATGTCTTTTTGTGTTGGATCTTCTGTACTAACCACAGTTCCTAGATAAGTAAATTTATCTACCTGTTGGATTTCTGTGCCCTCAGCTTTTAGTCTTAAGTGTGATGTTGTGTTAAGTCGCATTTCTTGAGTCTTTTTTAGGTTCAATTCTAGTCCAATTTGGCTTGCAAAATGGCTGAGCCGATTTGTCTTTTCCTGCATATTGTCTTGTTTTGATGTCAGGAGTGCTATATCATCAGCAAAGTCAAGGTCATCTAGGGTTGTAAACATTGACCATGTGATGCCTCTTTTTTTGTCACTGGTGGTCTTCCTCATCACCCAGTCAATGGCAACCAGGAATAAGATGGGTGAGATGAGCAGCCCTGTCGTACTCTAGATTTGACTTCAAACCAGTCAGTTTCCTTGTTGTTAAGTATCACAGCTCATTCAAAGTTGGTATAAAAGCATTTTATCAGTGCTACGATCTTGTGTGGTACTCCATATGACATAAGGATTGTCCAAAGAGTCTCTCTGTGTAAACTGTCGAATGCTTTCTTGAAATCGATAAAGTTGATATATAGAGGTGTCTTCCATTCTATACACTGCTCAATGATGTTCTTAAGAGCAAAGATCTGATCAATGCATCCTTTCCCTTTTCTAAACCCAGCTTGTTCCTGTCTCAACTTGTCATCCAGTTCGGAGTCTATCCTGTTTAACAGTAAAACACTACAATAATTTCTAGATCTAGGGCTGTACGGATGGGAAAATACGGACTGTCAAACAGAAAAATGGCCTATAAAACATGCTAAAAACAATCTAAATGTTCATATAAACCCACTTGGAAGGCTATATTATTCTTCAACTATCTAAAAATCAATTTTATTGTACAAAAACTTTCATATTTAAAAAATTCACCATGGCCATAATGCGAAACTAAACTTCTAACTGTGTATTGCTACCTTAAGGTTAAAAATTTTTTTTTTTTTTTCAAATTCCACATTAAATAAATTTCTGTGTTCTGCTAGCTAAACCGAGCAAATTGGCCTGCTAGTTTTGAAAATAGGTTCAGAAATAAATATTATGAAGGTTAGCAGTTGCCACTGAAATGCAACAAAAAAGTGATTTGAAGAAACATGCCATGTCAAAGTGTAAATTCTCCTTTTTTAGTCGAATTTCTAAAACTATACCTTCTGTGCTTGTCTTTTCTTGTTTAAAAACTTAAATTAACCTTAACAGTAGACAAATTTTACAAATTAAAGCTATTTTAAAGCTCTAGAATGTCAATTTTGTTGTGTACTAGCATTCCAAAGCCTTGGTTAAAATTTTGCAAATACTGAATTAATTTATAACAACGGGAACAAATTTAGACTGAATGCATGCTAAATTGTAACTTTATACTTGCTAAAATAATAAATTTGATTTATTCGCATGAAAAAATATCAAGCGTTCCCTATTGATGTTTCTACGTAACGCATATTCTTTCTTTTCCAAAGGGTAGCCAATAAAGTATCAATTTATGACCGATCCAAGTCTTTCTGTCAAAATGTCTATATTGGTTGCTAAGGACAATAAACAACAAAACTAACATATATTGTCATGCTAACAGATGTTTCTCCCTCAGAATTGTATCTATAATCTAAATATCAATAGATTTGTGGTATGATTTGTCTAAAAATAAGCAATTCTGTGCTTTGTCAAATGCCATAAGGTAGCAATACACAGTTAGGAAAAAACTTAAAATTGACACTCATAATTTTTAAACACCCTCTTTTCCTTCCTTTCTAACAAATAAGGCTTAATATTTGTGTTATGCATGTGTATATTTATGGAAAGAGAATCTTCCATAAATTTGATTTCCAATAGTTATAATGGTGAAATATAATCTCTTTTTGGTGTAACCATGGCAACAATCTGCATTGATT
This sequence comes from Mytilus coruscus, assembly GCA_017311375.1. Classification (NCBI taxonomy): domain Eukaryota; kingdom Metazoa; phylum Mollusca; class Bivalvia; order Mytilida; family Mytilidae; genus Mytilus; species Mytilus coruscus. Next base: position 38,383,689 of record CM029598.1, read on the forward strand.
TGGTACAAAATATTGCAAAAAGGGGGGTGAACATGTCACAAAAGTCTCAAAATTTGGTCCAAAGGAAAATTTCAATCAATTAGAGTGATACCTTTCCTGAAACCATAGACCTGTATCTATTAAGAGGTCTAAAAAAATCATATGCATTTCTGCTCGTTTTTTCATAAAATTCAATTGAAAAGATCGAGCGACAAATCTTTGTTGAAAAACACTACAATAATTTCTAGATCTAGGGCTGTACGGATAGGAAAATACGGACTGTCAAACAAAAAAAATGGCCTATAAAACATGCTAAAAACAATCTAAATGTTCATATAAACCCACTTGGAAGGCTATATTATTCTTCAACTATCTAAAAATCAATTTTATTGTACAAAAACTTTCATATTTAAAAAATTCACCATGGCCATAATGCGAAACTAAACTTCTAACTGTGTATTGCTACCTTAACTGGAGGTGGTTGTTTGGATTGTCCGCATAGTTCTTTTGTGATCTTGTATACTGTCCTTATATCACCTCTTGTGGCAGCCTTTTCTGCTTCTTCAGCTCGTTCTTCCAGATGTTTCCTTTTATCTTTTCTAGCTTTTTCTTTACCTCCTTATCTTTCTCTGCATATTCTTTCTGTGTTTGTTCTTTTAACCTTGATGATCTAGTGCTGAGGACCTTTTCTTTGAGTTTTGCTCTTTCATCGATTGCTTTCAATGCATCTGAGGTTAACCATTCTTTATTGCTGCTCTTACGGAAGCCAATGATCTTTTCACTTGTATTTTGATACATCTCTTTGATGTTTTCCCATTTCTTTTCTATGGAACTGTCTTCAGTTTGATCAAGATCCTCTAATACTCGAAATCTGTTTCTGAGTTCAATGACAAACTTTTGTTTGAATTCAGGTTCTTTCAGACGGTTGACATTGATGATCTTTCTCCCAGGTTTGTTATTGTCTGGTACCTTTTTCAGCTTCAGTTGGAGTTTAGCTATAACTAAATGATGGTCGCTGTTCACATCTGCTCCTCTAAATGCTCGGGTATCGAGTAATGGTCGTCTCCATTTGCCATTTATGATGATGTGGTCAATCTGATTTTTGTCCCTGTTGTTTGGAGAATTCCACGTAATTGTTTGTATGTCTTTATGCTTAAATAGGGTTCCTCCAATTACTAACCCATTTGTTGAACACATATTTGCCAGTCTCTCTCCATTCTCATTCATTACGCCATGACCTTCTTTTCCCATAGCTCTTTCATGTTCTGTATTTACTTTCCCAACCTTAGCATTTTGGTCTCCTATGATAAGAAGGACATCATGTTGTGGTGTTTTGTTAATATTTGCTTCATAATAAGCTTCTTTAATTTCTTCTTCCTCATCGTTTGTAGGCGAGTAGCACTGAATAATTGTTGTCTTGGCATAGCTGGAGTTAAAGCGAGCTCTGATCAATCGCTCGTTAATAGGTTCCCATTCTATCAAGCTCTTTGTACTTTCCTTGTTCATAATGATTGCCACTCCTTCTGTATGTTGGTTGTCGTTTCTGCCGGAGTATATGATGGTATGACCCTGTGCGATTATTTTTCCTGACTATGTCCACCTGCATTCACTGATGCCTAATAATTCCTAGTTTGTACCTTTCCATCTCTCTTATGACTTGATACCTGGTATATAGTTCTCACATTCCACGCGCCAATCTTAATGGTCTTTTTTGGATCCATGAGATTCCGGTTCCTGTCCAAGCCTCCCGAATTGGGCTTTCTCCTTGTACAATCATATTGCTGCCTGTGCAGCCCGTCGTCCCATGGATACCTGCTGTTTGTTGATTTCTTGTGTTGACTTCTGTTATAAGTTGGTGTTTTATAAGATGAGGTTATTAGCCTCATGCTTAACCCCCAACTTGGAGGACCAGGGGTTTTGTCGTTGAGGTTCCCGTACTTTAGATCAGTTGCCTTACTGGGCTGATGAGTGGTGATCTACCCAGTTTGTTTAAAGTTCTCTCTCCTAGACAGGTTGCCTTACCTGGCTTACAACCCCTTTCTGGCCGGCTATTTACCCATAGCTGGGGCAAGGTTGATATTCAATCCCTGTGGTAACACTACCACTAGCACACGGAGTCACCCAATGTTAGCCGATTTGCTGCTTCGCAACAAAAATAAAAACTGTTAAACCACTGCTGTGAATTTAGCCTTTTCGTTTAATTTTTTCTAGAATCAACGCTTCTTTAATTCGTAGCTGAAATGAAGTTATCACATTATAAAATTCAATTGTTCCTTGTGTGTGTCTTATTTCATTTCGAGTTTGAATTTGCTATTTTACTTATTTCTGTTTACAACTGGAATTAGGTTTATAACATACCTATGACTTTTGCAAATTTTTATTTGCCTTGACTAGGGTTAGAAATCCCTCTGAGTTATTTTCCATGAACACATCGACGAAAATAGGGCCTGAGCCTTTATAGTGTTCTTTATAGTGTTCTTTTGTGTATGTGTGTGTTATTGATATTTACCTTCCGGAGCACATGTAGTAATGGGAAACTAGTTCGCTTATCCCTTTTTCAAGAATAGACAAATTTCTGAATCATATTCCTTATACGACTTTGTATTAATGTTCATCTACTATTAAAATCACTAACTTGGCTATATAGATCTAATTATAATTGAATAGCAGTGTAGATAATTAAGAGATTATTAAAGCTTTCGTTTTATAAGGTCTAATTAAGAAAGAAAGTGTAACTGGGAAGTATGAGACACAATGGATAAGCGTCAGTACGTTAAAAAGATATCTGTTTAACGAACTTATTTTAAGCTTATCCATTGTATCTCAAACGCATATTTGATAACCTGTCATGTTAATATATGCATGTATACATACCTGAGTGGATGGTTCCTTTTAAGTGCTTCTATATCTTGCCAAATCAGATAAACTTCAAAAAGATTTTTTTTTCAAATTCAGCAGAGCATTTCAAATTAAATCTTTATCATTTAAAACGAGAGTAGTCTACTGATTTTTATACAATAAAATTTTAAATATCTAAACAAGTACTTAATAATAAGGCATATGAGCAATATGATATCCAGGGACAAGAAAAACAAAGCACAATATAATACAGTTACATATTAAACATTTAAAAAATTTCAGTCTTTTGCTTAAAAAGATCTAAAACCACTCCGTTTTACTTTCTGTTTTGTTGATTGTTATATCAGCCGATGAAATTTCAGCCTACAAGTTTTTCAAGGTGTATATTAATCCGACAAAACTAGAGGGTCTCGAAAGATTTTAAAACAAAGCAGAACGGAGCGTTTTAAGATCCTTGTAAGCAAACCTTGTGCAAGGGATCTGTATTTTAATCAGATAGATGAAATTCGTAATATGTATCACGAGTTCTAATCGAACAACACTTCGAAGTGTTAAGCAGTATTTGCTGTATCTTACCCAGAGACAAGAAAAACAAAGCACAACATAACCATTCAATGCAGTTTTAAACAGTATAATGAGAGCTTGGCCTTAGCTCTTTTGTCAGTTTGTGCCATTAAAAAATAGTATTTTACAACGTTTTGCATTTCGAAAAAAAAAGTGGATAAGGTACAGTGCAACCAAATCATGCATGTCAAACCCACAATAAAAGCATTGTTTTTAATTTTTGTGTTTGCCTTTTTTACATTTACGGAACTTACAAATTTGTTGTCAATAGAGGCTGCATACCCTTCAGTTGAGGAACTACTAATCAGTTTATGGAAGCGATCTGGTAAGTAATCGTATCCCTCATAAACATCCTCTGGTAACCTTATAGACATCACTTTGTCATAATCCTCAAGTTTTACTCTGTGGAAAGTCATCCTGTTAGTGTCGACAGCTTCACATTGCTTTATGTAACTCGCAATGTGCAAGGTTCGTCTAATCATGTGAAATGTCCTGTTCAGGTTCATAATAACATTAATTTATTACACTTGAGGTAAGCTGTTTGTAGATCTACTGTTATTATATAGCGATTAAAAAAGAACACGGTTTCCAATTCCTCAAGATTTCAAGATTCAAAGTTATATTATCATACTCAATTCCTGAATGGTTGTGATGTAAATAAAGGCAACAGTAGTATACCGCACGAAGATAAAAGCTTATTTGAAGGGTTATTGCCAGTCACCCAACGTCAAAACCGTAGCACTACGAAAAGTGTATACGCAAGTTAATGTAGTCCCAACCAAAAAGGTAGATTTAAATACCTAAAAGGAAACATTGTAATTGAGCATGTATGTGCGGTAAAATAATTTGCTATAACTTCAGTGCATTGAAGTGCAATGTTTCTTGATTATCAATACAATAACCTGTGATTTAAAAGTAAGATTAATTCAGGCAAAAAGTTGAGATTAAAATCGACGATGTTATTACATGCCACGTGACTCAGATGGTGCATAACATCATAAATTCTGTCAGTCTCTATAATATGCATTTTTTGTCCTTCAATTTCAACTTGAGGTTTCAGATATTCCGTTTTTATCTTTTGATAATCCTCTTTGTATTACGATGAAAATTACTGTTTATTGGAAATATTTAAAATACCATTAACAGTCATATCAGGCAAAATGATAGGTGACCGCAGGTCACATTTACATATCACCAACTTTTAAAATGTTGTAGATCTGTTCACGTAGGGTATCATGGATTTACAATTATTTATATGAGGAACAAGGAAGAAATTGAAAGGCAAGACCTGGGGCCTGGTTTTCGAAAGTATCTTATGACTAAGACATGTCTTACGATGGTTTAAGGACATGTCGTAGTCGTAAGATATGGATTCGAAAGGGTCTCAAGTTATGATATGTCATAACTTTTATCGTACACTTAAGACACCTCGGGACATGACTTATGATGTCTGATGATTGTCACGCCATCACATATTTGTTTCTAAGGTGATAAGTGTCATTTACTGCATTTTTATTTGCGCATGCATCATGCAGATCCTGGATTTTGAAAAAGGGTGGCCCAAACTAGGCAACGTTTAGAGTCGCATATGCTAATAGTCTATACATAAACCATATATGTAGCTCCATAGGGGCGAGGCTAAATAGTAAAGATTTATTCTTCTTCACTTCGTCATTTAAAATTTGAATCTCCTGCGACGTAAATTTTGGAATCCTTTTCTTAGTCATGATTATTTTTAATAAATATTTATAATATTTCTTTCTTTATATAGTAGTTCATTAACGTATTTGTACGGGCATTTCTTTAAGCGTTTACTAGATGTACCAAATCTTAAAAGTATTCCCAATTAGATAACACTTCATTATAAAAATACATGAACGCGAAGTTCTAACTAAATTTAAACAAATTATCAACTTAGATTTTAACTTCTTTTCATATATAATTTCATGTTCATCGTGTTCATTTTAATGAAAATATGATATATTCGTATAAGATAAGAATAGTAATTGTTATTATTTTCATTTTTGACTGTCATAAGAGCATCATAGGTATGACTATCTTATGACAGCTATGATTTACATTCTATGACATATCATATGATAGTCATAAGATGGTCATAAAATTTGTCCTAAGATGTATCTTATGACATATCTTAGGATACTTTCGAAAACCAGCCCCTGGACTTTTAAAAATCAACAAAATCAAATGTCTACTTTTAATGTACAGCAACCGAATTTGGAATCCAGAAGAAATCTACAGGGGCATATCTAGGAAGTTAACTGAATCAACAGGTGAACTTCGTCTTAGTTCAAATGTTGTTTACTCCTGATAACATATTAACTATTGCTAGCCATTCCGTATAACATATGAAACTCATTGGGTTTTCGTGTAGGTCATCCTGTTATCGATATGTACCATAATTATCTGAGTTGCCTGTAGTTCACCCTGCTATTGATCTGTACCATAATTATCTGAGGTGCCTGCCGGTCACCCTGTTATTGATCTGTACCATAATTATCTGAGGTGCATGTAGGTCACACTGCTATTTATCTGTACCATATCCTATCAGAGGTGCCTGTAGGTCACCCTGTTACTGATCTGTACCATAATTATCTAAGATGCCTGTAGGTCACCATGTTACTGATCTGTACCATATCATTTTAAAGGTGCCTGTAGGTCACCCTGCTATTGATCTGTACCATAATTATCTGAGATGCCTGTCGGTCACCCTGTTATTGATCTGTACCATAATTATCTGAGTTGCCTGTAGGTCACCCTGCTATTGATCTGTACCATAATTATCTGAGGTGTTTGCCGGTCACCCTGTTATTGATCTGTACGATAATTATCTGAGGTGCCTGTAGGTCACGCTTTTATTGATCTGTACCATAATTATATGAGGTGCCTGTTGGTCACCCTGCTATTGATCTGTATCATTTCAAAGGTGCCTGTAGGTCACCCTTCTGTTGATCTGTACCATATTATTTCAAAGGTGCCTGTAGGTCACCCTGCTATTGATATGTACCATATTATATCAAAGGTGCAAGAGATCACACTGCTATTGATCTGTATCGTACCCTTTCAAAAGTACATGTAGGTCACCTTGTTGTTGATCTGTACCATATCCTATCAAAGGTGCTTGTATGTCATCTACTATTAGTCTATACCATATCCTATCATAGCTGCTAAAGATTGTATTCCTGTTTATCTTTACCATATCCTATCATAATTATCAAAAATGCCTGTAGGTCACCCTGTTATTGATCTGTACCATATCATATCCTAGGTGCCTGTATGTCACACTGCTTTTAATCTTTACCATATAATTTTAACGGTGCCTGTACGTAGCCCTGTTGTTTATCATATCATATTATAGATACCCGCAGGTCACCTTGTTATTTTCCATATCATATTATAGGTGTCTGTAGGTCACCCTGTTATTTTACATATCCTATCATAGGTGCCTGTAGGTCACCATGTTATTTTCCATATCATATTATAGGTGCCTGTAGGTCACACTGTTATTTTACATATCCTTTCATAGGTGCATGTAGGTCACCATGGTATTTATCCATATCATATTATAGGATTCGACCTTCATGCACCTGTGATACAGATCTAAATGGTGATGTGATCTGCAGGCTCCTATGATGCGCCAAAGTATAGATAAATATCAGTGTGACCTGCAGGCACATATGATAGGCTATGGTATAGATACAAAGCTTTGTGACCTGCAGGCACCGATTATAGGCTATGTTACATATACATAGCAGTGTGACCTGCAGGCTCCTATGATGGGCTCTGGTAAAGATCTATGAGGATACGACCTGCATGCACCTATGATACAGATCTATGGTGACGTGACCTACAGGCTCATATGATGGGATATGGTACATAAAAAATAGCTGTGTGACCTACAGGCACCTTTGATAGGATATGGTACATAAAAAAGCGGTGTGACCTACAGGCACCTATGATAAACCTGCAGGCAACTATGATAGGATATGGTACATAAAAAAGCATTGTGACCTACAGGCACCTATGATAGGCTATGGTATAAATAAATAGCAGTGTGACCTGCAGGCTTCTAAGAAAGGCTTAGGTACAGACATATGGCGATGTGACCTGTAGGTACCTATGATAGGCTATGGTGCAGATCTATAGTGAAGTGACCTACAGGCAACTATGATAGACTATGGTGCAGATCTTTAGTGAAGTGACCTACAGGAACCTATGAAAGACTATGGTGATGTGACCTGTAGGCACCTATGATAGGCTATGGTACAGATAACATGTTGTATGACCTTCAGGCAACTATAATAGTCTATATTACAGATAAATAGCAGTGTGACCTGCAGGCTCCTATGATAGGCTATAGTGCAGATCTTTGGTGATGTGACCTGCAGGCACCTATGATGGGCTATGGTACAGATAAAAAGCTGTGAGACCTGCAGGCAACCATGATATGCTTTGGTGCAGATCTATGGTGATATGACCTGCATGCATCTATGATAGGCTATGGTACATATAAATAGCAGTGTGACCTGCAGGCTCCTATGATAGGCTATGGTGCAGATCATAAGCGAAGTGACCTACAGGCATCTATGATAACTGCGAGTACTCTCAGATTTGTACTTAGTGTGACCTGCAGGCTCCTATGATAGGCTATGGTGCAGATTTGCATCTATGATAACTGCGAGTACTCTCAGATTTGTACTTAGTGTTTTGTTTTTTTTTTTTTTTTGTTATTTGCATGTACAAGTACCAGTCCACTTCCACTTTGTGTTTTTGTTAGATGTATTTCTATTTGTATCCATCTGATGAGTTAAGCCTTTTTCAACTGATTTTTATAGTTTGTTCTTATGTTGTACTGTTACACCACTGTCCCAGCTAAGTTAGGGGAGGGTTGGCGCTTTCAAACTAGTTTAACTCCGCCACATTCTGTATGTGCCTGTCCCAAGTCAGGAACCAGTAATTCAGTGGTTGTCATTTGTTGCTGTGTTACATATTTGTTTTTCGTTCATTATTTTGTACATAAATTAGGCCGTTAGTTTTCTCGTTTGAATTGTTTTACATTTGTCATTTCGGGGCCTTTTATAGCTGACTATGCAGTATGGGCTTTGCTCATTGTTGAAGACCGTAAGGGGACCGATAGTTGTTAATTTCTGTGTCATTGGGTCTTTTGTGGAGAGTTGTCTCATTGGCAATCACACCACATCTTCTTTATAGATATATATGGTGCAGATCTATAGTGATGTGCCCTGCAGGCACCTACCATACAGATAAATGAAAGTGTGACCTGCAGGCACCTTTAATAGCATATGGTGCAGATCTGTGGAGATGTGACCTGCAGGCACATATTATAGGCTGTGGTACAGATAATTAGCCGTGTGACCTGCAGACTCAAATGATAGGCTATGTTACAAATCTAAAGTGATGTGATTTGCAGGCACCTATGGTACAGATAGATTTTGGTGTGACCTGCAGGCACAATTGATACAGATCAATTTTGGTGTGACCTGCAGGCACATTTGATACAGATAAATTTTGGTGTGACCTGCAGGCACCTATAGTATTGTTTATCGAGCCAAGCACCAACTGTGTAATATGGGAATATTGCTATTTTTTAATTTACTTATATACTTAGTAAGGCTCCTATAATACCGGTAGGCAATGGTACAGATAAATAGCAGTGTGACCTGCAGGCTCTAATGATAGGCTATGGTACAGATCTAAAGTGATGTGACCTACAGGCGCCTATTTTACAGATAAATAGCAGTGTGACCTGCAGGCACCTTTAATAGAATATGGTAGAAATCTATAGTAGTGAAACTAGCAGGCATCTATGCTAGGCTATGGTACAGATAATTACCGGTAGCAATGTGAGCAAGCCTGAGACAAATAAACAAATGTTAAAAACAACACACATGAAGAAAAGGTGTTTAAATATAAGATATGAAGATCTACATGGGTAATGATAATACGCGTAGGTATATGCAGCACTACTTTTTTATAAGTGGTGACTGGCAGTAACCCTTCACATTATATAAATAACACATAGCTGAGAGGGTGATAGAGTAGATTGTTACCCTGAGAAAACATTGTCAACTGAGGCGAAGCCAAGGTTGACAATGTCTTTTCGAGAGGTAACAATCACCCTCTCAGATATGTGTTATTTAATTTATTAAACTGAATGTTCTGTTATTACTGTCGATTAAATTTCAAATTCAAAGTAATAAACTATGACGTCTTGTACATAACAACCATCCGTATTTAATAAAGCGCACACTTGATCAAGCGTCTCCGTGAAGGGTAATAGAGTATTTACTATAGGATAGAGTCGTATTTAATAAAGCGCACACTTGATCAAGCGTCTCCATGAAGGGTAATAGAGTAAATTAACACCCTCGTATAAAAGCTTTTATCCTCGTGCTAGTTGCACCGCTGTTCGAAAGTCGTCATAAATCGATTGAGAGAAAACAAATCCGGGTTACAAACTAAAAAAGATCACATCTGTTTAAAATTAAATGACAAAATAGTATATTTTACGATTAGCGGGACGTTCGAAAGAGAATTCCAATCTTACAATTGACTAATCTATTTTATTATACTTCACGTTAAAATGCCATATTTTGATTGGCTGATACGAGGGTGTTAATTTACTCTATCACATGGCTGAGCGGGTGACAATTTTTTTGAATGTCACCCTCTCGTCCAGACCAATCAAAAATCGATAATTTAAAGGAAAATGAATTGAATTTACATCAAGTTATTAAACCCAATGATAGAGCAGACTGGTACCCCTCGAAAAAGCATTGTCAACCTTGGCTTCGCCGCGGTTGACAATGTTTTCTCGGGGTAACAATCTGCTCTATCACCCTCTCAGCTATGTGTTATTTATATACTGTAACATGTTTATACGTTATATCTTTGTTTTATATGTTTGTATTTTCATTATTAATCATTCAATAGATATCATCAGAAATATTAATCAAGAGTTATATATAGAGTCCTTTGTTTGACTAGTCAGTCCCAATGATTTGCATATGGTGCCCTAGTAAATTTTTGTAATGGATCCCGGTTGCCCTAGTGCCCGGTTGACCTGGTAATTATTCCTTTGTCATCATGTATATGCCCTACCCGGGCAGATGTATTTCTATATTTGCATTAGAGTTAGTAACGCAAATAGGAGTGATAGAAAAGAGAGAAAGAGCTTGAGATAAGGGGGAGAGCAGTTATAGTGAAGTGAGTGGACAGTTACGTTTATTAAAGTAAGAGAGGAAAAACGTATTGTTGAGTCTAAAGTTTTAGATGTTATACAATTCTATACTTGTTACTTTGTTAAAGTCGGGAGATTTTGATGATTTAACGACTTTAATATAAAAATAAGAAGATGTGGTATAATTGCCAATGAGACAACTCTCCACAAGAGACCAAATGAGACAGAAATTAGCTAGCCAGAAATTAACAACTATAGGTCACCGTACGGCCTTCAACAATGAGCAAATACCATACCGCATAATCAGCTATAAGAGGCCCCAAAATGACAAATGTAAAACAATTCAAACGAGAAAACTAACGGCTTAATTTATTTACAAAATAATGAACGAAAAACAAATACATGTATTTTACACAGCAACAAACGACAACCACTGAATTACAGGCTCCTGACTTGGGACAGGCACATACATAATGTGGCGGGGTTAAACTAGTTTGAAGGCGCCAACCCTCCCCTAACCTGGGACAGTGGTGTAACAGTACAACATAAGAACAAACTATAAACATCAGTTGAAAAAGGCTAAACTCATCAGATGGATACAAATAGAAATACATCTAACAAAAACTAGGAGTGGACGTGGCAGGGTACTTATACATCCCCACAACAAAAAGACACTAAGTACAGATCTGAGAGTACTCGCAATTATTGACAGCTAGTTCAAAACCAATAACAACTAATAAAACAAATCACGCATCTAAGACTAAAATATCAATCAGTGCACATCCAACATCTAATGGATTTAGTGTAAAGACGTCATTAACAGTCAGAGAAAAACACGACCTTGTGCAATGCCAAGATACAGGTATCGACAGATTGTAGAGCCATGAATGTGCATATATATATAACAATAATATTTAGTTTGATTTTAATTTACTGATAACAATATCAATATTAATATCAAATAAAAACAATATTCAAAGATCTATTTACAGTGCTGAATTGGTAACCTTTTAGAATAATTCTATTCAAAGGATCGATAAGCTTACCCGGATCGTTTCTAAATTTCCGGGCTTGGTAAACAACATCTCTGTAAAAATTAGGATGTGCTATCCCGTTTTAAATAAGTTTTCTACAGGTACAACCAAACTTCAAAACCAAATCTATATATCTATGGAGAGAATTTAGTAAAGGTTTTAAGTAATTTGTGGAAACGAAATTTCTGACTTAATAATTTACTAGTAATATATATATTAGAATCATTGAAATCCAAATTGTCACAACAGACACGGGCATAGCGAACGAGTTGTGAAATATAAACACCGTAAGATGGTGCCAAAGGAACATCACCGTCCAAAAAGGGAAAATTACCAATAGGGAACGAAAAATCGTCTCTTTTGTCGTAAATTTTAGTGTCGAGTTTCCCGTGTAAAACTGAAATATCTAAATCTAGGAAAGGACAGTTATTACCGTTTATATTTGATTTATTTAAAGTAAGTTCCTTTGGGTAAATTTCGGCAGTATACTTAGAAAATTCTTGATTATTTAACGAACAAATATCATCAATATAACGGTGATATTAGTTCGTTAAATAATCGGTGAGTGTTGTTGAATTAATCAATTAAATGCAATTTAGACGGGTGCAATTGGCGCCCATACAACCTGTCGATAAACTTTTTGCCGAAACGTTCATAAATATTACCAAGGAGAAAATTAACAGCTTCAATCATCTCATCACACCTATAGTAAGTATATCTAGCATATTTACCTTTCTCATTAGAGAAAAAGGCTTTAAATGAGTTGCAGCAAATATATTTGCATTCAGATTTACCAAACGACCATTTAATTGAATAGGAAAACTTTTGTTTGATAAGATTGTGTGGAAGTGTAGTGTAAAGAGTTGAAAAATCAAAATTGTCAACAGAACCAAAAGGACCATCAAAAGCAAGTAATTTATCTGAAACATCCAAAGAATTTTTTACACTCCAAAAATAGTTAACTTTGACCTATAATTGTTTAGTTTTTACACATTGTGACTTGGATGGAGAGTTGTCTCATTGGCACTCATAACACATCTTCTTATTTCTAATTCCACTATTTTCGTTATTTTATTACAAAAGTTAATAATAAGTTCTTTAATAGTAGTTAAAGAACTAGTAAACTGAAAGATTAGTTGTAGAGCACTTACTAGAGGCCGAGATGAAACGATATTTTACTGATTTTTTTGTGTAATTTAGGTAACCAATTCATAGTAGGGACTTTCAAATGTTCAGAAGAGGCCTTAAGCTGTGATGTGGTTATGATTATGATTGTTTACTATATGACTCTCTGTGGAGCGCACGGACTTGAGTGTTAAGTCTATTTTCACTTACAAGGATGTGTTCAGACTACACCAGGATCCATTTTATTTATGTGACCAGGCTTCCCTTTATCACGCTACCAGTTGAATACTAGGGTAATCCTGTAAAGTGTATCATTGGCATCTGTCGTATATGTACGATTGAATATCACGATCTGAAACTGAGACACACAACAACACAGCACACCACACTTTTTCGTTGCAATTCTTTAATTTTTTATACCTATTTTTCTCTTATCTTTATTTATTTTTCCCATTATTCTCTATTCTTTATATTTTAGTACCCCATTATTTAAGAAATAATTCATGGAAGCCATATATTTGTTGGAAATTTACACATGGCCTGGGCCGTGATATTCGAATTTTATCCTGAGCGTTAGCGAGGGATAAAATTAACGAACATCACGGCCCAGGCCATGTGTAAATTTCCAACAAATCTATGGCTTCCATGAATTAATTCGATTCTAATAGGACAAATACTGTCATTAAAAAACTGAAGCGAGGGTGGGTATGCCTTGTGTGTGGCTGTTCTTTTTTACTCCCTGGTAGATAAAGCTAAAACATTCTAATAAATCTGTAGCTTGCATGAACTATTTCGTAAATAACTGCTAGAAAAAATGTGCTTGATTCTTTTAATTCTCAAACCCAACATTTGCCATTTTTAATTTACATGTTTTTTTTTTGTAAGCTACCGTCAAATCCAAAGTTGACATTTCGTTACTAAGGAGCCGCATGTTGACTTGCTGAAATCAGTAAATTTGCGAATAATGCAATAGAATAGAAAATAAAACGAACACCTACCTCAAACATCCATTTAATATAATATTATACGAATTGATACGTTTGTATGAAGTGTTTTTTCAACAGACAATTAGCATTCCTATGAGAACACACTGTACTCTTCTTCTTACCAACTTGTTCCTTTATTCTTAAGAAGCTGACTTCATGCGGGAGCTTCTCAGGAATTTTTTTAAAAAATGCAACTAACTTTAACTTCACGTTCCGCTATAAAGATGATGTTCTATCATTTAATAAATCAAAATTTTGTGACTATGTTGAACTCATCTATCCCATCAAATTGGAAACGAATGATACCACTGCTCCTGTTCAGTCTGCCTTAAACTTGTCATAAATCTAGAAATTAACAATAAGAGTCTGTAGTAAACATAACTTTACGACAAAAGGGCTGTTTTTAAATTGTGAACTTTCCATTTTATGTTGCCATAGCCCAGTAACGCCTGCATATCGAGCTATCTCCCAGTTTATGCGATATTCCAGAACTTGCGTGTTCTATCATGATATTCTTGATAAAGGTTTGTTGCTTACAAGGACGTTATTGATAAAATTGAAGTCATCTCTTTGGAAGTCTTACAGACGCCATCACGATTTAGTTGACCATTATGCAATATCTGTGTCATAGATTAACACGGACTTGTTCAACAGTCGTAACCACCATCCCATTTCCTTTATCATTATGCTTATCATGAGCATGCATCTCTCGGTATGCCGGAGTTTCACAAACTCCAAATTACAAACTTCAAATTGCCCAAAACAAAGCTTAGATTAGAAACAAAATCTTGGTCCAAAGTGTAGTGTCCGCCAACTGGAACTATCAATTGTTGGTTTGTTAAATATTAAAAATTGAGTGAAGCAATTAAGATTAGGACACGCATATAGAATAAAATCTACAACAACAAGTGTTTCTCATATTTAAACAAAAATTTTAGAAAAGTCGAAGAACAACAGGTATATAACACTAGATCTCTTCATTTCAATTTTGTTGTTTCTAAAATAAACAGAGTGGACCCAACATTTTTTTAATACTATTTAAGATTGGAATGTGCTTCCAAATAATATAAAATCAATACATGATTAAGACGCATTGAAAGCTGCAGTAAAGCATCATCTGACATATACGTAAAATTGTCTTTATTTGTGACTAAAATTCAATTAATGCCATGCTTCCTCATAAGTTCTTTTTGTTTTAAATTTTATACATTTTTATGACCCACTTGGAAATAAGCGGAAACGCTTTCATGAATTATCCTTTGATTAATATCAACTTTAGGTGAATTTAGCATTATCGTTTTTTTTTTTTTTTTTTTTATATAATTCATTATCTGTGTTACCTATTGCATAAAATTTATATATATATTTATTTCATGGTCTTTACATCGGACATGGCTATATAAATTAAAACAAGGTCACTAAGAAAATTTAATGTGTTGAAGGCCTGATTGTGACTTTGAGATGAAGAACAGCAATAAAAGCGCTGTTCCTTTGGTTTTAGTGTGTGTGTTTTTTTTTTTTTTTTGCTGTGCATGTGCTGATTTTGTTTCATGGATGGATACCCCATATCCTTTGTTTTACTATTACCATATTAAAATTTAATTTTATATGCCCAACATTCAGTTTGTTTTTACTGATAAAATTAAATGAATCATTACTTTTTGATATTGGTCTTGATAAATTATAGCATGAAACCAGTCATCCATGTTTATATTCAAATTGATTGTTTCAATAAACACATCATTGAGTATCAAGCTGCAAAGTCTCTTTTGTAGTCATACTAAGTAGATTTATTTTCCACAAGAGTATTCTGCAGTTAATTCCCTTTTTATTCCATATCGTTCACAAAGAGAGAATCCGGCCAGGAGATCATCGATAGAAATGCCATCTGGCGGAGGAACTGGTCCGTTTTCATATTCAGCTGGAAATTTGTCACTAAAATTTTTTTGGCGGTAAAATCCTAAATCTTCAATTAAATTATCTAAAGTTTCATAGGTTGTCTTGTCCAATGGTACTCTCTAAAACATCAATTTCAAAAAGTGTCATCAATATGATAGTTTCATTTAGGAAAATTACAGAGTCGTCTGTTTCGTTTGTATAGTGTATTCAATATATATGTATTATCTTAAAGGACAAGAGAAGCCTACATAACCAGATAGGTCTGAATCATTTTAATTCTTTAACTTTACTGGTTTCGTGGAACTGAAAAAGTGATATCACAGAATCATATTATCTTTAACAGAAACATCGTATGAAGAATATGTACATCTTTTTTGCAATAAATCAATAAAACTGTACTGTTAACGCAAAAATTATTTGTAATTGTAATATTCTGCCAGAACTAACTTACAAATATTACCACGTCATTTTTATTCTACAATATTAGTTCTGGTATCTTGTTCGCTTCTATTACATTCAACTGTGGTATACTGTAACTGTCAAGGAATAACAGTGGGTGTGTGTGATCTCAAAACCCTAAAAAGGAAAAAATACCTAAACGCTTTTTATTGCACGTGTTTCGTGAATTGATCACAGTCTTATGTTTATATCAAATTATATATATTTTTGAGATTTTTCGAAAGACAGTGTTACAAACTTAAACGGGTTGATTTCGGATGCTCGGAATGGAAACGAAAGAATATTTAACTACTCGAGCAGCCGTCGTGTTGGTCTATAGGCAAGGTCAGAAAGTTGTTATATACAGTAATGATCTCAAGATATTTTTTTATGTGTACACTTTCTATGTGCTTACCCATGGTTTTTGTTCGGTTTGGTATTGTACAGTCCTTAGTTTTATATGTTGTGTTAAATAGCAATTTTTAAAATTAATTCCAGCAGTAACGTAGTTTGGATGATGCACTAGTAAGCAGAACCCCTAAACACATCCAGGGGCATCCGAGTTCACCATTGACCTTTAATGGGGTTTGTTTTATTAGTTGACATGTGTATGTTTGTACATGTTTGTCTTTGTGACCATTTTAGATGGACTATAGTTTTGTCTTTCACTTGACCAACTAATGACTTTTATACTGCAACTAGCTGTGCTTATTTCCTAAATACAGTAACAAAGCTATATTTTGTCCAATGTCAATATCGTCGTGGATCACTTTTTACACAATCAGGGGTTCATTTAGGGAAGAAATTTGTGTTACAATTTAAATAGCTATCAATGTATTAATTTAAGATGCAGTATAAACTCAATATTAGGTCAATGTCAGAAAAATATAAACTTTTTTGTATTCGGCACAAAACTGGGGAAAGGCTCGGTACAATCTCGCCTTTCCCCAGTTTTCAGCCTCATACAAAAAAGTTGATATTTTTCTGACATTGACCTAATATTGTATATATATTGGACAAATTTGTTAAGATATATTTAGTTTTAATTTGTTGGATACTAGTAAAGTCCTTCCTTGTGGAACCAATCCAGAACGTGTTTGTACTTCTTAAACGATCATTTGTAACTCAACTGAAATTAAAAATGAAACTAGTTAGCATTCACGTTAAATAGTGTAATGTGCATCCTATTTTTTTATATCATTCTTTAAGCTCTTTGAAAATGTATGCAAATTTGTGTCTGCTCAATTGAGACCAATCTGTAGTTGTCCACTCTAATGTTACTGAAATAACGCTTTATTAACATAACATTTGATATATGTATATAATTTTCATGTAGTTGTTGCATGCTGTTCAATGATACTATTCAAAGAGACCAAAAACAATACAGGATGTGTTGAGTAAAAATATATACATAAAGGTATATAGGTTAAAAAAAACGTAATTCATAGACCAGTGCCTAGATACTAATGACTGAATCTTTTACCAATATGCTTGTGTCGGATGAAAACCAAAACACTTCAAAAGAGCAGGTGGAAATAAATTCTTATAACAACTATGACTCTTTCTTCAAAGTCAGCATGAGCAGTCGTTGGTTTAAAAAATAAAATTCAGGTTTTCACTAATTGAAATAGACTCGGATAAACAAATGATTGTAGATGGTAGAGTTCATCGGACTTTCTAGGCATAAGAATGAACACAAGAGGTGAACAATTTCCATTCTAAATTCCATGAATCGTAGAAATTTGTTTAAAGAATTTATGGCAATATTTGAATGTTCCGTCCATAAAATCCTAAAACATACCACAAACACTCTTGGAGTAGGGGCATTAAGAAACAACAAAATAATTTAAGAGAAGCTTTATTATAACTATTGTCATAATCTCACCAAATATAAAGTTGTTTCTTGGGTGCGCACATACTTTGCTTATCTAAATAAAATTGAGAATGGAAACGGGAAATGTGCCAAAGAGACAACAACTCGACCAAAGAGCAGAAAACAGCCCAAGGCCACCAATGGGTCTTCAACACAGCGAGAAAATCCCGCACCCGGAGACGGGCTTCAGCTGGCCCCTAAACAAAAATGCATATACTAGTTCAGCGAAAATGTACGTCACACTAAACTCCGAAACATATAAATGAACCAAAATTAAAAAAAAACATACTATAATAAAAGCCAGAGGTTCCTGACGTGGGACAGGCGTAAAACTGCAGCGGGATTAAACATGTTTTGTGAGATCTCAACCTGAAGATTATGTCTTCATTATATGAAAATCAAGCACAATCCCTCCCGTTAGGGGTTTAGTATCATACCATCATAAAATATACGAGAAGAACATAACCGGTATCATGCCAACAACTGGTTTTCGAATAAATGTGTTTATTTCCGATTCAAAGACCATATGAGTGAATTAATATTAATTCCAAAAAATGCCATCTTTAATAACCTGACAACAGTATCGTAACTATATCCCTGCTGAATAAGTCTGTTTAAAGGTTTGGTTAGCTTTTGAGGTGAATGACGACATGTTTGTGCTTTGTATAGTATATTGCCATAAGATATACTTAGAATTTGACGAAAAACAAGGAAAATCAAGAAATTTTACAAAATATACAAATCTCGTCATGGTTTGTTGCTATGGTAACACGTTAAATGTAGCATTTGTTTTTATTTTCTGAAAACCTTGTAGCTTGGTCTAGTTAGGACAAATTTAAGTATATGTATGATAACTTTTAAAAAGTAAAATCACAAAAATACTGAACTCCGAGGAAAATTCAAAAAGGAAAGTCCTCAATCAAATGGCAAAATCAAAAGCTCAAACACATCAAACGAATGGATAACAACTGTCATATTCCTGACTTGGTACAGGCATTTTCTTATGTAGAAAATGATGGATTGAACCTGGTTTTATGGCTAGCCAAACCTCTCACTTGTATGACAGTCGTATCAAATTCCATTATAATGACAACGATGCGTGAACAAAACAAACAGACACAATTGGTAAAAATGTCAAAAATAGGGTTACAGCAGTCAACATTGTGTTATCATCTTAATCACTATAAAAACAAACAAATGTTACGAAGAAGCACAAAAAGGGGGCATACATCAAATTTAACATCCTCATTATGCTTATATCATACGATTTTATTTATCTATGTAAAATCCACCTATAAAGGATGGAAGGTTTTAAGTACTGGCGTAAAATCGCGCGTTTGAAATTCGCACAGGTAGACATAAAATAATTTTGTCGTTCAAGGTATAAAGAGATACATAAATACAGAGTCACGTAAAATGGATATCACAAAAAACAGACTTAGCAGTAAAAGTAATATTAATAAATAAAATAATAGTGTGGTTAAAATTATGACGGGATATATAAGTCAGAGTCACGTCAAATGTATATCACAAAAAACAGACTTAACAGTAAAAGTGATATTAATGAATAATATAATTTTGTCGTTCAAAGTATGACAGAATACATACGCACAGAAATTTGCAGTAATATTTGGGCCAAATTTACTCGAACATGTAAAAATAATAATTCCGTTAAATCAGGTTAATTTTCATTGATAAAAAGCGCTGTTTTAGGGTATGGTTAGAGCGCAAATGTCCTTTCGTGTTACGGGTAAAAAAGCGGAAACGTCCTGTTCCCGGTTATTCATTCACAACCCGCCTATATATAGCTAGACTCGGGCCATTTAAAATATGTTATTGACATTTAAAGGGGCATTAGCTGTCAAATTCATGTTCACCGATTTGACTCAAATTATTATATTTGATTTAAAACATACTAAAACGCATATCCAAATTATAAAAAGTCTAAAATAAACAATTTACGATGCATAGATTCGATAGTATATATCAGCATTTCGTGTGTATTTTAGTCTAGACACCATCTAATTAACTATCGAGGTGACCTCCGAAGACTGCCGACGGTCATATAACCCGAACTAAACATAAACATAGACATAAATAGATTGCGAACTCGTGCAATTGGATTTTTCTAGGTCTGTTTGATTTCATACTATATGTTAAAAACATATGTTAATAATCGTTTTTACCTGTATAAGAATGAGTTTTTCTAGATGGAACCAGTCAACCAAATGGTTGACCCTTGTTTCACTTTCAATGTTTACATTCTTATCCATTTAATAACTGAACACGCCTAGTTCATGCGTAATCCATTTCTAGCTATAGGGATCAATTAAAGTTCACATGAATACGGATTCAATGAGGTCGAATTATTCACTTGCAAGTGAATAATTCATTAGCGATGTTTCCTTGCTTAATTTAACAAAACTGAACCTAACTGGCTGTTAAAAGCGAATTATTATTTCACTATTTCACTTTCACTAATGATTGAACAAAAACAAATCATATTTTATTTTTTTTTTTTT
>CM029598.1:38404286-38777917 GCA_017311375.1 Mytilus coruscus
AATTTTGTAATCTTTACAAAAATCTTCTCCTCTGAAACTACTGGACCAAATTCAACCAAACTTAGCCACAATCATTATTAGGGTATTTAGTTAAAAAAGGTGTGCGGTGACCCAGCCAACCAACCAAGATGGCTGCCATGGCTAAAAATAGAACATAGGGTAAAATGTAGATTTTGGCTTATATCTCTGAAACCAAAGCATTTAGAGCAAATCTGACATGGGGTAAAATTGTTGATCAAGTGAAGATCTATCTGCCCTGAAATTTTCAGATGAATCGGACAATGGGTTGTTGGGTTGCTGCCCTGAATTAGTAATTTTAAGGATTTTTCCGTTTTGGTTATTATCTTGAAAATTATTATAGATAGAGATAAACTGTAAACAGCAATAATGTTCAGCAAAGTAAGATCTACAAATAAGTCAACATGATCAAAATGGTCAGTTGACCCCTTAAGGAGTTATTGCCCTTTAAAGTAATTTTTACCAATTTTTGTAAATTTTGTAATCTTTACAAAATCTTCTCCTCTGAAACTACTGGACCAAATTCAACCAAACTTAGCCACAATCATTATTAGGGTATTTAGTTAAAAAATGTGTGCGGTGACCCAGCCAACCAACCAAGATGGCTGCCATGGCTAAAAATAGAACATAGGGTAAAATGTAGATTTTGGCTTGTAACTCTGAAAGCAAAGCATTTAAAGCAAATCTTACGGGGATTAACTTGTTTATCAAGTAAATATCTATCTGCCCTCAAATTTTCAGATGAATTGGACAACTGGTTGTTGGGTTGCTGCCCTGAATTGGTAATTTTAAGGAAATTTGGCCGTTTTGGTTATTATCTTGAAAATTATTACAGATAGAGATAAACTGTAAACAGCAATAATGTTCAGCAAAGTAAGATCTTCAAATAAGTCAACATGACCAAAATGGTCAGTTGACCCCTTAAGGAGTTATTGCCCTTTATAGTCAATTTTTAACAATTTTCATTAATTTGGTAAATTTTGTTAAGTTTTTACAAAATGTTTTCCTTTTGTAATCTTCTTTTCTGAAACTGCAGTAGAAAATCAATATAGAAAACAATCTACTAATGTACTGGCAATAAAAATAATTGATAATTCTATAACATGAAAAAAAAAACCACATTAATACCTGATGATGGTGTTTCTTTCTTTACATTGAAAATGATGTCACAACTATAATCCCGAACAATAGGTCGAATGTCAGATATGTTTCAGTACTTTGGCTTCATTTTCTACAGATTCAAGTGCAAATGATGCTTGAATTCCTACACTAATTTATACAGACTTCATCCCTTTCACAGGTAATGCCTGCCTCATATTATATTTAAAACTTTAATAGAATATCAGAAATTTTGAGAGAAAATTAATCAACCATGCAAGATCTAAAACTTAATTAATATTGTTCAAATTATCAATTAACAATAAAAAAAACAATTCTCATTAAAAATATAGTTCTTCATTTTATATTTTATCAGAAATTTAGGGAAAAAATTGAATTTAATTGTGTCCCTTGTTCTCATTTCCTGGGATAAATCCAATACAAATTAAAGTATTGGTATTGAATTAATATTTAAGAAATATTTCAAACCTTACCATTTTCTTCACAAGAATGAAGACCATATTTTCAGTGTCATGCGTATCAGTCATCATATTTGTTGTACTTTGTTGTTTAAAAGTTGAATACAAAAAGATCAACAAAGCAATTCAAAACCACTTGAATTTTGCAACAACAAATGAGAGTTTTAACGACCTCAGCTGGCTATACAACCCTTGCACAATCAACTGAATTTTGCAGAAATCATTAATAGGAAAGATTGCCCTTAAATGATAATTTTTATTACCTTTTGTTTTGGGGTTAACAACAACAAAACTTCACAACAAACTTTCTCATCACTTAGCATTTCGTTAGATAAATTTTACAAAATTCTCCCTGAAACTACTGTCAAATTAAACCAAACTTGGTTTAACTCACCACTAGGATATCCAGGGACCACTGTGTATGATGACCCTGCCTGCCAACATGGCACACATGGCTGAAATAAAACGCACTTTTTAGTCTTATATCTCTGAAACTAAACGACAGTACAACAGTTGCATTTATCATGCATCAATTGTAAATAAAAATATCAGGTGAGCGACACAGGGTCCTTGGAGCCTCTAGTTCTGTAATCAGAATAAAAATTTGTTGTCAAAATATAGTCATTGATGGAGAACCATAAACAGGTTCAGGCCAATCACCCATCTGCTCTCATCAATTCCCATCTTCAGAGGTGGATTTAGAGGGTTTTCAAGGGCTCAGGCCCCTCCTTTTAATGGGAAAAATTTGGTTGATTATTTAGGAATCACTGAAGCATGACTGGGCGGTTCCCTCTTAGGCAGTCAGTGGGCCCCTTATGAAAATTTCTGGATAAGCCACTGATCTTGCCCATACTGCAAATGAAACTACATATAATAAGCTTTTAAAACAGGTACTTGTTAGGAAAATATCTCCTCGGTAAAATTAAATGTCTTTATAACTGACTTGTATTTCAGCAGCCACAGAAAGTACAATTTCATAGACATACATATAAAAAAAATTGTATACGGTACTTATTCAAACTTTTTTGGCTCTGGCTTAGTTCTATCTTTTGTAATGTCTAGATAGACATGTAAACTATGATAATAAAGCATATATTTATAAATATTGTATATCAGGTCAAAATTTAAGTATAGAAACAGGCAGATATCATAATGTTGATGAAAATAATATATTATGTACAAACTGTAGCACTAGCTCTATTGAAGATGAATACCACTAGATACTTTAATGTTCAAAATTTAACAGTAGTCAAATCTTGGAAAAGTATATAAAAAAGAATTATCAGAGAAATCCATTATTGGCATACCAATTAATCCAGTAGCTATCCTCTCAAATATTAAAGAATTAAACAATTTGGTTTTAAAATCAGCAGAAAAACTTATTTCAAGTATAACCGTATGTGTTTTATAAATTGTGTTCTGTACAGTACATCATTTCCCGCTCCTATTGTGTGTAATAGTGTACTGTATTATAATTTATTATGTATTTCATGTATACTTTTATATCTGTCAACGTATATTTGTTCCAAATAACAGAAGTTCCACTGGAAACTTTGTTATAAACAATGTCATAATATCTATTCCTGTTGGAACAAATATTCTATACCATTTATTCCGTTAGGAACATATACTGTAATATTTATTCCTGTGGAAATAATATTCCAGAATATTTTCCTTTGGAACTTATATTATGAAGGAACTTCTATTCCGTGACAATATTTATATATGATATGTAACCTAAAAGAATATTTTTAGCCTAAATAAGATATACTCAGCAATATTTTTTTTGTTATATATCTATGTTTCCTGTAAGCTGTCTTTACTCTTGGAATAAAGTATTATTATAATTCGTCTTTTCAGAATCTAATGCATTCTGGGTAATATTTTCAAAAGTGTACATCAATGCGTTGTCATTGGTCAAAACATCCTAACCAATGGAAATTTAACCAATGATGTGAAGTGGTTTTTTCATTTTAGGGTACCAACAATGAAATTACCCAGGATCCTTTAGATTCTAAAATGGCTAATTATCTGATTATCCTGTTAGCTATCTAAAAGGCAAAAAAATATGGTTCGTATGATTTTTTAAATTTTAATACTATTGACTACATGTTTACCTATATAAACTGGGTCTATATAATGCAGTTGTTATATACTGTCTGGCTTTCCTCCTAAATGCATCAGAACATAGTATCCAAGAACTGAAATGAAACATTTGATATTAAAAGAAGTCAATAGTTAAATGACCCTAGAATACAAGGTTTTCGACATAAATCCATTTGCCCTGAAAAAGTGCAGAATAAAGGGCTAAAAAATAAAGAATAGACAAAAATAGGCTGAAAAAATAAAGAATAGAGAATAATGGAATGCTAAAATATAAAGCATAGAGAATAATGGCAAAAATACAAAGAATAGAGATAAATGACCTAATAAATTAAAGAAAACTGAAATGAAGGACCCCCTTTTCCCCATCCAGACACTCAGCAATTCCTTGTCAAGTTACATGGTTACAGTACTGTTACTTTTGTAAATTTGAAGACATGCACAGATATTTGGAAGATGTTTTACGTCTCTAGTAAATAAATTTACTTAAAGAAATGGTGTAAAGTCATCATTTTGTTTCACATCCAGCCTAATTCTGTATGAAAAATTTGTGAAATCATTCAATTCTTCAAAAGTATTTTTTTTCTGGAACTAAAAGTTTAAAATCCAAAACAGATCACATTGAAGAAAATAAATATAACTAAATAATACCTTTAACTTTTCATAAAACTTCAGATATTCTTCATGTCCCTAAAAAATTGTCTGAGGTAAAAATGCAAGTCTTTGTCCAAGTAAAAATCATCCAAATATGGAGCCAAATTCAAACCCTTTAATCACATGATCATACAGGAGGGTCTGCATGGGGTTTACAGGAAAGAGAAAAATGGGCTAATAATATAGAAAAATGGATCAAAAATGAACAGAGATAAATAGGCCAAAATGATAAAGAATAGAGAATAATTGGGTGCTAAAATATAAAGAATAAAGGAAAATGGCTGGACAAATTAAGAAAACAAAAATGAAGAACTCCCTGTCTAGATCCTCATACAGGTAATAAATTTATTCACTCACATCTACTCACTTCACACTTGAGTAATAATGGCTGTTTACCAAAATATTTTGTCCTAACAAATGTATTTTATCTTTTATGTAACAGAATCTTGTTCAGATTAAATAAAGTAATTTCCCTTAAAGTGAAAATTTTTAATTTAAGAATAATGAAATCTACAAACATGAGACTCCAAGAACTGTATTACTCTTGTAAACTATGATATTGACCAAAGCATTTGAATGAGTATAATCATTAATATTTGGATTAGCTTAGTTAAAAAAAAAAGACATTACACTATGAAACTTTATAATTTAAAGTATCAATCTTAATCTTTACATGATTTTGGGGTCCTGATGAAAACAAAAGAGGCCCCCTTTTCGGAAAAATTTGGTTGATTATATAGGAATCACTGAAGCATGACTGGGCGGACAGATCTTTGAGTAGTTTGGATGGGAAGATTTTTTGTATTGATAAGATCATGTAATACATAACTCTGAATACAATATATGAAGATGTGGTATGTTTGCCAATGAGAGGGTTTGGAGGGGTTTACAGAATAGAGAATAATGGACAAAACATGCAGAATAAAGGGAAAAAAATATAAAGAATAGAGAAAAATAGGCCAAAAAAAAAAGAATAGAGAATAATGGGATGCTAAAATAAATAGAATAGATGATACCAGGAAAAAATTATAAAGAATAGAGAAAAATGGCATAAAATATTCAAGAATACAGAATTGAAGGACCCCCATCCAGACCCTCACGAGACAACTCTCCACCAGAGAACAAATAATGTAGATGTTATATGAATATATGATCTGATGAGTTACGACCTATTCAACTGATTTTTATAGTTTGTTTTTATGTTGTGCTGGAACACCACTGTCCCAGGTTAGGGGAGGGTTGAGCGCCCACAAAAATGTTTAACCCCGCCATATTCTTTATGTCCCTGTCTGTTGTTCAGTCGTTGTCGCTGGTTCATGTCTGTCATATTTGTTTCTATTTTTTAAATTGTTTTGTTATAAATTAGGCCGTCAGTTTTCTCAATTGAATTGTTTTATATTTTTCATGTTGTGGCCTTTCAAAGTAAACTATATGGTATGGGTTTTTCTCATAGTTGAAGGCTGTACCATTGCCTATAATTGTTTACATCGATTTCATTTGAACTTTGGTGGATAGTTAGTCTCATTGGTAATCATACCATATCTCCTTATTTTTTCATATATGTCTATTTCAACTCTTTAATGAAATACTGTCATTTTCACTTCCAGTAACGATATTGGGAGATTTGAAACATATCAGGTACACTAAATCAGCACACCTAACACTTTTGTCTGCACTTTGGTCGACAATTTGTATACTGTGCTTACTATAAAAGTCCTTGCATTGGTAAACTCATGAAACCAATAATTGGATAATATTGTGTAAACAAATTCTTGACATACTTAATTTCATAAAATCTTCTTTATGTATGATTTCAAACTTAAGAGGATTCAGTGTAATGTGTGTCCAAAGTTAGGGAAACCCCTGTTTTGTCAGTTCTTCAAATGTCAGGTGATTTCATGCATGCCTTCTAAGAACTATTGGGGGCCTTGGTGGCCGAAGTAGTCAAACTTCTGTATCACAAGCCTTTCAACACTGAGATTAGTTCGAATGAGGCACATGGCAGGTGCATTCGACTCCAATCTTAATTAACTAGGATTTGGTTTTTCTACCAAAGGTCGGTGGTTCTCTCCGGGAACTCTGGCTTCCTCCACCAATAAAAACAGACCGCCTCGAAATAGCAACAACAGTGCAGAAAGTGGCGTTAATTTTGAATAAAGGAAAAATTTTAGCTAAGAAATACAGTTCAGCTTGAACCAGACAGACAACCAAGGATGTAGAGCAAAAATTGTTTCATTTTGATAAAATTTGCCTTTATATGAAACAAATGTATCTGATGTCATAATTTTTATGCAAAATGGTTAAATATGGCTAATAATGTGATTGCAATTATAAATGTATGCCTGGACATATCAATTTTACCAATCTTTTATGTCCCTTCAGAACACGAAATCAATTACAAGAATGATTCTATTAAAATATTATGTTACATTGCGGATATGAAAAAACAGTTAATACACGATATTACGAGACATGTGGACACAGGGATGGCACTCAACTGGCATGTTCCAGATGATTTGAATGCAC
Organism: Mytilus coruscus; assembly: GCA_017311375.1. Taxonomy (NCBI): domain Eukaryota; kingdom Metazoa; phylum Mollusca; class Bivalvia; order Mytilida; family Mytilidae; genus Mytilus; species Mytilus coruscus. The sequence continues at coordinate 38,411,165 of CM029598.1, forward strand.
AGAATCAACACAAAAGTTCAATAAAACAAGACAGAATTGTGTTCTGAATGTGTTGCATGTGGCTCAAAAATTGGAGGTTTAGACTGATCATCGTAAAAGATCATCCTTGATCTTCAAAATTGTTATTCAGTGATCCTTCAGCTCATGTCTAAGAATTGTATAACTATTACATTTTATATCAGAATTTTGGTCCTCAATGCTCTTCAACTGTACTTTATTTGGCCTTATAACTGTTTTGATTCAAGCGTTACTGATAAGTCTTTTGTAGACTTAACAAGTATCTTTGATGAGTTTTTTAAATGAAGAATGTGTCCGTGGAACACAGATGCCCCTGTTTGTAAATATACGGCATACTCTGCAATTTTTAAATTTACAAACGGACATAACTCAAGTACAGCAAAAGTGATGCCACCCATATTCGGACTTAATCAATGTTTGGTTGTAATAAGCATTGTGTGTGTATAAGTTTCATAACATTTGGTTGAGCCAAAATAAAGTTTGAGTGTGTAAAGTGCAAATTTGCCAATTTTTCCGTTTACGGTATAAAGTGACATAACTTGAGAACTTTGAAAGTGACACATCCAAATTTCAAACTTAATCTGTGTTTGGTGGTAATAGGCATTGTGTTTCATAACATTTGGTCGCGGTAAACTTACCTTAAAAAAACCAAAACTAATTTTGGGATGTAGGGACAGACAGACATATGGACTGAAGTACAGACAGACAAGGGTAAAACTTAAAGCCCCTCAACTGCGGCAGAGGCATTAAAAATGATGGTGAACTAAGGTTGTATTTATGCTTAGTATTTGTTCACACAAGAGTTAAACTACATACAAATAAAAACTGCAATTAGGAATGTAAAGTTTTATTTAGGTTATGGATAAAACAACAGAAGATGAACAACAAGGTATACTGTTTACACTATGGTACCATAATGGATGGATATATGAAAATAATTGCCAGTAAATATTTGTTGTGGCATTAAACACCAATCAATCAATATAAATATTTGTTAATTGTATAATACTGTAAAATTCAGAAATTATTGTGAAGATTTTATTAATGTGAATAATGCAACAAGATGAGTATTGCTATAAAAAGAACTCGCATTCTGATATCCGACATATATTTCTGTAAGCAAATTTTCCTACATCTCAAAAATCAATCTTGCATTTTCGTCTCTTCTTCAAAAATCGCAATAATAAATACACACAATAATTTCTGTATTAATAGTCTTGAATTCTGAAAAAATGAACAAACTTGCACCTTTTTATGATAAAAATGTGATAAATGTGGTAAGGTTTAAAAACCTTGTGAGATAAATGTCTTTTAACTATGTATACATGATACCATGCCCATTTTGAACTTTTTATTATTTTGAATGTAACTTCATAAGCAAGATGTAGGCAAACTTTATCATTAATCACAACTGTCAAATATAATACAGTATCTATTTTTTTAAAAGAAAAATAATCTCTTCCCAGTGTACAAAAAAAATAACTGTCTGAGAATTAAAGGAAAAGTTTTAATTTCAAGTCATTTTAAATATGTAGCAGAATTTCCACATTTCTGTCCTCATATCTTTTAAATCAAAACAGTATCAACTAGAAACTAATGTTCATAAATTCAAAGAATAAAAAAAGTTATAGTTTTTTTTTAAGTGTAGTGAAATATTTATCAATATCTAAACCAAAATCAAAAAAGCATCTTTTTTCACAGATTTACAAGCAATTTTAATAGGGATATAATTTGCTGATGATTTTGTTATTTATATAGTTTAGTTCAAATTAAAGGGGGTCACTTACAGGGTCAAAATCAACATGTTGTTAAACTCTAATGAAATTCCAATTTTAAGGAGTCTAAATAACATAATTTAAAAAATATTACCATCAATTTTACATTTGTTCAAAATGTTTCTCTGCATTATATATAGATATTGAAGAAAATTTTCGATCAAAGGACATCTTCAACCAAAACATGTGACAACATATAGAATATGGATAATTAATCAAATGGTGCCAACATCTATTAAATTTCAGTTTTAAAGTCATTGTTAACATGTATAATTTGGTCGCATATTTGGAAATGCGCATAAAATGTTGATAAAACCTTAAAGTATGAATATGTATCTATGATAATTTGAAATTAATAAGATTGGACTTTTAGAAAATGGCATTGGTGTGAAATAAATTGTCGGGAATTGGTCTGACCAATATACAACAAAAATAGTAAACTAACTATATTATGTTCAATTCTGATTTTAAAGGTGTCCTTCATAATTAAAGTGTTAAAACAGGGGAAGTGGTTTGAAGATGTAAATGAAGCCATGATGTTTAAAGCATAAACTATTCAAAAATGAAATAAAAATAGAATGAAGTATGTCTTGCTCCCCACAGTACATGGAAACATAAATTTGTAGAATTACAAGAGATCTTGTTTACAAACATAAAGTAATGCCAATTTAATGTGTAGGCAAATTTCAAACTTGTTTTACTAAAATAAATCATGAGATCATTTAGACATTAAGACAATTTAGTTTCTTTAATCAAATCAAATTAATATATCTTGTACACATACTGCTTTTTAAAAAATTGTCATTACCCTTTGACATTTATTAGACTTTCAGTAAATATACTTGTCACATCTCTTACTTGAAATTTGTTTAACAGATAGCCAGATTGAGTATCTGAGAACAGTATCAAAATGTGTACCCTTTTAGTATTTTACCTAGTTTGACTTCTGAAACAAAAATGTTTAACTAACATCTTGGATAGACATATTTTTTTTCAAAATTGCACATGATCAAATTAAGCACTGAGACTAGAAATAAATACATCAATATTTACAAAAATAAAATATTTATACAAAACTATACATTTATATATTGAATATGTTCTATGTCCAACATTTTTTTGACATGTGCTTATATCAAAGCATTGAAAAAGACAAAAAAATGTTTAATAATGAAAAATATCATCTGAAATTGTTGCAGCAAGCACTGTTTTTTTTTTCTTTTCTCATAATCAGCATAAAATCAAAGTGCTTGTAAGCACTGAAGGGTACAGATTACTTTAATTTTTCAGTGGGAAGTAAAATTAAACGTTGCATTGTAAACAAATTGGTTGTAGTTGATTCAACTACAATTACCGGTATATATGAACAAAGGAATATAACTCCAATTTTACAGATTACTTTAACAATGACATCATTGATATTTTTAGAACAGATATTAGATTACTGCACCTTGAACACATTATGTAATTTTCTTGACAAGTATAACATCATTTTGTAACATGAATATCTGTGCATATATTTCATTGATAAATTTATGGAAATGTTCATGGATAGGATGTTTAGAAAGTTATGATCAATGCACTATATTTTGTGTATCTCAAAAGTAGTGATAAACCTTGGAAGATTTAGAAATCAAGTCAGTACCATAGGGTTTTGTTTGCATTTCATGCAATCTTTACCCAAAAACCACAGATTTGTGTATTTGTTCAACAATGATAACAATCATCTAAAATTGTCACAGCAAGTACTGTAAATTCAGATATTATTGTGTGCATATATTATTATAATTTTTGAAGAATGGACAAAAATCAGGAGATAACTGTATTGTATTTTAAGCTCCGACCGAATCAATTGGTGATTTGATGGTCGCAAATTAAGTTTACTAGCGACGTGTTAGCATAGCCAGTAAACGGGTATTTGCGACCATCAAATCACCAATTGATGTCGTTGGAGCTTAAAATACAATATTGTTATTTCCATTCTAATGAAACTGACAGAAAAAAACGTCAAATCATACATTTAAAATCTGTCATACCTCGTCTGCGCTTGCACGTAAGTTTTCATAGCATCAATTGTGAATTAATGCCATGAAAGTTGGTGACGTTATCCAATCAAAATGAACGTTACAAACGATGTTGCATTAGAATGGAAGATTGATTATGGCGATTTCAGGAATATCTACATACAGATATAAATATTAGATATCAGAACATGAGTTATTATTGCAATAATTACCAAGTCGCATTATTCGCATAAATAAAAAACCTTGCAATAATTTCCGAATATACAGTACTTAAAAGTTTTCTTTTCTTATAATCAGCTTAGTCGAAAGAAAGCAAAATTAAATTATACAAGGAACTTTATCCCTAAATATATTGTTTTAATCCAAACTGAAAGCTCCAAAAGATAATGTTTGACCTTTATATGGTACTATCATCTACTGCACTTGGTCAAACACTTAAATAATGACATTTTGCTATCATACAAAGCTAGAGTTTTACTGGCTACAGATTAATGCATGAGTTGTTTATTTGAAACATACTTTGCCAACATTGAAGTTTTTTTATGATACTTCGATGGATCACCATCTTGTACTTTTGTTGAGTTTCAGAATAAAAATGCAATAGAGTGGTTCCTGGTATTTGTATTAGTGTCATGTGTACACTGTCTGCTTACAGAGATCAGTTCTACATTAATAGTTTTTGTTTATAAACTTTTAACAAGTACATATATATGGTCTTACAAAAGATTATTTTTTTACAGATATGGGACATCAGATGATGTGGGGAATGTTTATGTGACTGATAGGAGTACCAACACTGTAGTAGTTGTATCTGATGATGGTCAACATAATAGAGAGATTGATTACTGAATCAGACAGTAATATTTGATGATGGAAAACCAATAGGAGTACCAACACTGCAGTAGTAATATCAGATGATGGTCAACATAATAGAGAGATTGATTACTGAATCAGACAGTAATATCTGATGATGGAAAACATCACAGAGGAATTCTTAATGAATCTGACTGTAATACCTGATGATGGTAAACATAATAGAGAAATCATTACTGAATCAGAAAGTAATACCTGATGATGGTCAACATGTTAGAGAAATTCTTAATGAATCAGATAGTAGTATCTGATGATGGTCAACATTACAGAGAAATTCCTACTGAATCAGATGGACTGCAAGGATTAACATAAAAATATGCAAATTTTGTACATTTTGTTTTGAGTATTATATTAATAGCTTATGAAAATAGACATTTAGAGATTACCAACAAAAAAGGATTCAAAATCATATGTCAATCTTTAAATTTCTTTGTTTATATTGAAACCCTCTGCAGCTAAATATGTTGTTTGGAATATACAATTTGATTGATTGATTGGTGTTTAATGCCACTTTCAACACTATTGTGCTATTTCATGGCGGTCAGTTTTTATTGGTGGAGGAAGCCAGAGTGCCCAGAGAGAACCACCGACCTTTGGTAGCAAAACTGACAATCCTAGTTAATCAAGATTGGAGTCGAGTGCACATGCCACATGTGGGATTGGAACTCGAAGCAGTGTTGACTGGCTAGTGATACAGTAGTTCGACTACTTAGACCACTCGGCCACCGAGGCCCCTTGGAATATACAAGAGTCTGCTTTAAACTGACCAACAAAACTATGCCAAGGATAAATTTGATAATGTACTACATGTTTCATAAAGTTATTTGGGTTGATTGATTTTTGTTTTAACATTCATCCAGGAAAAAATTCATTTCGTGTTTGAAAAACAATATTTTTAGAGTTTATATTTTTTTTTAAATCTGTTAACAATAATGCCCAATGTTCAGACTCACAAGATGGTATTACTTCTATGTTATAAAATATGAAACAATGGTTAAATCTACCAGTAGTATTGATCAGAAAAAAATATGGCTTCCTAAGAACATTGACTAGAAACAAAATACTAATTATGACATTATGTAATGTTTACCTTATTAAATAGTTCAAATCCAGGTAAGGAATGTAGGGGTAATGTAAAAAAAAAATCTGTGACTGTCACTACTAGTTCTTTGCATACAAATGTGTACCATTTTAGTAATAAAAACATTAACTATTTCAAATGTTGTCTTATTGTCACTTTAGTTATCAGTGGGACAAATAGATATATAATTACATCACATATATGTTTCATAAGAATTTGTAATTTTGATTGGCAGATAAGCCACTAGTCCGATGCCCCAGACTAGTTAATTTTATTTGGACTAGTAAGTATTTGCAAATATTTGTTTATAAACATAAGAAAATTGTCGGAATATTGGTCTTCGTACTAGTAGTTGGCAAAGATTTTGGTGCAAACTGCAGACAACAATGGCAAGGCATTCCAAAAACATATTTTATTTCACATTAAAATGTAACGTTCATGACTTCACGTGCTACCTATGACAACAATGCAAAGAGAAAAAAATAAAAGCTTTAGTTAACTTATAATTTCATGGTTGAAGCATAAAAATGTAGTTATAAATATTGAATGATTTCTTTTGTGATTTTAGAGGGTTGTAAAAGTGTTGGTCTTGTGGACATTTTTTAGAATAAAGCACTTACACGATACATCAAAATAGGCTTCAGTCGATGCTTTACACCTAATAAATTTGCAAAAAGAAGCAATCAGTTCTTAAGTATCAGTCCAATATTATCAATTTCATGCGGAAAAAACACAATTAAATGACAGAATGCATAATAGCTTTTAATAAATTGCCCAACTGCAAGTATTGAAATTACATTTTAAGATAAAAAAAAAATCTGACAGGGTTATTGTGATAGGGTGTGATTAAACAACTGTTAAATATTTACTTAATTACCTCAAAGGGGAAGATCATATATACTGTATAAATATTTTGGCCTTAAATCAAAAGATATAAGCAATTATAACTCCCCTTAGATCAAAGTGATCATACAGGAGTTATAATTGCTTATATCCACGTTATTTGAAATCTGGCATCAATCATACCACATCTCCTTACTATAAATTCAGAAATTATTGTGTGTATTTATTATTGCGATTTCCGAAGAATGAACAAGAATGCGAGTTTAACTATTGCAATTTTAGGAAAAACTACATAAAAATATATGTATCAGATATCAGAATGCGAGTTCTTATTATTGCGATACTCACCGAGTCACATTATTCGCATTAATAAAAACCTCGCAATAATTTCTGAATTTACAGTATTTTTATTTTCATTAAAAATTAACTTCAAGAACAGTTTTTTGCTATGAATGTTGTGCTGAAAACAACAGCATTGTCATCCTCTTCATTGAAATTAACTTCAACAGTCAGAAGCTTTCCATTAATACATCCAATTGTATCTATTTAAAATAAGTTATTCAGAATTCTTATTACAAACATTCAAATACAATAAATATGCCATAATAGATTAATTCTTTTATCAACTTTTAATAGTGAAGTTTCATAATATTTCAAAGTCAAACTAATAACTTAAAAAATTTAATTGAAAATTATGAGAAAATAGAATTTCCATTCTTAAATACATAACTACAGTGAAAGTAAAGGAAAAGTAAAATCAATGAACTACACAACTGAAATGATATGTGCTACATTGTATAAAAGAATTAACCTACTATGGTTAGAACTCACAATTACACACACAAACAGTAGTACAATTTTACAAACAATATTTGCACTGTTTTTTGATAACAATAAGATCTCCAATTATGATTGAGATTTCTTGTGTTTTTCTTTACACAGTCTTTTGTGGTAGCTTTGGGCTGTGGAGTTGATGATTGACAGGACAAAATATACAACCATCACAATAATAACTTTCTCAAATATCCATCCTAAAAGGTTGGAATCCTGAAATTACAAAGAGTAAATTCTACAGTGATATGTCAAAAGTCCTCATTTAATAGAGTGCAAATGGGTTTTTTCTACTTCAGAGTACTGCAATGACATCAGTCTATATTGCTGAAAACTGTATGTCCATCTCCAGATGTCATTTGGTTTTCTGTAATGTTGGGTTACTGTTTGGGTTATAAAAATATAATGTATATACAGAAATAACATTTAGAGAGTTGCATGATGTGATTGGTACATGCAACTTTCCCCCTGCTATCCAATGTTTACAGTCAATGTATTAGCTTCATATTGTGAATTGTTTTACTATCTTTGCATGTTTATAAAATGCAGAAGTCAGACTTTCGAGAAAGCAAATACTTGTCAATTTTTCTCTTAATCAGCCCTCCCCCTGTTTGTGTGTACTTACAGATTTGACATGAGTTCCTGGTTTATGATGAAGTTTTTTCTTCTGAACTTCTAAATATTCTTTAAATGGTGTTTGTAATGATATACCTATGGCAGGAATTTTTCTGAAAAAAAAAAAAATTACAATGTATTACAAAATTCACTTCAAAGAAATTGTCATCTCACAGTTGTACAGTAATAATTTACATCTTAATACAAGAAAAAATTTTAATATTAAAATAAGGATATGTGGTATGATTTCCAATGAGACAACTATCCACCAAAGTTCAAATGAAGTAGATGTAAGCAATTATAGGCAACCGTACGACCTTCAACGATGAGAATAAAATGCTTCGCTGAGTGCAGCCTGATACGACCACAGACGTCGAACCCTGAACAGTTGGGGCAAATTTGGACCCAATATTCAAGCTTGATACTGTCTGAATTTGGATTGTGATATTATTTTTGACATAATATAGGTTTCTGACACAAAATAAATGTCGTCAAAGATCTTACAAATCTATTGCGCAATACTGTGCAATTGAAGATTTCTTCTTGAAACTTTTCAAAAATTCGAAATTTGAAAAATTTTGAAAAAAAAATATGAATCCTTTAAAAAAATTGTAAACAAAAATCCACCCTCCCCTCTAACTTATTGAAACCCTCCTTGAAGCAATAACCCCAAAACTCAATCCCAGCCTTTCCTTTGTAGTATGGAATCTTGTAGTATAATTTCAGAGAGATCCATACACTTGAACACAAGTTATTGTCTCGAAACTAGAAAAATGCTTCTTTTTGGCCCTTTTTTGGCCCCTAATTCCTACATGTTTGGGGCAATTAACCCCAAACTCAATCCCAGCCTTCCCTTTGTTATATGGAACCTTGTGGTACAATGTCTGAGAGATCCATACACTTACACACAAGTTATTGTCTGGAAACTAGAAAAATGCTTGTTTTGGCCCTTAATTCCTAAACTGTTTGCCCCATAACCCTTAAAATAAATCCCAACCTTTTACTTGTGGTATTAAACATTGTGGTACAATTTCAGAGCAATTGAAATACTTATACACAAGTTATTGTCCTGAAACTAGATAAATGCTTGTTTTGGGGCCCTTTTGGGCCCCTAATTCCTAAACGGTTGGGACCATCATCCCTAAAATCAATCCCAACCTTCCTTTTGTGGTATTGAACCTTCTTAAAAAATTTCATAGAGATCCATTCACTTAAACTAAAGTTATTGTCCGGAAACAAATGGGTCTTCGGACGACGACGCAGACAACGACGACATCATACCGTTATACGATCCCAAAAAATTTTTTGCGGTCGTATAAAAACCCATACCGTCTAGAAAGCTATAAAAGGCTCCCCACATGAAAATTAGATAGGGGCTGTCTTGATCATACTGTAAAGTGGAAGCCCTTGAGTTCATTATTTATTAATTGATTTTTCAAGTTTAACACCATAGTACTTCATGGCAGCCATTTTTTGTGTGTAGAAGAAGTCTGAGTACCATGTGAGAACTATGACCTTAAGCAGGATAATCCTAGTCAACTAAGAGAGCAGTCAAACGCAACTTGATGAAGAATGATTCGAACTCACAACCTCAAAGATAACAGGCTAGTGATAACTGTATATGAACTACTTAGACCAATCCACCACTGATGCACCAGTTCATTATTGAAAACTTTCCAGCAATTGTCAAGGTGAAAAACAGCAATAGTGTTGTTCCTTCTGTTCATAGGACAGGTTGCATCAATCCCTTCTATTCCAGTTCTTATATTCTCATTTGAATTGTTTTACATTTGTCATTTCGGGGCCTTTTATAGCTGACTATGCAGTATGGGTTTTGCTCATTGTCGAAGGCCATACAGTGACCTATAGATGTTAATTTCTGTGTCATTTGGTCTCTTGTGGAGAGTTGTCTCATTGGCAATCATACCACATCTTCTTATTTTTATACTTATAGTCTTTAATAATATGAACTACATTTTTTAAAACACAAGCTATTCAGCTTTTTACCTTTTTTGATCAGGAGGAAATATGTGACAGAAACAATCAATATTGACCTTGGCTCAAAATAGCAAAATAACATACGTAAAATTTGAATGTGTAACTTTGGCACTACTTTTTTTTTAATATTGAAACCCTCATTCTCCAAGGTTGTAAAATCTAATTAACTACAGTCAATTCAGAAATAATTGTGAGGTTTTCATTAATGCAAATAATGCGACTGGGTGGGTATCCCAATAAGAACTCACATTCTGAAATCTGATACATATATCTGTATGCAGTTTCCTGAAATCCATTCTTCAAAAATCTCAATAATAAATGCAGCATGCGATAATTTCTGAATTTACAGTATCTGTATGGTATGTTTGTGATATCAAATTCCTAATCTCTTATGGAAGTTATGTTTCACAATCCTTTGAATAGGATATAATTAACACTTTCTCTTTATTACACTTACCCTATTAACTTGACTATAGTTTCCACATGATGTGCACTAAACATGAATATAATAAATAATTTCTGAAAAAAAAAGAAAAAAGTTACAGTAGCATTTTTATCAATATAAACGAGTACTGCCTTCAGTGTTAGCATAAAGTATCAATTTTTGTTTATTCATTCAAGAATTTTTGACAATTTCTTCAAAATTCATCTCTTGATAAACTGCATACTGGTACTTCATCTCGTAGAGCTTTCCTTGAATAAGGAGACATTGGGTTCAATCCCAGACCAGGTCTAACAAACGACTAAAAATTGGTATTTGATGCTTCTCTAATACATACACAACTTATTGGAGTATAAGTTAAGACTACTTGGCTCCAAAATCTGTGTTTCTGCTAACAGGCTTTAAAAGTAAGGTAGTAAGTAGGCAATTAATTTTATTTTTCAAAAACTTTTTGACTGATTTAAACAGACGAAACAGTCTCATTTCAATAATGCTTGATAAAATATAACTGAAAATAAATGGGAATGTGTCCATGGGACACAGATGATGCCAGCTTACATATCATATAAAGTTATAAAGGGACATAACTGAAGAACGGTAAAAGTGACACTACCCAAATTTGTACTGGGTCTGAGTTTTGTGGTATAAGTATTGTGTATAAGTTTCATAACATTTGGTTGAGGCAAACTTTAGAGAACCTAAACGAAAAATTCAGCAGTTTTTCCATTTGTAAAGGGGCATAACCCTAGAACAGTAAAAGTGACACCACCAAAATTCAAACTTGATCTGTATTTTGTGGTAATAAGCATTGTGTATAAGTTTCATAACAATTGATGAGGCTAACTTAAGTTAGAGAACAGATACGAAAAACTTGTTCCATTTGTAAAGGGGGATAACTCTAGAACGGTTAAAGTGACACCCCAAAATTCAAACTTGATCTGTGTTTTGTGGTAATAAGCATTTTGTATAAGTTTCATAACATTTGGTTGAGGCAAACTAAAGTTAGAGAACGGAAACCAACTTTGGGACAAACATGATGTACAGACGGACAAGGGTAAAACTTAATGCCCCTCTGCTACGGTGAGGCATAAAAAGTATTTAAGGTAGGCTCTCAAAATCAGGGTAGGTATGGTTAGAGGAAACACAGGAATTTTTTTAGGACTATGGGTGATGCATGAATGACAAGCTTTGAATAACTTTCAGTCTAGAAAATTTGTGATTAAATTTAAAAGAGAATACTCGACACTATTACATGAGCATTTAATAATTGAGCTCTTCAGAATATATGAGAAATGCTCTCTTGTGGAGAGTTTGTGGAGAGTTGTCTCATTTGCAATTATACCACATCTTCTTATTTCTATATCAAGTAGAAGCTGTCTTGGTCTAAGTGTAAATAGGGAACTCAACTTCATTGTACACTGTCAGCAACTGTAAAGATGAAAAACAGCAATAGTGTGTTCCTTTGATCTTATTATTTGATAAGTCACCTTGCTAGTCTACCATATAAAAAAATCCAGCTCCATCTTGTTATTTTAGCACAAAACAGGGTTCATACTAGTCCATACACAAACATTCCTCTCAAACTTTCTCCAGACTGATGGTTTCTGTATAAGATCTACTGACCAGTCAATTTCATTATATTCTCTTCAGCATTGGTTTATTTTGCATGCTGTGCATGCTTCAAAGTTAGACTAGCTATCACTATGCTGATGTAATACTGAATTGTCAATTTCCTCGAATGTGACCTACCGAATTAGACTTATCACCAGATGTGTATTTACATGAGTATCACAAGGGGTGCCATATGTGGAGCAGGATCTGCTTACCCTTCAGGAGCACCAGAGATCATCCCCAGTTTTTGGTGGGGTTTGTGTTTCTCAGTCTTTAGTTTTCTATGTTGTGTTTTGTGTACTGTTTATCTTCTTGTCGTTTTTCATTTTTTGCTATTGCTTTGTCAAGTTGTTTTCGACTAGTGAGTTTGATAATCACTTTGGTATCTTTCGCCTCTCTTCAATATCATATATTTTTATACCTTATACTGGCTTTGCCTATAAACACTGTGAATCTGTATAAATTGAAGGAAATGAGTAGCAAACATCATGAGATAGCCACCCAACAATACAATATAGAACTTACCTGTATATGCATTTTAATAACAGCTTTTCCTATTAATGTTGCACCAAAAAATGTCCAGAATGGAATGAGAAAATGGCCACATGTGATTCCTGCCAAATCAAACAAAGGGTTTGGTATCTGTCAAAAAAAAAGAAGATTTATAAACAAGACAATCAAAATTGACTTTATACACATTCACAGACAATCCAGTTTTAAAATGAAGCAAAATACATATCAAATCTATTAATCTATTCAATGTTTGAAGATAAGAATAATAATTTCCAAATTAACATAGATCTTCCTACTAATTAATGTGCTCAATTAACTAAGTATCAGCACGCAGCTCATATATTTAACTGACAGACTTTTTATACAGTTTTTAAGAGCAAAGGGACTCAGATTAAAATGAAGCATGGTTTCTTGTCTGAAAACGGACAACTTGATCGTGTTTATAGATAAAACAAATTGAAATAATTGAATGCATTTTTGCTGGATCAAAAGTTTTTTTTTCAATTGCAATAAAAGTATTTATTTTCCATCAAAAGCAAAAAAGGATAAGGCTATAAGGGCAAAGGGGTACACAAAAAGGGAAGAGTGGAGCTGCATCCCTCTATCTTGGGCTATCTAGGACACTAATATCTTGCAGATTTTTGTATCAATTAATGTTGGTAACTGAAATTCTCATTCTCAACCAATTCAGGAATTCAATCAACATCTTATGTACAATAAGCTTCTATTATTCAAGCAAAAGAAAAATGACAATAGTGAATATAATGAATGGATAAATTAATTACTTTAAAATTAACATTAGGAAGAGAGCATACATGTTTATTCAAGAACTTGTGATGTGTTTACCAAATTCATACTGTGTATTTCAATCAAGTTACTACTTAGGAATACACAAACAAATATACACATACCAAAGTGATGTTTTTAAGGCTGATACTTTCTAAAGCAAAACTCTAGATACAAAAGTTACATTTATTTAGTACACAAAAGGCTTTGATACAACAGTAATGTTTATCACAGTCAGTACTTACCGATGCACATGCTAAGATACCAAAGAACCCCACTTTCTGTACAAGGTTATGTACAGCTAATTTTGATTTTTCCATAAATCCCTAAAAATAATATGATTAAAACAGTAGACAGAGATATATATTGTCTGGAATATATTGAACATCTCCACTTAATATTCCTAAGATAAAAGGAAAGTTTTTCTTTTTTATCATACAAGTTTGAGTCCTTTTAAAATGCACACCGACACATATAATATTATTTTTTAACTGTTGTTCTACTTTGCTTTGACAAACGCATTATTTAACCAAAAAAAAATAATTTGCTTACAACCATAACTAAAACAGAGTGTGATAAAGCTAACAAAGTCATACTCTCTAAAAACTGTATAAATAAACTCATCATAGATACAAGGATGGAAATTTTGTATGCCAGACAAAAAGTTAGACAACTATGAATAAACTAAGCCAACAACACAAAGTAGCAAAAGTCAAGAGTTATGTTAAAATGGAGCCAATGGTTTAAGAGGAGTTGCAGATACAAGATGCCTAAATACCTTATCTAAATAAGACAAAGTAACAAGTTTTTTTGCTATTAAAAACCCCAAATATCATAGGATCACAAAATAAAACAGGTGCTCAATATCATTATGTAAGTAACATTTTACGTAAAGGAGTAAGTTCAGTACGGGTCATATTTGGCTCCAAATATTAAGTCCATTGTTTGAAGATATAAAATGTCTCAAGTGGTTGAAAAGACACGTAAGAAAGTGAAATAGAATTTTTTGTGTAGCTTTTCTTATAAAGCTTTAATATTTACAACCAAATTAGACCAAAAGTAGAGACTTTGATGAAAATTTACAAAATCGTCTGGATTTCTACCAAATTTAGGCCTACTAAACAAAGAGTGCAGGCCTCGACAAACTAAATATTCAAGTCAGATATGTAAAATGTTACAATAAACAATTTGTTAAAAGATCTTTCTTGACAAAGTATGCGCTCTATGTTTCCAGTCCAAAAAAACAATGGAAATTTACCTGTTTCCTTTCATTTTCGAGGAAAATCAATATGTGTGCTACTGTGGATTCATTTATTTTCGTGGGTATCAATTTTCGTGGATAGAGAAAAAAGACGTTTCGTGGTATACGTAAATTGTGGATCGCTGATTACAAAAAAAAAAAAAAAAATCAGATACGTAATTGTGGATTCTTTTGATTTAGAAAATCATATAACCTCCTTAAAATTGGTTTGATCAATAAAAACAAACAAACAAACAAAAATAGGAATTCATTGAAAAGTTTTGAACTGTCAAAATCCTCGCTTTGTCATTCTAGGTTAAAGTATTCATTGAAAACTTCTATTACAATAATGGGCAGAGACAAATTTATAAATTCTTGTCGAATTTTATAAGGCATTCAAAACTCTTTGATTGAAAGCTCATTTCACTAATCACGATATAATTAACAGCTATATAAGTTAAAGGTGTGAAAATAAATGTTCCTGTCATGAACAATATTACCTACGGGCAATATCCCGTACTTAATCCTATTGATTTTTAATCACCAGTAAACCAAACTATGACACGGTAATAAACAACTTGCAGTTATTTTTCATGAACAGTTTTAATCAATTTAAAAAGTAAATTATTACTGATATTCAATATATTTATAATTGATTTTATCAAAATACTTGAATCTTATTTCAATAAAAACATGTGTTATGTTACAATGTTTATCACTAGTCAACACTATACTAGAACTGCATAACATAACCGAAATAAATCTCGGGAGTATTCTTCGTTGAATTCTTAAATTGTGGTTTGCTGTGACCCACGAAACCCACGAAAATTGGTATACCACGAATAAAATGAATCCACAGTATCTGTGACTTCATGAAAAAAATGTTAAAAAGTTAATGTAAAAAAAAAGGAATATTTCCTATAAAATTCCTAATGTTTTAACTATGATTCATTGAAATATTGGTCAATAAATCCTAATTTGAAATTTTAGCTAGAAAAAGGAGCCATTTTAGTGCCTTACTGAACCTACTCCTTTCACTGAAATCCATTTGGTGGTTAAGATACAAGACGCAAAAATCTTAATGAGATAGCAAGATGCTTAAAATGTTAACAAGATAAAACTGAACATACAAGCAGACAGACAGATAAACATACCAATCACTATATACTGCTAGGAGGCATAACAAACTTATATAAACCACAAATTATATTATCTCCCCTTTCAAATGTTAGATCAAGATTATATTCCTTTAAGCACATCCACAGGTATTGTTCTACAACTGTGTCAAGTTTCATCAATGTCCCTTTATCTGTTAAAGAGGTATTATGCTGACAAGAGACTATTATTGTAAATAAATGGGGAAAGTGTCCATGGGACACAGATGATGCCCCCGTTTGCACATCATATAAAGTTATAAAGGGACATAACTGAAGAGCGGTAAAAGCGACGCTACCCAAATTTGTACTTGATCTGAGTTTTGTGGTAATAAGTATTTTTTGTGTATAAGTTTCATAAATTTGGTTGAGGCAAACTTATGTTAGAGAATGGAAACGAAAAATTCAGCAATTTTTCCATTTGTAAAGGGGCATAACTCTAGAACGGTAAAAGTGACGCCACCAAAATTCAAACTTGATAAGTATTTTGTGGTAATAAGCATTGTGTATAAGTTTCATAACATTTGGTTGAGGCAAACTAAAGTTAGAGAACGGAAACCAACTTTGGGACGGATGTACCTACGGACAGACGGACATTCAGACGGACAAGGGTAAAACTTGATGCCCCCTCCACTACGGCGGGGGCATCAAAATGTGCATTAACTTGCAATCATACATAATCCACACACCCTTTTCGCCACAGGAATTCTGGAAAAACTTTTGACACTTATTGGGGAAAACTTCCAGTGAAACTATGGTAATTTCAGGTCATTTGCAGTCATTTGCAATATTTTCATGGAAAAACCTGCTTGCCTTCATCAATTAGAAATCTTAAATGTTTTAAATGATTCTAGAACACTGCACAATGTTAAATATAGCCAAAATGAAAAAAATTAAATTGAAAAGTTGTGTATGTCATTAACCAGAAATCAAAAGTATGTGTAAATGTCAAACAAATTCTTTGAGAGTGTGCAGAAATCTAGAACTTAATACATGATACAGAAGAATACGACTTTGAAAGTAAAACTGTGTTGGCCTTTAGTAAAAGTGTTTAATTTTTTCATCACTTAAGCGTGTGAAGGTCCTTTAGCTATAACAATACAACTGCAGCAGCCTGAAACGACATCCAATGAATAACCGCTTACGTCTTGTCGAATATACATTGCTATGCAATGCTATGAAAAGAAAGAAATTTTTAAAGCATTATATTTTGATACTTATCAGTATATATCTGAATTATTTTTAGCATAAAAATATGGATTAGGTTAATGATTAAAGAATTTGTAAAAAAGGTATCAATATATGTAGTTTTTGTGAAGTGTCCAACGAAATATCAAGACATAGAAAGATCCCCATGTATGTTTCGGGCATATACATGTAATCTAGAGAATACATCAAATATCATCAAACGCATTATGAACTTTATAAACAACTTCAGACAGGATATTACCCATTTTATCTTTAAAAAAATTTATTAAAATTGTAAAAAATGACTATAAAGGGCAATAACTCCTAAAGGGGTCAATTGACAATTTTGGTCATGTTGACTTATTTGTAGATCTTACTTTGCTGTACATTATTGCTGTTTACAGTTTATCTCTGTCTATAATAATATTCAAGATAATAACCAAAAGCTGCAAAATTTTCTTAAAATTACCAATTCAGGGGCAGCAACCCAACAACGTGTTGCCTGATTGGTCTGAAAATTTAAGGGCAGATAGATCTTGACCTAATGAACAATTTTATCGTCGTCAGATTTGCTCTAAATGCTTTGGTTTCAGAGATATGAGCCAAAACTGCATTTTACCCTATGTACTATTTTTAACCATGTCGGCCATCTTGGTTCAAGGGCGGGTCATCGGACACATTTTTAAACTAGATACCCTAATGATGATTGTGGACAAGTTTGGTTAATTTTGTCTTAGTAGTTTCAGAGGAGAAGACTTTTGTAAAGATTACAAAATTTACAAAAATGGTTAAAATTGACTATAAAGGGCAATAACTCCTTAAGGGGTCAACTGACCATTTTGGTCAAGTTGACTTGTTTGTAGATCTTACTTTGCTGAACATTATTGCTGTTTACAGTTTATCTCTATCTATAATAATATTCAAGATAATAACCAAAAGCTTCAAAATTTTCTTAAAATTACCAATTTAGTGGCAGCAACCAAACAACAGGTTCTCCAATTCATCTGAAAATTTCAGGGCAGATAGATCTTGACCTGATAAACAATTTACCCATGTCAGATTTGCTCTAAATGCTTTAGTTTCAGAGTTATAAGCCAAAATATACATTTTACCCCTATGTTCTATTTTTAGCCATGGCGGCCATCTTGGTTGGTTTGGCAGGTCACGGACACAATTTTTAAACTAGATACCCCAATGATGATTGTGGCCAAGTTTGGTTAAATTTGGCCCAGTAGTTTCAGAGGAGAAGATTTTTGTAAAGATTACAAAATTTACAAAAATGAGTAAAACTTTTAATTCTAATGAAAAATTATTTTGATCTTTTGTTGATGTCATGCAAGGATGAAGTTTTCATTATTACCTCATAATTCTAATACGAAAAAAAATATTAATTTCATATTGGGCTTACTTTATTATTTTATATAAATTAATTCTACATTTCAAAATACATCTGTAGGATTTTTTATGTACCGTAACCATTTTCTTTGAGTGACATGTTTATGGCCCAATTAACACCTTTGAATATCGTTAATCTGTTGATTATTTGATCATGGTTAATTAGTGTCATCACTTACATATGCAACAATTAAAATGTTAGCTTATTTCACAATTAATTATTTCATTAAAAATGTGATGAATGTTGTCAGTAATGAAAGATGAACAAGTAAGTGAAAATGAGCAACTTATTTTGCAATGTCCCACAAATCATTATAAAACAACATATGATTAGTTTCAAGATTCTTCACTTCTGATGGCTTTACATTCTTCCCTTGATTTTTTTCAGAAAACCACGAACATGTAACTTTTGCTTAAACCATGAAAATTGATACCCACTAATATTTCACAGTATACAAAAATCAAGTTTTTATTTCATTTCTTGCCTAAAGTACTCTGTAATCTGCACCCTGTCTGGCAATTTGAATTTTGGAGTAATTAACTGCAAAAATGCATGCCTGAATACGGTACCACATAATGTAATATTGAGGTAAATCCAATTATCTCTCCTTCCACAGGATCTAGGATTATTTTCCTTTATGCACATCTACAACTGCTTAAAATAACTAATGTACAAATGGACAGACAGACATGGTGATTCCTAAATACCCCACTCCCCAAAAAAAAAACAACCTCAAGTTTTTAGGAGGGTTAAAAGCAGCTAAAATGCTGCTTAGTACATTGAAATCCAGTCACATGGTTTCTAAGGAGTTGGGGAGGACACAAAATGCCCACAGACAAAAGTACAAATAAATAAATAGACAGAACAACGGAGTGATTACTATAGGGCATCCACAGAAAAACAACAGACCACAATTAACAGCAATAAGTTTACTTCAGGCATCAATGATCTCACTGGGAACATAACATGTTATACTCACTAATTCTTCAGGATGCTCTTTCTTCTCATGTATGAGTTCTTCAATTTCTTCAAACTCATCATCATCAAGATCTGCTCCCGACAGCCTGGCTGCCCTCGCCATAAAATAAGGGGGTAGTTCTCCTAGTGCAGTCCCAGCACCCTGAAAGATAAAAATATATTTTAAATCCACTCCCTCACTCTGCAACATAAAATATCCTCTAAATGTCACTTTACCATATCATTTTTTTGTGATCTTTTTTGGGGGGTTGAAAATTGCATCAGGATATGTTTAAAAAAAATAAAAATATATTATTTTAAATTTTGATTGCTTTATTGTATGATACATTTCTTTAAATTGCAATAATTTATCTCACAATAATAAAATCAATGCACACAAAAATTTATGAATTCACAGTATATCTGATTAAATCTACATGTATGCTGTAAACCAACTATTTTTCACTAGCGATTTATTTTTTAAACTTTCTAGAGAAGAAAAAGTTAAGCCAAAAAAAACTGTTACAAAAATGTCAAACTTGGAGCCTCTCATATATGTATATATATGAATATACAACCAATGTTAGAAAATAGATGAAAACAAATCACAGCCAAATTGGTTAGATTTGGCTGAATTTGAAATAAAAATTATCCACAGAAGAAGGATGGTTTACAGTATCTGATTGAATCTAAGCAATCCCCCATACCCTTGCCAAATATTCTCAAATTTATGTTAACTTAATCATCAACAACAAAGTCTACTATAAAGAGTAAACCTGCATTTATATTTGAAATTGATTGAAAAAAGTGACAACAAAGTTTTGACAAATAGCGGCTGACACGGAAAAATCGAGATTTTCAAACGACCCAGGACTAATACTGTCAACAATCAAATTAATAAATACAACGGCGACTTTGAACATCCTTGGATATAACTTTCAAAACTATTCAAACAGAAAACTGACCGTCTGTTTAAGTTATCATTTTACGATGATTTTCATCTGAGGATGTTGCGTAATCACTCAGCTGATTTGTTTTATTTTATAACTTACATGAGTCGATCAATTTTACTATTCGGTAGGTAAAAGTGGGAATTAGGGGTAGATTTATTATATTGATTGAATAAAAATTGAAATATAAAGGTAGAAAGACTGCTGATGGATAATGTGATTGCAAACGTCGACACTCTACCGGTTGTGATCAGCAGTGGATTGTTTTCTCACGACCATTTCGTTGATATGGATGACATTTTTAAAAAATGATAGAAATTAGCTCTTTGTCGGATAATTAATATGCGATTGAAAGATATTTTCATTTATAGACTTGCAATCTTCAACGATAATCTCAATTTACAACTAACATAATGTCCTGGGCATTCATGATTCAATACTGTTTTACAAAATAATGACAAGTGGCGATCTAAATTAAATTCCCAGTCATGTGAAATTCATCAGGTAAATTGGGAGTTATATTTTTTCTGGACTTTTAAAAACAAATTGAGGCAGATGCACATGAATTTAATGCATCATAATCATGGCTACTCCCTCATGTCCCAATCAACAAATTTTATTTAGAACACAATGGTACCAATAAATAAATAACAGCTATATATTGTCTAAACCTTTTATTTAGAACTTTCTTTATATACATTGTGTACAAAACACATGAAAAAACTGCAAGTATATCTTTTATTGAATATATATAAAACAATTTCCTTAGTGATAAGCATGAAAACACGATGCAACCGAAGCGGTAATGGAATCCCACTTCTCCAAGAAATTGACCACTTCTCCTTCTCTCTCTTGGAAGGAGAAGTCACTTCTCCTCTTCAAAATTAACACTACTTGTATGGTGTGGTATTATAAAATTCTTCCAACACTGCCATGATCTTTTATCTGACCTAATCATAACTACTGAGGTAGTTCCAAGAGGAATTTTCCATTGGGAAAACCTTAGATTAAATGTTTGACATACCCACATAATAGCTTCAAGTCTGACTTTATTCATTATAGTCCATAATGATACTGTGTTGCCCTCTGTAACACCTTCCGGACAAACTATTCTAAAAATTCAAAATTACTAAATAGAGTCTGGTGCATGCAATAAGGGATCTATACACACTTATATATAACATCTTTTGTTTAAACTGTTAAGAAACTTTAAATCTGCTCATCAATATACAAATAAATATTAAAGAAACAGTATTTCAAACAATAAATTGGGAAAGAAATACAAGCAAATTAAGAAATTCTAATTGACCCTTATAAAGCTAAAAAAAAATCTAAAATCATCAAAATTTAAAAAATGAGATTGAATCCTTATTTTCTCAAAATAAAACAATACTAACATCGGCAAATTGGTCTTCTAAATATTACTGAGCACAATTTTTCATTTGTTTAAGCATAAAAATATAAAATAAATAAAAGAAGAATACCCCCACCTGTACATATATGACAAATTTAGCAATTTTTCAATTTATAAAGGGACATAACTGGAGAACGGTGAAAGTAAGGCCAACCAAATAGAATTTGATTTGTGTTTATAAGCATTGTTTATAAGTTTCATAACATTTGATTAAGGCAAAGTAGTTAGATTGCAGAAACGGCAAATTTGCCAACTTGTCCATTTAAAAAGGGACATAACTCAAGAACAGTGAAAATGATGCTTACGAAATTCAAACCTGATCTGCGTTTGGTGGTAATAAGCATTGTGTATTAGTTTCATAAGATTTGGTTGAGGCAAATTTAAGTAAGTGAATGGAAACCAATTTTGGAACATACAGAAGGGGGTTAAACTAAAAGGGGCATAAAAAAACTTTCAACTAAAAGTATCTTTATGAAAAGGTTATGGAAGATTAACACAATTATAATATGCTCTGAAGTTTTTAAGTATACAGTTTTTTGTGAAACTTTAAATAAAAAAAAATATAAAAGCATTAACTGAATACAAAGATATATTCCTAAATTAAGAAGTACATAAGAATTACTTGCAACCAAAACTTAAACCCAACACGTTAACTTAACAATATATATACATACTCTGTGGGATATGGGGGTTCTGGAAAGTTTGTAGATTTACATTCATAAGCTGCCAACGTTACTGCTGCTATATGTGGTCCCTGAAATGATACGATAAACATGTCATGTCGGGGCCTTTTATAGCCGACTATACTGTATGGGTTTTTCTCATTGTTGAAGGCTGTATGGTTGCCTATAATTGCTTACATCCACTTCATTTGAACTTTGGTGGAGAGTTGTCTCATTGGCAATCATACCACATCTCCTTATTTTTATATTCGACCACATAAATGGTATTTGAATCAGATTCCTAAGATTCCAGGTAGTAAACATAAGGTTCATCTAAGGCTAGTGTTACTGCTCTAATATCTGATCTTGTAAAAACACAATATATGGGAGGACTTTGGTGATTTATAAAGTGTCATCCAACTATTGAATAAAGTGGTCTTGCATGTTTCCCACTTGTTTGGTTTCTGGCAGGAGTGACTAAAGTGAGAAACTATAGAAGATCAGCATGAGAAGGACGTTCTCATGATACACCAGGAAATTTGAATCCAGTCCTGAAACCTTTGTATGGTATTACACCTAAGATTTACTTTCTTGAGACACTAAAAAATGTTTGTAAAACTGTTCAGAAACCTTCTTCCCAGATAGATCCAGTCATATTCATCATATAAACAAGACATGCAATGTAATTCTGAAACCTTAAACAGTATTAAGCCAAGATGTACCAACCTGATACACCAGAAATGTGTGCAATTTGATAGAATACACCAAGATGTGTAATCTTGTTATGTAACCTTATCATAATACACCAACATGTACTCACAATATACACAAGAAATGTGGGTTATTCCTCCTGAAATCTTCCAACAGTGATACACCAAGATATTCTCACTAAACTCACCAGAAATGTGTGTAGTCCTGTTCTAAAACCTTCCAAAAGTTATGCACCAAGATCCACTCACAAAACAAACCAAACTGAGTGTAATCCTGTTCACATACTTACTGGTCATTATACAACAAGATGTACTCACAAAACAAACCAAAACAGTGTGTAATCCTGTTTAGAAATTTACTGGTGATAATGTAATAAGATGTACTCACAAAACAAACCAAAACAGTGTGTAATCCTGTTTAGAAATTTACTGGTGATAATGTAATAAGATGTACTCACAAAAAACACCAGAACTGCATGTAATCCTGTTCACAAACTTGCCAGTGATAATACATCAGGACATATTCACCCAATACTCAAACAAATTGTGCAATCATGTTTCATGAAAAACTTATGTTAATACACCAAGATGTATGTAATCCTGTTCCAAGACCTACAGATGATAATTCACCAAGATGTACTCACCAGATATAGTAGAAATGTATGTAATCCTGTTCCCAGGCCTACAGATGATAATACACCAAGACCTAACCAATATGCACACCATAATACATATTTCTCTATTACTTCAACATACTAAAAAATAATGACATAGTTTCATCATGTTCATTGGTTATACATATTTGTGCTTTCTTCTATTTAAATTAAATATTTCTTTTAAGTTTACCATTTAATTTATGAAATTAAAAATTAATAAAAAAAAATATTATACAAATCATTAGTCAGATCTTCAAGTACTTTTTTTTAAATCCAATCCTGATAGCATGAATCAATAGTACATTGCACAAATGTATTGCAATGTATTAGTTTAGGCCTTATACTTCTTCTTTGTAGGTTCATGTAAGATTTTCTAACTCATAGTTGAATTTAGTCAACTTTCGTGATATATACATAATTCATGTATTTTCTCAAATTTTCCTTTGATCTCTTTTTGTGAAAATTTTCCATATCAAGCTACTCGAGTAATATGGGATTTTTTAAGTCGAATAGAAAGAAAATGTATGACGTGACAAGTCTACAAAATTGACATTGTCTAGAAATTAGGAATAAACAGGTTATCAATGGTCTTTCAAACACTAGGATGAAACTAGGTTACATCTTATCTCAGGGCTTTCGCCCTTAGATGAGATTAAGCTAGGAAATTCCCTCTCATTTGAAGAACATTGATAATCTATAAACAATAAACCAGGCCTTTTCTCTAGGTTTATCCATTTAATAACACAACGATTTCTATATTAGAAGTAACTTACTGGCTGATGTGTTCCCTGAGTAATGTAGATGAGATAAAACGTTAAAACCATCAACAATGACGTCATCACAGCCATCTTCCGTCTCCATAACCTATCAATATAAACAGTATTATTAGCAGCCACATATGTTATACTAAAACAATTAAATATGAGTCATAGAGTCAATGGGGGGGTTTAAAGGTCACCCACCAGCTCTACATGAAGAGGATTAGTTTTAAAAAGGTTTTGTTTAATTTGGTATGCATACTGGTACATTGTAAAGGAGCCATTTACAATGTACCATATAGATATAAGAAGATGTGGTATGAGTGCCAATGAGACAACTCTCCATCCAAGTCAAAATTTATAAAAGTAAACCATTATAAGTCAAAGTACGGTCTTCAACACGGAGCCTTGGCTCACACCGAACAGCAAGCTATAAAGGGCACCCGTATGTAAAGGAGCCATTTACAATGTACCAGTATAACTTCCAGTGATGGTTATTTTCTTATATGCAATGAAATGTCATGTGAAATTTTGTCTATAGTACTGGACAGGATAAAACTTTACTCATGCAAAGTATTTCTTTACTGTAAATTCAGAAATTATTGTGATGTTTTTATTATTGCGAAAAATGCGACAGGGTTATAATCGCAATAATTGAAACTCGCATTTTGAAATTTTGTATATGAATTAAACAGGATTTTTCTCAATATCGCAAAAAACAATGATGGTATTACACCTTATGCCATGGGAATGACAAATTAACTATCATGACCATTGCAACAAAGAATAATATTCAAGTTCATAAGACATTTAAAAAAACAAAGAAGAATGTGTCTGAGGACACGAGTCCCCCTGCTCAAGCTTCAAACATATGAAAATGGGAGAGATGGACGGAAAGACGGATGGATGTAAAGACAGATGGACGGAAAGACGGAAGAAAGGTCAAGGGTAACACTTAATGCCCCTGTAGCCTACGGCGGGACCATAAAAACAGGAAGTAATGTACAGCAATACGATACCTATGTTATTTCATTTGTTCTTTAAATATGTTTTTACTTTGTGATCTATTCCTTAAAATGGTTTCTCACATATTTTTCATGTTTCTCAGTCTAGTCTTTTATGTATTGTTTTGTCGTTAAAGACTTTTTGTCCTTTTTTTGTTTTTGCCATGATTTTGTCGGTCTCTCATCAACATATGAGTTTTGATTCTCCCTTTGGTATTGTCCTCCTGTTATTTAGAGGTTACCATTCAGTGTATGGTTTTCCTAATTGTGGAACACCAAATCCTATTGGCTATGGTGAACTGCTGCCAAGAAGAGGCCAACAACTAAGTGGCACTTTGAAATAAAATCTGTTTAAAGAGTGGTAAAAATACCATAACATTGTCAATTATGGGTATATGGTAATGATAATGTAAGAATAAAGCTTATGAAGATTTATAGGAATTGAATTAAGAAAATTAAAGTCTATCCAGGAGACAAAAAAGTTTGACAAATTGACCAATATAGACTGATTGGTAACAGATTTATGCGTCCGCTACTCCCAATAATGGGTATATAATAACGGTATGATTGAATGATTGATTGGTTGGTGTTTAACTCCACTTTCAGCACCACTGGCTATTTTGTAGCTGTCAGTTTTTATTGGTGAAGGAAGCCAGAGTACCCAGAGAAAACCACAAAACCACCCACCTTCGCAGGAAAACTGACAATCCTAGTCAATTAAGATTGGAAATGGAGCACAACTGTCATGTGCGGGTTTTAACTCACAACCTCAGTGTTGACAGGCTAGTAAACGGTATGATTGAATGATTGATTGGTTGGTGTTTAACTCCACTTTCAGCACCACTGGCTATTTTGTAGCTGTCAGTTTTTATTGGTGAAGGAAGCCAGAGTACCCAGAGAAAACCACAAAACCACCCACCTTCGGCAGGAAAACTGACAATCCTAGTCAATTAAGATTGGAAATGGAGCACAACTGTCATGTGCGGGGTTTTAACTCACAACCTCAGTGTTGACAGGCTAGTGATGCAATAACTGGACAACTCAGACCACTTGGCCATCAAGGCCTGTTAGGTGTATATGGGTCTGTACAATAATACATACTTTTTTCCAGCTTGATTCAGTAGTGAGGCTGTCTCCAGACAAGAAAAGTGTATAGTCTTTAATGGTTTTCTCCAAAGGACGATTTTTTCTCGTTCTTGTCTTTCTTGATGCATAATGTCTAGTAGATTTGACTTATCATTGACATCACCATTAGTTGAATGAGAATGTCTTTGTTTAAGGTTCGTGTTTTCTGAGGGAGATTTCCTGTCCCCCTTTTTGTCCATTTCACTTAAACTGGTGTCTATAAGCCTTTCTATCTAAAAAAAATTATCTACATTGCAAACAAAAATTATACAGGATAAAAATTGTTACTTTAAAAAAATGCATTGACAATTTTATTCAATTAATCATCATAACAGTCAAAGAAATAAGATATACTTTAATTCAAATCAATTCAAAATTAATTCATTCCCATTCAAACATGTATTTTTCGAACAGAAAAGGAAGAAATGTATCATCGCTCTATAAAATGGTATTCTTTGAAGTACATGTACTAAGTTTAAATGAATAATTTGCATGCCATTATCAGTAATCTAAGTAATGGGTTGCTATGATTTTAGAGCTACTTCAAAATACTGGGGAAAACCCTGAATATGTACTGTGGCTTCATTCATTTTCAAAGGAACCAATTCTAATGGATCGAGGATTACGTGTTAACATTAAAATTTTCCTACAAGACTACAAGCAATTTGTATTTGGTTAAACACACTTAAGAGGATTACGTGTTAACATTAAAATTTTCCTACAAGACTACAAGCAATTTGTATTTGGTTAAACACCCTTCAATTTCTGGGTGACATGTATACCCACATAATCCATGAAAATTAAAATTCCACAAAATATATTGAATCCACAGTAATTGTTTAGCCATTTCAATTAAAGCATGTATTGTTTAATTAACTTTACCTGATCAGGTATTACCTACATATCATGCATATCAACATTTATTTGTAAAAAAAATTAAATTCATTTCTTGGTTAGTTACACTGGAAAATATTTTGTAAAATTTACAAAAATAACAAAATTTATGAAAATTGTAAAAATTGACAGAATAACCAATTAATTTTGCTAATGTGAACAATTCAAACTGTTAAAATCTTTCAATTCAAGCCATGCTAGATCAGATGAAAATTTATTATATGTTAATATAGAATCTACATGTAAACTATATGTATAAATAAAACCAATAAAATTAACACAAAAAAATATACAAGCAAGAAGTTATCATACAACTGTTAAGACTGTGACATCAGATATTATCCTAACCTTTATCATAAAATATTCAAATATTTTCAAGATTTTTTTGCATGCAGTTAGTTTGCATAAATTTTTTGAAGAATTTCTCTATAGATAAACATATCTATTTCTGAAAGTTTTAAATCCATTTCTCTCTCTTTCCTCTTTTTTTTTTCCTTCAAAAAATCAAAATTTGCTATACTATGCATAGTATACCATACATTTTTGTATATACTGGCAAGAAGTCTATACAGACATAACAGGAGTATGTTGACTTATATTACAATACTGTATCAGATTCATTACAACAAACCATGCACACACATGAAAGATTAAATAAAGCTTAATAATGTACTTTACCTACATGTATGAATTTCATGAAATCTCCAATATGTTTACATCAATGCAACAGGTGGGAGACAAGTCAGAAAACAGTGTGTAATTGGGAGATCATATGTACTACTCAAAATATAATGATTCGTATCCATCTTAGGTGAGTAGCACACATGAAGGAGTATCTTGCATTTAAAAGCATGAGAGTATAAACTTAGGCTTGATTGCAGTACAGACATTTACTGAAAAATCATTAATCAGAATGCAAGATAAATTTACATGATTTTTTTCTGTTTAATTAAAGACATTTACATTATTAAATCTAATGGACATAACCATGATAACTTTTATTCCAAATACAAATAAAAGTAATTGAAAACTCTGGTAGATAGATTGTATATGTTGTATGATTACTTTGATTAATTTCAAATCATATTTAGGAATGATGTGGACAAAAAAAACCTAAATATTATAGCACTTTCAGTCATTCCCAAGGTCGCAGGACATTAGGCAAAGCCCAGTAAAAATTGGTTTGGTCCAACTAAGTGATATGCATTACTGGACCTAATGACCAGTAAAATTCTAATTTTGTCAAAATCATATGTGTAAATGTCCTGTAAAAAACAGTCTGGTCCAGTTAAGAAGAATGGTTTACTGGATCAAATTTCTCAAAGCCTTGGGAACTACTGCACTTTTGAAGACAGCTGTCAGAATGTAATGCAGTCGTTTACAAATATAAGCTTTTTTGCCTTTTTTAGTGAATAAAAAGATCTAAATACAAACAAATGAAATATGACTCAATAACACTGTTACAGTGTGTCCCATAATTCTCAACAATTTCTTTAATTTTGCAAGGAATTCACAAATTATCCTTCTAATATGCAGTCTGGTTTGCAAAATGGTTCTGATTCTCATTTTGACTTAAGGAACTAACATTTTTTCGTCATGATTATATTGGTAGTTAAAAATATTCATATGACCGTTGTTAAAAATTGACATGATGATTTTCGTGCAAAAATTAAGTGACTGCTGACTGTGTACTACAGTTGACCCCTGCAAAGAGTTAAATTATAAATAGAAAACTTTTGACTTGGTCTGAAAGTAGCCATTAGAGGCAGGTTTGACATTATATTGAGGTTTGGGTTGTGTACGGATTTGCATCATACAGTGTCAGCTAAAATATGTAGGACTATAAAAAGGTATACTTTGGTCAATATGGTAAGCATTTAAGAGGAGGTTGATATCCAATCAAAGCCTCACCTCGATTCTAATTGTTTGTTGATCTGACATGAATATGGCAGTTGTCAATCATACTGTATAAAAATAAGGACCTATTATAATGACCAGGGATACTAGTCAGCAAATGGACAAAATTAAAGACATAAATATTTGAATGAAGTGCTTTATCAATATAAACCAATTTTCTTCACGGTTCATTTTTGCGTTTACGACATGTACAAACTGGTGAGAATTTTATGAAACTACATTTCATTGTGCATAACTTCAGTCCGGTGGGATCCAGGATTTTGAAAAGGAGGAGCCACCAAGACAATGTTCCGGTGGGACTTGTAAAAAGTCTGTGCATTAACCATCTATCATAAACACAGTTCCATTAAGGGGAGGAAGTTGTGTCTGTGTGTGCACTTTCTCCATCACCAAAAATCAACAACAATGACGATAAACGTGCATGACTGATGTTCAAACAACAGAGTATTAAGTGTTTGTAAACACAGCTATTTAAATAATAAAGCACAACAGTGAACAACAAGTTGGATAATTTCCATCTTACCAAATCCCGTTTGTGGCCTTTCGTTCTCTGGCTTTTTGCTTTTAGTTTTTGTTTTAGCTGCTTAATAGACAGTTTCTCGTAACTGTGGCGCAGGCTTTTACGGTCATAATTCATTGTTTACCTTTTCATCCAGTTAATTTAGAGTGTTTACCGGCACAACGTGTCTTTTTTCGTAGAATAACGAATATCGGATGATCTTTCCAAATTGTCACTTCCGGTTGGATATTGGGGATGTATTATTTCCCGCTAAAATACAAAGTGCCATGAGTTTAGTACTTATCAAACTTTAATTTTAGTCAATAAAATACAGTAATAGTTTTTCTAAAGACTGAAAGCTTACCGTTTCATAGCTGATGAAATTGGAAATGTTATTTCATTCATCCAGATCAGATTTGCATATTAGGGAGCTACCATTTGATTTTTATGGGGGGGCTAGGATGAAAAATTTTGTCCTGAATTTTTTACACAAATTGTCATCCTGCCTTTTTTTTTTATTTACCAAGTTGCTCATCCTGCCTTTTTTTTAACTCAAAACTCCTGTCCTGCCTATTTTTTTCAAATTTCATCCTAGAAAATAATAACAGAAACATTACAATATGACAGTTTTATTGAGGATTGGAAAACAAGTGAATTTTCACTTTTACATTATTCCTCTCCTGTTATGAAAACAAACTGTTTTAGTTGTTGTTGTCAATATAATGGAATTTTATGTGACTGTCATACAAGTGAGAGGTTTAGCTAGCTATAAAACCAGGTTTAATCCACCATTTTCTACATAAGGAAATGCCTGTACCAAGTCATGAATATTACAGTTGTTTTCCATTCGTTTGATGTGTTTGAGCTTTTGCCATTTTATAAGGGACTTTCCAATTGGAATTTTCCTTGGAGTTCGGTATTTTTGTTATTTTACTTTATAGACTAGGCACCATCTAATTAACCATGAGATGACCTTGGAGACTGCCATGGTCATATGATCCAATGTAAACATGAACATAAATAAACAGACAAGCAATGCAATCGAATAAGACAATTTTTCTAAGTCTGTTTGAATTCATATGATAGATTAAAGAATATGTAAATCATTGTTTTACCTGTATAAGAATGAATTTTTGTGGGCAGACTTAGTCTAATTGCTATTTTCTGGTTCCTCTCTTGTATCACTTTTCAATATTGACATTCTTTTCTTTTTAATAACTGAACATGCTTATCACATGCATAACCCATCTCTAGCTAATGGTCAAATTAAAGAAACATGAATACAGTTTCAAATGAAGTTGAATTATTGACTTGCAATAATACAGCGATGTATTTGAGAATTAACTTCAACTCAAAAATGTTTTAAGACCGTACATATCTCGGTTATATGATCATAGAATTTGCCTGTGTATACATGTTTTTTTTTTCTTCTAAAAAAACAACCAGTTTCTTACAATCTTTTGGAATGCTTACAATATTTTCATCTTTTATTAATGTAGATTTCTTTTCTTCCTCTTTCTTGCGAATAGTTCAGTCAATAACTCCGATACAAAAATAAGAACATTGTTTATGTTCATAGTTTTTAGTTATATCTTTAATATTCTTATTTTTGCCATTTAGGAAATTTGGAATTGATGACATAGCTTAGATAGTCTGTTACATTTTTACACAATTATTCTAGACATGAAAGGGTTAAGAACTCAAAATATTGTATGGAAAAGTCCATTTTATGTTGAATTAAAGATGTACGGTAATATAGGTTGTGCGTGTCGTTTAACTTGGTTGCTCTCTTATTTACTTATACCCCACACCTCCTTTTCTTCATACATAGAAATTAAGCAAAGCTTAATATAATATGTTAACAGCAATTTACACTTGCAAATTTAAAAACTTCTCACGAGACTGCAAAAATGTCCTGGGACCTGTCACTCTTCATGTGAGCAAATATTCCAAACCCCATTGAATTAAACAATAAACAAGTACTGCCACTCCCACTGTGAATATTCTCTCTGGACAATTCCAATAGGTCAAATATATAAAAAGGTCATGTCATTATTTGGTAATACATGTATATGCAGACAGTTACAAGATAGTTAAGAAAAACAAAATGGAAGAGTGTCACATCTGGTTTATTGTTGTTTAATAAATTTTAGCCATGTATCATCTACAAGCAGTACTGCATTTAATAGACAATCCAATTCTAAAGTTAGAGTGGAAGTTAATTGCAAGTGAAGAGGTTTCAAAGTAAAAATGTATTGGAAAACTGTCAAGTCTAGTCAATTAAGGATGTTTGCTACTCTTCTTTTTTTTACATTTTGTCAATTTGATTACAATCCAATGTTGTGATACGCTATACTCTCTCTAAGGAGTGGAGAGTATCGTAGCAAAAACTAACAGCTGATTTTAATGAGATAGACTTTGTCAGATTTTTCAGAATACTCTAGTTTTATCCATGTAGTGCCAATATAAAATTTTGGCCGCTAACCCCTACTATTCTTTTATTATTTTATTACATATTGTTTAAAAAGCCATTTTTGAAAATCTTATAAAATCCTTGTTATTTTTTTCATACTTTTTTTGAAAGGAAAAAGGTGCCATGTTAAATGTATGAAAAATCTAGAGAGAATGATTTCCCACACAAATTTCAATTGATTATATCTCATAAACAATGACATGGATCTATAATTTTTTTTCAGCTTTTTAAATTTTGTTTATATTTATATATTATCAATTTATAACAGTCTTTTAAAAAGATTGTTATTTTAAAACTGAGGAGCAAACATCCTTAATTATTATCAGAGTCAAGCACTTCTTGCCACAATCACGGTTCGAAATCACAACCTTAGTGACAGTGTTGCTAGGCTAGTAATAACCCTAGATGAACTACTCAGACCGCTCAGCCACAGAGGCCTTTCTTTAAATAAAACAGATTCTTGACTACAATGCAGATTTTTTATTTCTACAGGTTACAACAGGTTATCTCAATATAATAACAAGACAGATTGTGACACAGTAAAAATAAATATTTACATCATGATTGATTGTACAAGTATTATATGCATTGATGTAAAAATGTTGAAAGTAAACGTTAACATGATGTACGCTTTGTAATAAAAACTTTTAAAAATATGTTTAATTAAGTTATTTGACAGAGGAAGTACCTAAAAATAACAATTCAAGATATAATCAAAGAGCTAAAGAGCTCTGAGGGAAAGACGGCCATTGTTTCTTTTTTTTTTTTTTGGGGTATCTTTTGATAGTCTTCATATAAAGAATGAAAAAGAACACCTACAATATGTAGAAAGGTTGACAATATTGAAATCAATTGTTGTGTAATGTAATTTCGTTTCCTTAGTTAAGGATTCAATTTGGACCAATGGAAGAGATCTGCATCTTCTAAATCAAAACATTCGATTAAAGTTGAAAGTTTATCTAAAATTCAACTGCATTCTATCATTTAACAACTGCTACAATATTTTTGAAATTTTAATTATGTACCACTGAACTGCAGGCTAGGGCCATTTTCCTTTTTTGTGACAGTACTCTAAGATTTTAATTTCTTTTTCTCAAGAAAGTGAGGACTGAAAAATCTATTGAGTTTTAAATTTCCATTGATAAAGTTCCCAGTTACAACTCTCATCACAGGGATACATGTACTAATAAAACCAACATGATTGATGTTAACTGTGTGAAGCTTGTTTCCAAATCCTACATTTTGATATATTTGTAAATTTCATGAATAAATAGGTTTAAACTACAAAATGCAACATTTTAATTATTTTTTTTTTTACCATTACAATGATTATGTTGGTACACAAAATTTAGTTTTAATGGAAGACTATTAATCATATACTAAATGTCACATTTTAAGTGTTCTGATACATTAACTTTTATTTTAGTGGATTATTACTCATCAATTGAGGTGCTCCTGTATTGGAGGAAGATTCTCAAAACAGAATTTTACAGAAAAATGAAAACTGTCGTTTCTCTCCCAATCTCATGTATCCCCACAGCCATTGTTTACTGTGAAAGTTACAAGTTGACCTACAAATTAAAGCATTGCATGTTGATGTTTGAATCAAGTATAGCAAACATAATTATGTTCAAATTGAACAAATACCAATTTAAAATTAGTACACGAACCCTGAGAATGATTTAAATAATCAATAAACGATATCCCTGCTTCTACTTAGTGTGGCATTCCAACAATGACGTCACTATAATGTAGGTTGGATATATTTAGAATATCTCGTCATTCTGATTTTTCCGGATTGTAAAAGAAACGTAAATAGTGTAAGGGAGAGCTGAAGATACGATAATTTCGCGAGAAACAGAAGGAAATGTGTTAAAAGTGTTTATCAATCTATTCATTTGTGTGTCTCCTTCTCATCAATCTCAGTAAGATTTTTGGGGTGTTTTCCACACTATAAAAACAAAATGAATGACGTGAGGGGATGTCAGTCTGGTCAGCCACATAGGGATTGACGACTTGAAGCCGTCTTTCCCAACAACACACCATTTTAAATTACCGGTAGGATCCTTACATTTTGTGAACAATACTGCCTGAAAGTTGAAGAAAGGCATAGATATATGTAGTATTCAAATATTTACATGAAATAACGAGGGTTATCACAGAAATAAATGTGCATGTGGTTTGGGGGCATGATCTTGTTAATAAATATTATACTACATTCATTTTCAGCTTGAAGTACATGTATATGTATATTGAAATAGAAATCATTGACTTTAAAAAATATATAAGGGCTGTTCCATAAAAACACATAGGACCAAGGGAAGACAACTTGCTACTATCGGTGGGTTGTTCTATTTTAAAATGTATGCAGGTGTCCAAAATTGTGTCTATAGTATAGATGGTTACTCTATAATTGTAGTGCCTTCCCTGGGTTCCATCTTTCAGTCCTATGGGTTTTTTTTTTAATATTAAATTTGGCTGAAATAATTACATAACATTTCCAGTATTTTTGATGTGCCATTTATTCAGATCACTGTTTTATATAACTCTTTTTTTATATGACAACTTGACTAAATTTCTTGCATGACACAAAGCAAATACTTGTATTCCTTAACTCTTAAAAATTGAAAGTTTGAACAGTTACAATCTATAATATAGCTGAATCTTGTTCATTTGTTATAAAACAATGTAATTCCCTTGAAATATGCAAAAATTTATCCCACAATTAGTGTACCGCGGTACTCATGAAATGTTTGCACTAATGAGATTAAAAAGTCATTTAACATAAGATACCCTTTGCATTTATTTACATTTTGAAATTAAAATAATGATAATAATTCTAAAATAACAGATTATCTTCATGTTAAGTTCAGTGACAGAACAACAAAACTCTCCAAGAAAAAATGATTACTTCCAACACAAATCCATCTGATTAATCAATAGAATTTCATGCAATTATCAAATAAGTACTGTACAAAATAATACTCAAACGTTTCAGAATTACAAAAGCTATATTGATGTAGTAAAAATAATAGTTCTGAGGTAAGTGTTGACATCTGTACTACCAGAGAGCTGTCTTTACTGGCTTCAGTGGTCCTGGTTTTGGTTGCACACTTTCAAATCCATCAATCATTCTTATAATACGTGCTAATGGTTCCTTGTGTTTTGGTATCAACCCTGAATTTATCAACGTCTGGAAAATAAAAACATAAAAAAAAAAATAACTTCATTTCAATGAAATATTGAGGAAATGGTAAAAAAGACTACATCTTTTAAATTTCTTGACAATATTTTGTAGCCAAGAAATAAAAAATGACCTTTAAACATACATATCAATGTTATATACAATAAACCTACTTTTTTGGAAATTATACACCTTTTTGTTAAATGTGTGAGTCTTCCAAGTATAAAGAATTGGAAACCCCAAACAGCATAAAGACAAAAAAATAAAATAGCAGCTGCTCAACTTCACGTTCTGTGGAAAACCTGTGCGAATTTTGTTGAATCTGTCAAGTGGTTTTCTATAGGTAGTGCATTAACAAGCTGATATTTTTAAGCAGAAATTGGAAAGTCTATGTTTTGGTATTGGAATTCCAAATGCACTAAGTGATCATATTTGTACACTTCCTGTTTTGACTTGCCTCTCTGCTTGTATCCACCAACTGATCAAACTTGTACACTTCCTCTTTTGACTTATCTTTCTTATCGTATCCACTACCTGATCAAACTTGTACACTACCTATTTTGACTTGCCTCTCTGCTTGTATCTTCTTACTGATCAAATTTCTACACTTCCTATTTTGACTTACCTCCCCAGTTGTATCTAAAACTGATCAAACTTGTACACTTCCTATTTTGACTTGCCTCTCTGCTTTTATCTACTAACTGATCAAACTTCTACACTTCCTATTTTGACTTACCTCCCCGATTGTATCTAATAACTAATCAAACTTGTACACTTCCTACTTTGACTTACCTCCCTGATTGTATCCAATAACTGATCAAACTTGTACACTTCCTAATTTGACTTACCTCCCTGATTGTATCCAATAACTGATCAAACTTGTACACTTCCTAATTTGACTTACCTCCCCAATTGTATTCACTAGCTGGTCACACTTGTACACTTCCTATTTTTACTTACCTCCCTGATTGTATCCACTAACTGGTCACACTTGTACACTTCCAATTTTGACTTACCTCCCTGATTGTATCCACTAACTGATCAAATTTATACACTTCCTCTTCAGCTTTCTTCCAATTCTCATCTAACGTTTTTATCTACAAACATATGAATTTCATACTAAACAGTAGTTGCATGTGATATTGTACAAAGTATTCGCCCATATGTTATTAGACATTTACAAACAGTTGCATGTTTAGTGGGTATAATAAAAATCCAAACTATCAAAGGAAGTGAAGGTCTGACAGATCTGAAAATTGCTTACATGGTACAATTAAACATACAGATGCAGACCAAATATCAAATCATTCCATAATATAAAAATTTGTTAGGGGAATCCTGTGTCTCACCTGCAATTGCTGCTGTCAGTGTATAAGTGTAATGTTGACTTAAAAAGTGAGCCCATTTATCAGTAAAATACAGAATTTAAAAAGTAATCAAACTTTTTCTTTAGATGCTATTCCTTGGTCTTGAAGATCAGCTTCTGTTCAAGTTTCATGACAATCTATGAATGTTTACAAATTTATCATGTACAATCTTCTGTACAAATTTCATTAAACAAAGTTAATGATGTTTAAGAAAACTTTAACCACAGACTGAACATAAATGTTGACGCTGCCAACAGAATCTAGGATCGCTATGTCTCGCTTTTGCGACATCAATGTCACAGGCTTGACAAAAGGCTGAGCAATATGAGACAACAAATATGAATAGACACACAACATCATTGAAATATATACCTCTCACTGGGTTTATATGTTCTGGTCACTTTTGACTAAAAGGAAATACATTTTATACTTTTATGCTTCAAACAGAAAGTAAATGAATGAAATTTTATGTTCCACCTTACCCTCTTAGAAGCCTTTACAGCTAAGGTTTCATGGTATTCTTCCCTTTGTTTCACCTTTTCTTTTAATTTCTGAATCTGAAATATTGTTTAAAAATTTACATATCATTTTTATCTTTATTTAAATAATAATTATTTCATTGTATTTTTCTATCATCTTAGAATATTCGTTTGCAAAAATCAATGCCAAGCATTATTGAGTTCTGATACAGTTGGGGTTTCTATATATAGTTTAGTGTTGTTCCTCTTCTTTAACCTAGATGGATGTATGGATATTATCTTCTTTCTTTTTTCTTTGATGGATAGTTTTTTCCTTCACAATCATAAACAACAACTTTAATTTCATATTTGGCAAAAGTGTTTAACTACAATATTTTTATTTCCATTTTAATGAAGAATTTTATCTTTTCTGTTTATATAAACCAGCATACTGCTCATACACAAACAACAGTGTTCAATTGTTCTAATACAATCTTGTTAAGTTTTAATGCATCTAATATTTTGCAACATTGACAACATTTGCCTGTGGTTAAACTTTAATGATCCTCAAGTGAATAGTTGTAGTCAAATATTGTATGACAGTACATACAGCTGGACAGTATAAGATATTTTTATGTTGAACCTTCAAAACTTCCTTCGGTTTATTGGTATCATGAATATAAATATGAAATCATGTTATAATTGGCAATTGTTGGTGCCTTTTATAGCTTATAATACGGTATGGGGTTACCTGTAGTTCTTTACACCCCTGTCCTATTATCTCTGGTGAATAAATGTCTCATTGGCAAGCATAACACATATTTATATTCAAATTTACTACAATATTGTCAGCATGTACATATTAAAGATGGGAGCTTGCTTAATTAATGAATGATTACAAATTAATCCCCAGATTCATCCTAACCAAATCAGTAGCTACTAGATATTTTTGTTTACTTCCAGTTTATGTGTAGTTATAACGTTGTGGTATTTAGCTACTGATTATTTATGGTTACCTTCAGTTTAAGTGTAGTTATATCATTGTGGTATTTAGCTACTGATTATTTATGGTTACCTTCAGTTTAAGTGTAGTTATATCATTGTGGTATTTAGCTACTGATTATTTATGGTTACCTTCAGTTTAAGTGTAGTTATATCATTGTGGTATTTAGCTACTGATTATTTATGGTTACCTTCAGTTTAAGTGTAGTTATATCATTGTGGTATTTAGCTACTGATTATTTATGGTTACCTTCAGTTTAAGTGTAGTTATATCATTGTGGTATTTAGCTACTGATTATTTATGGTTACCTTCAGTTTAAGTGTAGTTATATCATTGTGGTATTTAGCTACTGATTATTTATGGTTACCTTCAGTTTAAGTGTAGTTATATCATTGATTTAGCTACTGATTATTTATGGTTACCTTCAGTTTAAGTGTAGTTATATCATTGTGGTATTTAGCTACTGATTATTTATGATTACCTTCAGTTTAAGTGTAGTTATATCATTGTGGTATTTAGCTACTGATTATTTATGATTACCTTCAGTTTAAGAGTAGTTATATCATTGTGGTATTTAGCAAAGTTGCCTGTAGGTTCTCCTGTGTCACCTGCCAGTACAACCTTCAACTGAGTAGATAAGATCTGTTTTTCTGCCTCTAACTGTTCTATCTGTGACTTGGTTGTGGACAGGTTGGATTTCAAATACTATAAAATAAACTAATTTATATTAATTTTTCATTTGTTGTATTGTAAAAAATCAGGCTTTTAGTTTTTCGTTTGAATTGTTTTACATTTTACTATGCTGGGATCTTTTATAGCTTGCTATGCAGTGTCTTCCCTAGAAAATTTTTCATGCATGGTGGGTCCATGGTGAATTTGCAAGGTGGCGTGCGACGCTTCTTTTTCCAGAATTAGTAACACTACATAATTTATATGTTTAAAGCCATATACCAATCTAATTGTTTTATTATAGGTACAGCAATTCATATAAGTCATGGAACTTTAAAGTATTTATTACAGATGAGAGGAATTAATGAAAGACTTTATAAACAATAATAAAAATAATCCAGTCTGCAATAGTTATTTACAAATAAATGCCATGTACAGATTATTTTGTTGATATCTTCCTCTGTTTCAACTTTCCAAAGGTCACCACACATTTTTCAAAATCAAAATCTTCCTCCTTTGGTCCTTCAATTGATATATGCATTAAGCAATTCAGCACTTTTTGGCATAGTCTTTTACTCAAAGGTGTTTTAACTCTGTTTAAGCATGAAAAACACCTTTCACAATCAGCTGTTGAAACTGGCAATGGAAGACTCATTGCTGCATACTTAGACAGACAAGGATACAAAGTTCCAAGACTGGCAACTTTGTTCATTGTCTGCCTAAATGTCATGTCTACATTCTTTCACTAACAGTGTCCTCAGTTTGCTGATAGAATGGTTTCAGCATCAACAGCAAGTTGTTAAATAAAACTTTGAATATCATCATTGCTTCACAGAGATTTTACAGGAAACAATAAAACAAAGTTTATTGCGTTAATTACAGAAGTCGTCAATAAAGAATATCTGACATACGGACATACGGATGACATTGTTTGGAAGCTAAGCTGACATTTTATTTCATGGCAATTTGTAACTATTTTTTTTTAAAAAACATTCCTGTCCAATTTATTTATAACGCTTCATAATTGTAAAAATCCTATCTTGCAAGTGAGAAAAATTGAGCCCCACTTGTGTAAAAAACGGCAAATGAATCCGCTACACTTAAGCTTCATGTGACCCATTCAAATAAAAATAGAACAACTCAAGTTTATTAAAAACAATATTTCCGTAAATAACTACGTATGTTTTGAAAGTTTTTCTATCAAATCTTTTAAATATTTCATAAGACACGCCTTTTTCTTGGCCCGGTGGCGATGATGTGTATTCTTTGATGTAATCAATCAACCGCGACTAATCTAAAAATAACTGATTGTTATGACCAATCAAAAAATAATTCATCAATGTTAATATAGCTGATGAAAAAACTGCGAAACTTTATTAAAACAAAAGTTTTGTCCATTCTCGGTGAAATTACGTTAGTTTTATTTTATAATACCAGAGACTATACCAAATTTTAAATTTCTACTTTTTAAAGATCACAGTAAAATAACAATGTCAAACACCCGTTTTAAGGTGAAATTTATACTGGAAAAGGTTAAACTTTTTATTTAGCACAGAAAGATATGCACTGAAGATTAATCTGACTATTTATTTATCAGCTAACTGACAACTTCTATTATGTAACCGAAGTCTCGATATATAACCAACTAATCAAGAAGGTTGTAAAATCCCGGCACGCGCGACGTGATGCATCCAATTATCAGTCGGATGAGTTTTAAACACATGTGGAGTGTGGTCAATTGTCACTTCACTTTCAAAATCGATAATAAATATTTTACACAGTTATAATTTTCACACATAGCAGGATGCGTTGCGGCAATGATGAAAACATGGCGGTCGAAATTTATGCTAAGCGGTACCGCAATGCTTGAACAGCCTAGGGAAAACACTGCTATGCTGTATGGGTTTTGCTCATTGTTGAAGGCGAACGGTGACCTATAATTGCTAACATCTACGTAATTTGGTCTCTGGTGAATAGTTTACTTGGCAATAATACAACATCTTCTTATTTTACATTATATATATACTTATATTATCTGACAAAATTTAAATTCATAGGAATGCTGCTTACATACAACATAATATTCTTTATAAATTATAAGTCTCATTTTATAATAGGTAAATCCTATCTGAGAGATGAAATAGCACATTTAACTCAATAGAAATGAATGAAGACTTAAATTCCAGTAGGACTACTTTTTGTGGGAGTTGTTACTCTCTGTGGATCTGGAATTCATCCTTACACTAAATTCTATGATTGTTGGAAATTTAAAATCTGAAAAATGACCTACAAATGTAAAACTTTATATATAAATTCAGTGAAACATAAAACATTATTTATAAGATTCATATAGGTCAGAGTAAGATATCAAGTGGAGACAGGTTTATTTTTATGATTTTTTAAATTGTTTTTTTATATAACCCCTTCGATATGAGGTTAACACCTACACTCATTTCTGCCTCCTGCTTTACATAGAAACCTATCTTGTCAGACAGACTTGTAATATTTTCTGTCAGTGTGGATATGTTTGCCTCTGCTTCAGAAAGATGACTTATCTTTATGGACAATTCTTCTTTTGTTCTCTTTTCTGATATTTGGCATATATCTAATTGTTCACACAATTCTTTACTGTAAAATACAAAAAAAATATTTAATAAGAGAAAAGCTGAAGAGAGAAAAATAAAGACAAAACAATATTTTTAGCATGCAGTTTTTTTTATAATAATTTTGAATCAATCTGACCAAACTGATTTTTTTGTTCTCTTTTGAATTGTTTCTCATTTTCCCTACTCCCTTGGCCATTTATAGCTTACTATAGTGTATAGGCTTTGCTCATCATTTTAAGGCTATATGATGACCACAAGTTATTCTGATATTTGGTGAAAAGTTATCTCATTGGCAATCAGACAACATCTTTTTGTATGACCATAACTTACCGTTTACAGAATCATTATCTGAATATTAACTAAATTTTTTGATTTGCAAAGATATGAACACTATCTCAGATTCTAAGTATATGAAAAAATGCAAGTCTTTATGCATAAGTGATACAAATATTTAATAAATTTATACCATCTACATGGGTGATTCATGAGTGTAGTGGATGATATGAGGGTCAGGTAGTAAGGAAAGGTTACATTATCGTAAACAATGATGTTGTAAATTATGTCATATGAAAAAAACTAATAATAAGATGAGAAAAAATGTCTCCAAACATTAGATACTTATGTCCTCACCAATTCTTTATTCAGATATGCAAGATTCTATTTTTAGAATTCTCAAGAAATGCTTTCAAGTTTCAAAAACAATGAGAGAACAGGTACAACAGGTAAATGTCAATAAATAATTTCACTCCTCATTACTTTTATTTCTATTTCCAATTTGTGACCATCCATCATATTAACTTATTTATAGAATGATTTCTGATAGAACAATGTTTCAATGTTTTAATTTTATATCGTTTCACCTTCAAGTAGCAATATATACTAAATACATTGCAAAAATTACTACTTGTCCAGTTAAATAATGTAAATATGAGTTAATATTGGCTCTAAGACTAACATAACAATTGCATTCTTGTCATAAAATAATCTTAAAGTTAAACTTACTTTTCTAATTGTAAATCATCGATAGAAAGCCTGGAAGCTTTTTCAATGATACTAGCGCATCTAATTATTTCACTAAATGTTTCACCAATACATTCTATCTGTTCAGCCAGCCTTAGATTAGTGTCCTCTAACTGTGACTGAGACATAATACTCATATTTTTCATAGTAGAATCTAACGGTCCAGGCTTGGATTTGATTACACTAGTTCCAGTCCTTACTGGTGCGAAGGCACTATTTCTCCTGGAAAATCCTAATTTATTCCTACTAACGGCACTAGGACTTTCCTCGATGGAGTCTCTGTCTTTCAGTTTTTCACAAATAGTGGACATTTCATCAAATGGTGTGACACCTTCTATGTAGGGTGAGGTACTCCTTGATGATTTGTCACTGGGACTAGATTTACAAGATTCGTATTCACTGTCACTCTGGCCTTCCGCAGCTTTAATTACCATAGATAAGAACGATCGATCCTGGACTTTACGACAAGAGTCTGAAATATTGTTTGTTAGCATCTTCCTTGCAGACTTCTTAGCTGATGGTTTTAACCTTGGTTTCATACAGCTGGTTTGTGGACTTGGCAGCTCTGACTAAAATAAAAAAATCTTGCTTATTTTATAAGTACATTATTTATGGAAATTTGATTTTTTTTGTAAGTCAGGGGTAAATTTGAAGAAGAAAAAAGTGATCTTAAACCTCATATTTTTTTCTGCACTGAAATTTTTTGTAAATGTAACTTTCAAACCAATTTCTCAAAAAGAAATCTACATTTTTGTTTCAATAAGGGAAACAAATTGTTGAACAATCAAATCTGAAAAAAATTTAGAATTTTCATCTGGATTGATTTAAAACACATAGTAATAATTACATAACATAGACGTTTCATGCAATTCTGTAATTTTGATTGGCAGAGGTATTCCAAAAGTTATATATTTTTTTAGGTATAAAATGCAACATCTATGTCAGACTGGATCTTCTCTCCAAGAATGAATTAGAACAATGCATAGATACAAACAAAAGGGATTCAACTCGTAATTCCATGGTTGCAACATAAAATTGTAATTACATGTATAAGAATTGAATGCTTTTGTTACCTTGTAGGGCTGTAAAAACGTTGAACATGTGCACAGTTTTTGTACAAAGCGACATTTGTACATCAGTTAACCCTTTTACAACAAAATCAAAACAGTTTCATTTTCTGTTCTTACTTCTTTCTATAAATCTTAAAAATGAACTGTAAGCTGTAAAATAAGTGCTTCAGCTTACATCAGCAGTAACCATAATAAAAACTTGGAACATGAAAAATTGCATACACATTTTTGCTTAATTTGCTTTTTCTTCTTACAAAGTAATGTAAATGATCATATGTGAATAACTTAGCTTATGTTCCATTAAAACCCCTATTATCAATCTTATACCTTTATATGTACATGCTCAAGTCCTGCTCTGCTCCTCAAACCTTGTAACAAACTAGCCATTTTGTTTTCCAACTCAACTAATAAGAAAGTGCTCTCCCTTAACTCAGCCTTCCGTGTCTCAAGTTCTGAGGACTTTCTCTGGAGCTCGCTCTCTGCTAGTTCAACACCCTGTCTACAATGACACCAAAGAACAGACTTGAATAAGATTTTTGATAGTAAACGTTTTACATCTAATATTCATATAGTATGAATTCTATTTTGCACAGACATATGAGAATAAGTTTTGAAATAAGAAATTTTGATTTTACTAGACAATACAGTTAAAAAAATTAGTTTATCTTTATAAAACTTCCATTGAAACATTGAATAATATTCAAAAACTATATTGTCTTCAAAAATATTTTTATTTGCTTCTACAGCTATTGACCACTTCTAAATTGTTGGTTGTTTGAATACCAATGTCAGTCAAGGGTTATACATGTTCAAATA
Organism: Mytilus coruscus; assembly: GCA_017311375.1. Classification (NCBI taxonomy): domain Eukaryota; kingdom Metazoa; phylum Mollusca; class Bivalvia; order Mytilida; family Mytilidae; genus Mytilus; species Mytilus coruscus. Next base: position 38,455,765 of record CM029598.1, read on the forward strand.
ATTTTTTTTACTGGTATTGCTATTAAACTTTTGTAGATAGTGTGATCACCCCTAATCATCCAGATTTTTTTTTACTTAGATACAAGAAAGTCAAAGTTTCCGCACTTCATGGTTTTCTCTTTATTAAATTACTCTAATAAAGTGCTCAATTGTCTTTCTAAGATTCTTTAGTAGTTGTCTCTACTATCCATAAAAGTTTTTTGTCCTTTGGTATGTTTTTTAATGGTTAGTGCCGATCTTATAAGTTAAGCCCTTTCCAACCGATTTTTGATTTATTCTGATGTGCTGTTACACCATTGTCCCAGGTTAGTCAATAGGAGAGGGTTGGGCACCCACAAAAATGTTCAACTCCACCATATTCTTTAAGTACCTGTCAAGACCCTGTACAGTGGTTGTTGTTGGTTTGGTTTTTTTTTGTTTTTTTGTTGTTGTTGGTTGTCATACTGAATCTCCTCATTTTTATGTCTGATTTTTTTGTTGCACAATTCAGCTGTACAGTGATGTAAATAACATTAGTCGACAAAATCAAAGGAAGTATGACAAGTGACTAATAAGTGTAAATATCATAGGATCCTGTTAAGGAACGTTTATGTTTCTCTCTGTTTTTGTAAAAACACAATAGCAATGAAATTAGTCAGTGGCAAAGCTATATAAACGAGGTTAGAAAATTGCATTGTTTATGAAATTATACACCGTGAAGAGGACATTTATAAATCATCAATGATTAGTGACTTTTCACAATATTACACAAATTGCACACATAATAAACCCTGCAAAATTTATTTAACTTACTGTAAATAGTCCTGATTTCCTCTGAATACAGCCAAACTATCCTAAAGAAAAATATTTCAAAATAGTTACAAGTCAATGAGACAGCCACCCAAAGACACAAAACAAAAGACATCTTGAAGCTAACATAACTATGGTATTCATTATTACACAAGTTCCTATACAATATGTCAAGCACTAAATCAAGTAAAGTTGTGATTATAATTAACTAAGACTAGCAATGAATGTTATCAAACGGTATTCCTTAAATGACAAAAACAATATAAAAATGTAAAAAAAAAAAATACTGACAGGGTTCTGACTTAAGCCACATGGACACTTAGACTTGTTAAACTAGATTTGGAGATTGCAACCTTCCACCTTTTAATCTTGATCAGTGGAATATCAAAATGTTACTTAAAACATACAGAAGAAACAAGTAAAACTGTCACTAATGATACCACCCCAATCCCCCACCCTTTAAGAATTTGGTATAAAGGAAATTAATGAGTGATGAATATGAAAACATATCACACAGTATTAAAAGCATGTGTGTCCTTTGGAGTGGGGTATAATAATTTGTGTCCATAGAACATGCCTTGTTTACACTATAAGAAATAATACCATATTAAAGAATGCCTGCAGTTACTATAATAAAACTCAAAGTATTTTATCTGCTGATATGAAATAATACCATCTTATAATCTAAAATTGTTGACTGTACTTTGGAGTAAATGTAATATAGCAATATTATAAACAGTACAGGGAGACAAGGATGGTCAAGTTAACAAGTGATCACTGGTAAATGACTGTCCCATTAGCAATTACACCTATTTTATGTTTATACTGGTAATTTAAAGGGGAATTTACATTGCAGTGAAACAGATGTTTACATCCATGTCACTTGGTCTCTGGTGGAAAGTTGTCTCATTGACAATCATAACCCATCTCCTTGTTTCCATATTGTCACAAAGAAGTTGACCGTAATTTCTTTCAGTATGGTCAACATGACATCTGTACTTCCATTTAATTAATTTACTTTTAAAATACAATAATACCTGTCATAAATACTTACTCTAAGCTCCATATTTTCCAGTTTGGTATGACTCAGTTCTTGGTTAGCCAGGGATAAATCTTCATCTAGTTTGACTAGCCTGGAGGCTTGCTCTGATGAAAATTCTCTGGTGGAAAACAGATCATTCTCCAAAGTATCTATGTCCTCGTTTAATGAGTCCACAGTCCGCTGGAGATTTACTGATAATAATTCTAACCTATCAAATGGAAAAATAAACAAATTATTATAAGTGTAGTCAATTACTAAATATAAGTCCTGTTAAAATCAGTCTGAACTTTTCATTTTGGGGAATCTCTTAAGGAACTTAAAACAAATATGCACTGCATGAAAATTACACACTGTAGACAATCTAAATTATTGTTTATCTCACTGTCATGGATGACCTGATACAAGAGTTCACTGAGAAGACCAAAAATCATTTACAAGTAAGTCTTTAGTTCATGTGTATAGTCATTGTTGAATATTAATATCAAAACGCACTGGTAATGGATAGAGATAGACTCCATCAGACTAAGGTTTCTGTCTTATAAAACCAACCATATTCTTCAAACTAAAAATCATTTGCCTCACATGATTCAATAACTGGTATCCTGTATTAAACTTTCATTCAAATGTGTACACTACAACTGACAATGATTAAAACACATGTTTTACAGAAAAACTTTATAGCCATTCAAGTATATAAAACATATTTGACTTTTTTTTAAATTTGAAGTATTACATGACTTTTAAGCATTTTGAGAGTTTTATTATCTTAACAATGTTGACATTTTCAGATGTCAGAAATTCAAAAATATTCTTACTTTGAAAACCATTTACCAATGCAATAGAATGTAGAATAAAGAAATGTTGAACATCAGATTATCAATTGAAATCAAATTTAATACATTGCTTGCAAAGGTGACTGTTGTTGCTTATTTTTCCATTTATTACCCTCACGACTAACAGTTTTCTTACCTCTCTTTTTCTTCTTGGAATATTACTAATGTACTAGCTAATTTCCTTTCATTGTCATTAGACCTACAAAACATACATATTATGTCATATAAAATCTATGTTCAACTTTTTAATTGTGTAAAGTAATCACGTGTCATTCTTTAATCTACAGTAAGAAATTCAAACAGGCATTATCATGTGGGCATTATAATACCAGTATCAATGCCTGCTCTCAATATAAATGTTAACTCATTTTTAAAATGCCATGGTGATGTTGCATTTGTTCACATAAATCTGTCAGAAGCCAGAAAGTCTGCTGCTGATCAACAGACAGCAGATTCACCACATTTTCTGGGGCTGACAAAGTATGTATACTCAAATTGGTCCATAGGTTCAAAATTAATTACTGTGGATTCATTTTTATTCGTGGTATACCAATTTTCGTGGGTTTCATGGGTCACAGCGAACCACGAATTTAAGAATTCAACGAAGAATAATCCTGAGAAATGTGTATGGAGTCGGATGTTTATTTCCGGTTATGTTATGCAGTTCTAGTATAGTGTTGACTAGCGATAAACATTGTAACATAACACATGTTTTTATTGAAAGAAGATACAAGTATTTTGATTAAATCAATAATAAAAATATCGAATATCAGTGATAATTTACTTTTTAAAATTGATTAAAACTGTTCATGGAAAAAACTGCAAGTTGTTAATTACCGTGTCATAGTTTGGTTTACTGGTGATTAAAAATCAATAGGATTAAGTACGGGGATAATGCCCGTAGGTAATATTGTTTATGACAGGAACATTTATTTTCACACCTTTTACTTTTATGACTGTTTATTATATCGTGATTAGGGAAATGAGCTTTCAATCATAGAGTTTTTAATGCCTTATAAAATTCGACAAGAATTTATAAATTGTAAAACAAACAAATAATTAGTGATAATTAGTTGTCTCTGTCCATTATTGTAATAGAAGTTTTCAATGAACACTTTAACCTAGAATGACCAAGCGAGGATTTTGACAATTCAAACCTTTTCAATGAATTCCTTCTTTTTTTGTTTGTTTCATTATTGATCAAACCAAGGAGGTTATATGATCTCCTAAATCAAAAAGAAATCCACGAATAACGTATCTGATTTTTTTTTTTTTTTTTTTTTGTAAACAGCGATCAACGAATTTATGTATACCACAAAACGTCTTTTTTTCTCTATCCACGAAAATTGATACCCACGAAAATAAATGAATCCACAGTATTCTATTCTGAAGATTTAAAGGCCAATTGAGCAATTTATCATTCAATTTTCGAGTAAATTTATTGTATTGAGACTCAAAATTTAACTAATCAAATTACTCTATTTGGTGTTTCGAACACACTTTTTGTAATCTGAGTACTGAGTACAGTTTTATGACCGGAAGTCTTGTTTTGTAATTTGGTGTAACGTTGGTTGTGTTTGCAGACTTTGTTCCAGATTATAACATGCACACAGTTGCTTACTTCTATGTCATTTGGTCTCTGGTGGCAGTGGTGGAGAGTTGGCTCATTGGCAATCATACCACATCTTCTTATTTTTTATAAATATAAAACTGGGTGTTTTCATCAAACATTTATTATCATAAAGATAATTTCTTTGTATATAATGCAAAAAAAAAAGGTTTGAAATAGTGAAAAAAAAGTAAATTGGAAACTTCAAATTCAAATCTTCGATTTAGATATATATGTAGAATATATGTTCACTTATCTGTTGTATCCATATATATTGGTTCTCATTTTGAGAGTAAAGATTTTTCAACTATGTACATGATGTACATTTTTGTAAATGAATGCACTTTGATTAAACCAATTATGAGCAAGAAAACATACCATTTCTTGAAGTCTTGATATTCTTTTTCTTTAGCTTCAGTGATGTGCCTAAGATTGGATATTTCCTGGACTGCAGCCTTGTCATTTTCTTGTAAGTCATCTACCTGTTGTACTAGTGAATGTTTTACCAGGTTGGCTTCTTCTAATGCTGTCATTAAAAAACACAAGATATTACCGTTAAGCTAGATATATGCTTTGTTATGTACAAGTGCAAGGCAAATGTTTAACTCCTTTTTCATGGTTGTCTTTTTATATAAGCCTAAGGAATGAATGTACTAAAAATTCATTTAATTTCCAATAACCTTTGCTTTATAAGATCAATGACTCACTTAAATTGCATGAATAAAATACATGTTTTTATACATATCCAGGACAACTACTTTCATTCATTAAGGGGTTGTTAGTCTGATTTCGAAGTACAACCTTTTTACAACTTATACTTTTTTATTCCTGAAGGAAGTACACCTACCTGATCTTGTGGTCATTAGCTCTCTACTCAGGATCTGTACTTGGTTTGTGGCACTTAGCAGATCAGATGATGTACTCTCATATAATGATTCAATCTGAAAATAAATTGATGATATATTATACCATGCATCTTGTGTATACATGTATGTATTTGCGTTTTCCTGGCTGCTAGCTTTTGTGGCTTTTACAAATTCTCGATTTAAGTCTTGAGAAAAAAGTATTTTCATGAACACTAACAAAATTCCCTTTAGACAGGTTTGCATTACAGATTTTTTTTATATTAAAATGAATCTTGCATCTAGGATATTTAGATTATGTAGGTCTGCCTACGAAGCTAAAAATATATTTTTGGCATTACTTATTACTATTCTTCTATTCTGTATACGTTCAGACAGTGTGATCAATAATTCTATGGTTTTCAAATCAAATGCACAGAGAAAAAGCAGACAAAACAGTTACAGGTCCATATGAAATGATTTTTAATTTCAAAGGAAAGTTTTTTCAATACTAATTAATGTCCATGTCAGCATAAACAGACAGGGGGGTTGGGGGGTGGGGGTGGTATTGATGAGCCACTGAAATAGGTCACTATTTCAAGCTTCATAATATATAAGGTTAAGAAATTTAGATTAAATATACAATAAATTTCTAATTACATCATAAGTATCTGAAATGTTTGTTTTATATTTTATATATTTATAATAGGATTGGATTTTTTTTATATTCAAAATATATGAAAGGGGTTACTGAAATGTTTGTTTTATATTTTATATATTTGTAATAGGATTGGATTTTTTTAATATTCAAAATATATGAAAGGGGTTAGGTACTGAATGTTTCAGCAGCTCATCCCTACCACAAAAGGATTGAAGTGCCAACCCCCCTCCCCCTAAATTCAACAATAACTTTTTCACTTTAATCTGAAAAATTTAATTCTCACAAACTTTCTCTTTATCTTGATTTAAAAAATTCTCGGATTTATAAATAAAAAGGCTTAATTTTAGATTACAATAAAATCCCAATTCAAGAGTTTTTTAGCTATTTTTTACCTGCATCATACTAGACCTAGATGTTTCTAGAGTATTCTTCAGACTGTCATAATTTTCAGCCATTTCTTTCTTCTCTGTAGCAAATCTCTCACATTCTTTCTCATTTTCACATTGTTTTTGCATAACTTCAAGTCTCTTTAAAAGAATCAGGTTTTTATGAGTTCTCTTCAATTTTTACGATTTCATTTTAATTTCATCACATTTCCTCATTTTAGGTTTATATGTATTTTATAGGTAACTGGTACATAAATGGCCTACCTCACAGATCTTTATGAAATTGGATGGTACAAGAGCATGACGAACTGCATATACAAATATATCGAAAAAGTTATACATGTATTATATTTATATTTTCAAAGATGAAGCAAATTGAATATCCCTAACAATAGAAGTTCTAACGTAAAGAATTCATGTAAATAAAATAAAAACAATTCTGCAATTTTTACTTTGAATTATGATTTCAATCCAGAATTCAAAGGAAAAAAATGTTTATTAAGAAGCAAATGCTACAAAAGAAAGCATCAAAGCCTTTTCTGACATAACAGAGATAACAAGTAAAACTGTGAGCTACTGCTCACTGATGATACCCCCGCCGAAATATTTCGGTAAACATGAAGTTGTTGAGTGATGAATCTGAAAACGCATCACACGGTGTAGCTGACTTATATAAACCCTGAAACCAAATTCCAGAAATCCTTGTCAAGTAGTTCCTGAGAAAAATGTGACGAAAATTTTCAACTTGGCTATCATGTGTAAAATAATACAAGTGTTCGGTAAACAGGAAGTTGTTGAGTGATGAATCTGAAAACGCATCACACGGTGTAACTTACTTATATAAACCCTGAAACCAAATTTCAGAAATCCTTGTCAAGTAGTTCCTGAGAAAAATGTGCAAAAAATTTTCAACTTGGCTATCATGTGTAAAATAATACAAGTGTTCCATTAACAGGAAGTTGTTGAGTGATGAATCTGAAAACGCATCACACGGTGTAACTTACTTATATAAACCCTGAAACCAAATTTCAGAAATCCTTGTCAAGTAGTTCCTGAGAAAAATGTGACGAAAATATTCATGGGACGGACGGACTGACGGATGGACTGACAGATGGACTGACAGATGGACTGACGGAAGGACAGACAGAGGTAAAACAGTATACCCACTTTTTAAAGCGGGGGTATAAAATCTATATCTAAACAAGTAAAACTGCAAGCTACTGCTCACTGATGATACCCCCAGCCCAAATATTTGACGGTAAACAGGAAGTTGTTGAGTGATTACTCAGAAAACGCATCACACTGTGTAGCTGACTTATATAAACACTGAAACCAAATTTCAGAAATCCTTGTAATGTAGTTCCTGAGAAAAATGTGACAAAAATTTTCAACTTGGATGTGTTGTGTAAAATGATGTAAGTTTTCGGTAAACAGGAAGTTGTTGAGTGATCAATCTGAAAACGCATCACACGGTAAAGCCGACTTACATAAACCCTGAAACCAAATTTCAGAAATCCTTGTATTGTGGTTCCTTAGAAAAATGCGACGAAAAATTTTCATGGGACGGAAGTAGGGACTGACAGATGGATGGACAGACAGAGGTAAAACAGTATACCCCCACTTTTTTAAAGCAGGGGTATAAAAATATATTACAATCTGAAAGCATTTATAAGCAGCCCATCCATTATAAATAAATGGAGAATGTGTCCATGGGACAGATGATGCACCAGCACCCAAATTCAAACTTGATCTGTGTTTTGTGGTAATAAGCATTGTGTATAAGTTTCATAACATTTGGTTGAGGCAAACTAACGTGGGGATATGGAAACCAATTTCGGGACATACGGATGGACATACAGACGTTCAAGGGTGACACTTAATACCCCCTCCGCTGCGACTGGAGAATAAAAATTCCTTTCATACCTTTTATAATGGTTATGTCCAACAAAGGTCAACTTATTCAGAACATATTTTTTCTGCACATCATCTCAGAACTTAACATCCTTTGACCAGTGTTAAAAGAACAGCACTTTCTTATACCTGGATAACTAGAAGTTTACTACACAAACCTGTACATCTACTCCTCTCTTCATTTTCATCAATCTGTCAGCTGCTGCCCTGACTTTCCTGTAATTATCTGACACAACTTTCTGTATTTCACTCTAAAACAAAAAAACATTCTCATCTACTACTGTTCAAAGAAAACTTTGTGAAAAGTTATTTATTTTTATCTACCAGCTGGTAATGAGTTTATCCGTAATAAAGAGATAGTGTCTTCCATCTCAAATGATGTGTTGTAAAATGTTATTGGCACACAAATAAATGTTTTGCCAAGTTTAAAAGTCCTGTATATTGATAAAAATGAATAATATAGGGAAGGTCTAAAACGCGGAAGTGGAAAACACGGAAGTGCAAAATTGGTATATTATAATTAATATCTCTTGAACCGCTAAAGATAAATAAATAATTAAAACGGATTTTGAAATCTTATATAAAAGTCTCTAAGATGAAATAAAAAAGAATTTCATTTAGATAAGTATTATTACCGAAAAGTTGACCGGAAGCCTTGCTAAGCGTGACTTTGGCAATCCATTTTTGAACCTTAAAACTTAATTTCACGAAAAAGCATATAAACCGGTCAAAATCTGTAAAATGATTCTTAAAGACAATTTAATGAAAAATAATATGATATAAAAGAAAATATAAATACATTACGTAAAAAGGGCAAAAACTTGACCGGAAGCCTCCCTTGTATATAAATTATGAAGTCAAAATTTCAACTTTGAACTAAAATTCACAAAAAAATATAAAGCCCGGTCAAAATCGTGAACATGATTCTTAAAGACAATTTATTAACATATATTATGATATAAATTAAATTATAAATAAATTAGATTAAAAGGGCAAAAACTTGACCGGAAGCCTCCCTTTTTATAAATTATGAAGTCAAAATTTCAACTTTGAACTAAAATTCACAAAAAAGTATAAAGCCCGGTCAAAATCATGAAAATGATTCTTAAAGACAATTTATTAACATATATTATGATATAAATTAAATTATAAATAAATTAGATTAAAAGGGCAAAAACTTGACCGGAAGCCTCTCGTGTATAAATTAAGAAGTCAAAGTTTCAATTTTGAACTAAAATTCACAAAAAAATTAAAAGTCTAGTCAAAATCGTGAACATGATTCTTAAAGACAATTTAATAACAAATAATATGATATAAATTAAATTATAAATGAATTAGATAAAAAGGGCAAAAAATTGACCGCAAGCCCCCCTTGTATATAAATTATGACGTCAAATTTCAACTTTGAACTAAAATTCACACAAAAATATAAAGTCCGGTCAAAATCGTGAAAATGATTCTTAAAGACAATTTAATGACAAATAATTTGATATAAAAAATATATAAATACATTAGGTACAAAGGGCAAAAACTTGACCGGAAGCCTCTCTTGTGTATAAATGAAGAAGTCAAAATTTCAACTTAGAACTTAAATTCACGAAAAAATATAAAGCCCGGTCAAAATCGTGAAAATTATTCTTAAAGACAATTTAAGGACAAATAATATGATATAAAAATCTAAATACATTAGATAAAAAGGGCAAAAACATGACCGGAAGCATGACATAAGTCAAGTTAAAATGAATTAATTGGAAAATATTAAAATCTTGACCGGCAGTCCTCTCTTATGGAAAAAATTACTAAAACTAAAAAAAATGAAACTAATAATAAACCGTGTCAAACTTAGTTGACTGCTATCAGGATTAAATGTCGGGTATTCCATGACAGGTTGTTGATTAACTATTACCTCAGATATCTAATTTTACCTGATTAGTGTCCTCATCAGAGTGTGTTTGTTTTACAATTTCCTGTGAAATTAGATTGCCTAAATGATCAGCGTCAGATTCAATAGAATTAGATTGAAAAAGTGGCTTATCGTTTTTTAAGTATTCACTTACGATTCTTTTTGGAAATATAACATCTGATGGTGAAATAAATGCTCTACTAAATTCTTTTTTCAAATGATAATTCCCTAAACCAGAACGTCCACTTAAAATTTCATAATTCTCAAAATTTTGTATGTAATAAAAATACAAAGTAAGCAAATCTACTGGTAGCTCTTTCCAATCCTTTTCCCTTTTTAAAACGGCATTCATACTTTCCGAAAGATTGTTTGTTATTCCAGAATAAGGATCAAACATACAGGGATATGTTTTCAATTAACCATTTGCCAGAGTGATTTTGAATTACCGGAGATATATATCTATCGAAATGTTCTAAAACTACGGGATTCCATTTTGATATTAATTTCAATATCATTTCCAAAAATTCTTCTTCATTTCCTGAATGCAACATCTGATTCAAATGATCTATATAAATTTTAATATAATCACTATCCACTTTGCCTTTTAACCTGGGACCATTATACTAACATAATAGTCCCAGCTTTTAACCAAATTCAAAATTTAAAATCTTCTTTTATATGATTCCAACAAAACATAATCGGACAGTTAGGAAAAGTATCTTGAATAGCCCTTTTTAAACCAGGTTCTTGGTCAATGACAAAAGGAATTTGTTTTTTTTTTATCTATTCTAGAATCAGAAAAAAATTGTCTGCCTTTGTATGGCACAGTTATATTAAATGAAATATAATATTCGTTATTTAGTTGATGTTGAAGAGGGGGGGGGAATTCACGAAGAAAAACAAAAACGAACTTGTAATAGACAAACTATAAAATAATACCAATTGTAATTTCTTTTACTTTAGAACTGCAAAACGTACAATAACAAAATTAATTTAGCTGTCCTCATTAAACATAAACTGTATTAAAAAAAATTGAATGGGACTTTTGATTTTTTTCTCTCCATTATCGTAAAAGTCAATACACATAAAGTAAATTTAATTACATAAATCAATTCCGAAAAAAAAACACTTTAAAATATCACATAAATGAATGTTATTAAGGATAGTCCAATCAATTTTGTTGATTGGATTATTCACGGCCGAGTAGTTGTGTAATCAGTGACACGTGCCTTCATTATTTTATAAAAATAATAAAGTTCGTTTTCAAAAACTACCAAAATTGACCACTCAAATAAACAACGTGCAACGAATATATACATTCTTCCTGTGTGTATATACGATAACTATAAAGAGTCCTGAGTGCACTTAAGCTTTGTATGTCCTAAGTGCACTCAGGAGGTCCCGAGCAGTGTTTAGACGTACCCCTTTTGATGATCTTTGATAAGGCCTTTTCTTGTCTCTCGTTACTTAAAATATTTTTTACCTGCTTTGTATTTCGGGGATTTGCTACGGCTTGGTGCGATACGTCTACATCGTTTGTACAAATCATTTTTTTTATAAACCTTAATATGTGGATTACCCTCTTTTTCTTTAATGGTATCAATAACTGAAGGGACTGATGAAATAGACTGAGCACTGGAAATAGGGACTGATGAAATAGACTGAGCACTGGAAATAGAGACTGATGAAATAGACTGACTACTGGATGTAGGGACTGATGAAATAGACTGAACACTGGAAATAGGGACTGATGAAATAGACTGACTACTTTACTATTGTATTTGTATACAAAGGAGGCTGTCGGTCAAAACTTTGCAATCTTAACTTAATGCTTTGCTAATTAATTTTATAACATATGATTTTTTATCAAGTTGTTTCAGAAATTCTATCATAAATTTTGTCCTGGTTATGTTTTTTTACGTGAACTTGAGTTTGAAGTTTAAATTTTGACTTCTACGTGTATATACAAGGGAAGCTTTCGGTCAAGTTTTTGCCCTTTTAACTAGATGTATTCACTTTTTTAAGCATATTATTAGTTATGGAATTGTCTATAGAAATCGCGTTCAAAATTTTGACCGGGCTTTATATTTTTTCGTGAATTTAAGTTCAAAGTTGAAATTTGACTTTTTCATTTATACACAAGACAGGCTTCCGGTCACCAGTCAAGTTTTTGCCCTTTTTACCTTATGCATTTATAATTCAATTTATATCATAGTATTTGTTATTAAATTGTCTTTAAGAATCATTTACACGATTTTGACCAGGCTTTTTATTTATTTTTAAATTTTAGTTCAAAGTTGAAATTTTGACTTCATAATTTATATACAAGGGAGGCTTCCGGTCAAGTTTTTGCCCATTTTACCTTATTCATTTATAATTTAATTTATATCATAGTATTTTTTATTAAATTGTCTTTAAGAATCATGTTCATAATTTTGACCGGGCTTTATATTTTTTTGTGAATTTTAGTTCAAAGTTGAAAATTATACTTCATAATCTATATACAAGGGAGGCTTCCGGTCAAGTTTTTGCCCTTTTTACGTAAATTATTTATATTTTCTTTTATATCATATTATTTTTCATTAAATTGTCTTTAAGAATCATTTTACAGATTTTGACCGGTTTATATGCTTTTTCGTGAAATTATGTTTTAAGGTTCAAAAATGGATTGCCAAAGTCACGCTTAGCAAGGCTTCCGGTCAACTTTTCGGTAATAATACTTATCTAAATGAAATTCTTTTTTATTTCATCTTAGAGACTTTTATATAAGATTTCAAAATCCGTTTTAATTATTTATTTATCTTTAGCGGTTCAAGAGATATTAATTATAATATACCAGTTTTGCACTTCCCCGTTTTCCACTTCCGCGTTTTAGACCCTCCCAATAATATATATCAAATGAATACACATGAAAACAGACATAGCAAATATTAATTTTTCTGACTAATTAGACATTCTGAATTGGGCAAACAGCTTAAAAAGTCTCACAAGGTATAAACAAATTAGCTTCTAAGACCTGGTTGCAGAAAAACCAATAGACAACTTTCGAGTTCGATGCATTTCCGTCAAAAACTTTGGTTTTAGTGAACATCATTCGTGCGTTTAGGGGCGTCGTCACTTCCGTTCCAATGTTGAGCAAGTGGTTGGAGAACTATGATGCTATATTGCACGAATTATTCGGCGAATTGAATTCTCATAATTGACAATCAGCACTGCTGTCATAAGGGAATTGTGATTAAGTACCTACGGAACAAACATTATTTCTAGTTTATCCTGCACAATGACGATCACTAAGACGCTTGATGAACGTAAATAGTGCAGGGATACAGGCGATCCCCTCTATCTGGTAAATGACGTCATAAAGGCGCGCATAATTGACGATATAATACAGTAGTGTACGGTAATTCCTAGTGTACGGTAATTCCGTCTGTCCGGTAAACCCGCCCATCCCATTTCTTCCGTAATTGTCACTTCCGTGAATATTTTGTCTGCTATTTTATTCATAGGAACTGTACTTATCATCACTGTATGTCAAATTTTAAAGAAAAATTCTTTATTACGAAAATATCTAATAATATATATAATATGGTTCCTAAAGCTAACGATAATCATATTATTGTTTACTCATTTCTGACTTGAAATTTTTTTTGATATTATCTGGAATCTCTTTATAAGTGGTCTATTAATAAATGGATCACCTTTTCCTTTCATAAATTTGTGATAAACTGGTCCTCCATACATATTTACTGTGGATGGGCGGATTTAACGGACAAACACATTTCCGATAAAAACACGGATGACCCATTTGCTTTGTTGATTTTGAAATTTATTTCTGATATTTTTTTGGGAAATGAGATAAACTACTCAAAGTTGATTTGTCAGTGAATCAATTTATATTAAATTTGATACAATTTGTAAATAATGAAGCAGAAATATATACGATCAAAGCCTTATGTGGGCGGATTTACCGGACTGCATCGTACCTGTAATTGTTCTGCTAACTTGAGACTGTCAGTTAGTTCTTTATACTCTACCAACTCTGTCTGTAATTCTAAGATCAGATTATGTGCACTTCTCATCTGATGATCATTCTGTTTCTGTTCTAGTTCTTCTTTTAAAGTGTCAATCTATAATTATATAAATCATTGAAATACTGCAGTATTCTAATAATATGAAGCTCTTAAAATCATATAAATAGAGCCATAGAAGCCAACAACATTAAAATCAAATAGGTCACCAGCTGTTTATAGTAAAACATAATATTTCATAAATGACATTGTAGTTGTCTATCAAATGGCAATCATGCCACATCTCCTTATTTCTTAGTTTTACTAATATTCTGATAGTACAAAAAGAGTTAGTTTTTTATGTATGATCATTTTTAATATAAAAATTGGGGAAAATAACAGCAGTCTTTTCTCCTTTCTTTAGAATGGTGTACACATTCTTAAGTAAAATTTTCACAAAAAAAAAGGTTAATACCTATGATCACTGTAACCTTCTATCAAACCACAAGCTGACATATTTTATTGATATTTCAAAATTGTTTATTTTGTTTTCTTGTCCAATTTCATATAAATTGTCAGGACTTTCCTTTTGTATGCAATAATTGTAAATTATCTCCCTTCAAAATATGAATTTGCAGTAATTTTTTTCTCACAAATAATATTCCACTTAAAAAAGCACATGTGCTATTCTACATATGACTCTTGTAATTTTTTAAATAAAAGTATGCAAAAACCACAAAAGATTGAATTAGATAAAGAGCTGTGCCATGAGCTCATGATACGCACCTCACTTTTTCAAAGAATAAAGTTCCACAATGTGCTCAACGTCATATCAGAAATTTATAAAAAACTAAATGGAGCTTATTTCAATAAATATAAACCAGTCACCAAAGTTTCATGAAAACTGCTCAAAGCATTGAGTTATTGTCCAAAAATTGGAAAATCACCCCTTTTTTTATGAATAAAATCCCATAACTCGGAAATGTAAATCTAAAATTTATAAAAATCGAAAGGAAGCTTACGTCAATAGATATAAACAATTCACCAAAGTTTCATGCAAATTTGTTAACGGGCGTATAAACATTGTTTTAATACAAGAAGGTTGTTCAAATAGTTTTATTAAAAATATTAGTTTATATCCTGAATTATCTCCCTTCCTTAAAAAATATATTTTTTTGACAATTGATGAAAGTCTAACTACATCATACAGCTACTATTTGATATGTGACAAAAAGTTAATCTGTGTTTGAATTGATGATTATTATAAACAAGCCAGGCAAATGGAGATAACTACAAATCAATTTGTTCATTTAGATTTTAAACATATATGAATCATGACTTTTTAAAAGTTTGAATCTTTACAATTTAATTTTAAGTACAAAACAACTATCAAAGAGTAACAGTACAAATAATGGATGAGTGATATTTTTTTGGTTAATACCTCAATGGTTTTTGTTTGTGTAGAATCAGCTAATTGTATTTCCATTTCACTACACTTTATTTTCAGATTTTCAATCTCTGACACAAACTGATCTTTTTCCTTTGAAGATCTGGCATTAAGCTGAATAATTTCTTCTTTAAGATATCTAACGTTCTCTTCACTTTCCTGGAGGCAGTTTGTTAATTTTTCTATTTTCTCTTCATACTCTTCCTAGAAAAGGTAAATAAGGAGAATTATAAAAAAACACTATCATGAATATGGGACAATAACTTTGACACTTATTGTTAAATTATTGAGATTGCCACATAGTTTTAAAAAGCATTACTATTTCATCTATTGTAAATTATATCACAATCATGTAGTCTGTATGGAAAGTTTTGTAACAAGATTCATAATATTTTTCAGACACAACCCAAAGTTAATCTAACCTAATCATTTTAAATATCTTGGTCACCAGTAATCTACCTTGCAGCCACTTCCAGATATCAGTACTTTGTAATTTTCATTTACTGATCTCATTCTATAGATTAATTGATATTTTCTCAGATACTATTTTTTGTAGATTTCAATGTAAAATAAACCCACAAAATGCTTGATCAAAATAACATTTTCAAAATAATTATTGTAGAAACATTTCAAGACAATTACTATATATACCTAGATTGCTGGAAAAAGCTATTTTTTTCCCAAACCACAAATATTAAACTGATAACCATGAGATGTTCTCTTCCTATAGAAAACTGGCAAATTCTGTTAAACATTCACCATTGTATAGAAATGTACAGTATTTATACCTTCAAATTACTTTTCTCCAGATCAACTTTCCCTTGGTTATCATTTATCATCTTCTGTTTTTCTTTGATAACTGCCTTTAGTTCTGTTAACCTGGACTTAAAATGATCTCTTTCTTTTTCTACTTTTCCTATATCAAATTTATAACGTTCAGCTTCCAGGGCATAAGTGTCCAGTTTATTGGCCAAGATTCTTGGATGCTGCTTCCTAATCTCATCTGCTGTAATCCTATAAAAAATTCAACATGCAAGTATTTCAAATTTCTCCCAATACAAGTTTGATGACCCTGATTTCCCAAATTTCATACTTCGTATGAAGTGTGTTATTTTTATTTAATGCCGCTGTAGTGTTAGTCTCGAAAAATTTGTTCTTTTTTTAAAGCCCCGATAGTTGAGATTCTGTTACTCAACAGTTTTTAAGAGACAATTTTGTTCAATACAAGATGTTTATACTATTGTTTTATACAACAGTAAAAATTGTACACAACATTACATCAAAAATATGAAACGCTGTAAATTTCTTGGAGTTACATCCAATTCCTATTTGATGTGCTACAAGTCAAATAACTTCTGTTAGATATAAAACATGTTGTTATCACTTCAATGTCATAGATTTGATAAACATATTACTGTTTGCCAGTTATAAAATAGATTCTTATTAGCTAACTCATAATTTGTTACCTATGGCCCTTCTTATTGAGAAGTTTAACAGGTGTCATTGATGTTTCACTGTTTACTAAGAGGTATTCTGTCATCGTAGATCCCGTGTTCATCATTGGACGGACATCCACACCTTGATCCATTTGTTCCACAATGACCGTGTTGGTCATCACATCAGCCTGTGTGGACGTGGCCAATATACCACAGTCCTTGGTTTGTAGTGGGTGCAGTGGTGAACATAAAACAGACCTTGTATCTGGTACTGCCTGAAAACAGAACAAGGCTCCATACAAAATGCAAAAATGTATATACAAATTTATATTCTATTATAAAGGTTAGAAAAAGTATCACTTTACACATTAGGGTGTTATTTTACATATTTGAAAACCAAGTTTAAGATATTTTTTAGTTAAATGCTTTAAAAGCAAATAAAGGGGGTCTTTTGGTATTTTTTTTTCCACTTCTTTTTCTCTTTTATTTGTCGTTGGAGAGAGTGCTGTTTCATTGTTTTTTGGTTTTTATTTACATAAAGATATTTACTCCTTAAAAAGATAAAAATGATGATTAGGATAATAGGTGGCATATCCTAATTTTTCATACATTATTTTATGAACAACTGTCTTCTATTTTACAGACAATTAATACCTGTAATGCCATGTCATGTTTTACAGGTGTAGCATTTGTCATAGTTGATGCAGATTTAAAAACAGAACAATTGTCGTCACTATGCTGAGCTGTAAACTGATTCGTTATGGGAGAACATGCTGTAGATTTCATGTCACATGATATAGGAGAACATGCTGCTGTTACAGTGTCAATCAAATGCTGGACTGATATGTCACACATCTCAGGTAGTTTGACTGGTGTGACAGGGTCTGTCATTGTTTCCTGCTCCACACTACAGGTGTTACAGGGTGAACATGCCATGTCATGTGTACTAATTTCGACCATAGAACCAATATCTTTGGTTTCTGTAACAACAGGTGAACAGGCGGTCTCATGAAGAGATGGCAATTCAGTAGAAGTTTCAGTACTTGTTTTAGATACAGGTGTCATTGGAGAAGTACCACACTCATTGACATCATTTCTGTCATCAACACTACACATGTGGCATGTGAACCCAGCATATGTGTGGTCACTTCCATTCCCAACTATAACACTTCCATTCTGGTCTGTAACAGAATTTTCCAAGGGAGATAACTCATTGTTACTTAAGTCTTTGACAACTTCAGATACTACACCTAAACTGCCGATGTGGGCATCGTCATAAATTTCTTCATGGCCAATAAAAATTTCACTGTCAACAATAATCTGATGATTGTTTTCAGCATATAAATCATTGTCAATCTTTGATTTGATCAAACTATTCGACTGTAGTTCCTCAGATTCATCATTCTTCACCAATCGACACACTGGTTGTGATGTGTTAATAGATTTCTGGATTATGGTGGAAGTCTCCTGATCAATATCTGCTGATTTGAGATCTTCCGTAACTTCACAATCAACGCACTGTAAATCTCTGACATTGTCAGTTACTTCAGAACTGTAAGATACTGTTTTATTAAACACTGGTGTTGCTGGTACCACATTAACAACAGGCGGACAAATTAACTGCAAGTAAATATGAAAGTATAAAAAACAATAACCCTATTTTAAAAGTATGTTGTTGATTTGTTAACAACTAAGTATAAAACAAGTTTGTAAAATAAACATGTTCACATTCACAGTGTTCCAGCTAGGTCGTTTTCACAGGGCGGTTTGCCCGCCCTTTCCCAAGTGCCGCCCTGTGCCCTTTTTCAGACGCCCTGCCCTTTTTCTGAAGTCCATGCCTTTATTGTCGTTATATTTTGATGAAAATACTATTATTCTACCTGTCTTCATATTTATGACAGGTTTATGACCCTCAGCTAATTAACATTTACAGCAGGTGTAATAAGTTGTGATTACAGATAATCCTCTTATCACCATCGAAGGGTCGTTAATCCGTTAATTAAACCTCATAATTGACCATTGTAATTATTTTTCCCATTTAATTCAGTCAGTCAGCATTTCAATTTTAAGATTTCTCAAAGACCACAATTTGCAGTTCATTTATCCATAGATGTTTTTGTAGTTTCGTCAATTTCACAAAATTGTTTTTCCCCAGAGTGTTCATTTGATTTCATATTTTCTCAAACGATAACTTATTCCAGCTCAGTTAACATAGTTTCGTCATTTGAACGTATTTTCGTCACATTTTATAAAACTTTTCATGAAATCTTTTGACAATTTCGATTATAAAGATAAAACTTCAATAATATTTTCATGATTCAAACATGTGCTTTCTTTATCATGAATCACGCATGTGTGAACTTATCTTTATAAATAGACATATGTACACTTAAATGTAAAATACAAAATCATTTAGTTTCAAATTAACCAGAGAGACAAATATTTATTTTACTGAGCAACTGAATTTTAAAAAAATGATAAAATTTCTCGCTTTTACTTTAAACACAAACCAATCCGTAGATGAACCCCGATTCATTCTAAATTTATTATCCTCTTGTCACTTCCTGTTTTCATTTCGCTTAAAAATCGAATGTAACGTAAACGTGATCTTTTCTTGATGAAATTAAAATAGACAGTCTTTTTAATCATTCCAAGCTCATAAAAATGAATTCCAAATATCGATTTTAAATGGTTTCACAGGGATATTGATTATGCAGTGAAATAGTTGTTACAATTTCATTTATGCTGTGATTCTTTGCTTTGAAAAAGAGCTCGAGGAACCTGACTTGTTGATCAGGATGTCCCCTTAAAATAACTGAAATTGCGAACTAAATTTCTGGATCCTTGTTCTTATCTTCATATTGAAGCATCACACCAGTAGAATCATACTATGACTGCCTACATTTGTAGCATGCATAAGGCCTTCAAAGATCCTTGTCCTTGCAGGACAAGGGCATATGTATAGCTAGTAATATACATCATTGGTCCCTTACTGTTACCCGAAATACGGTTGATTTTCATCTAGCGTCAAAGTTACTAAACCCCCACAAAACTCCTAGCTGAAACCCCTTGCAGTTTACATAGGACATGCCCTTTTGAAATATAAATCATCGTGCTAAAGTGCCCTTTTCATGATTGGCTCCCTGCCCTTTTGAAATCCTAGATAGAACACTGCATTCAGTTCATTTCATAATATGTTTTTCAACTATCTTCATTGTCTTTTTTATACAGATCATCTTTGCTAGCCAAGGGTTACGATCCAGTCCCTTCCTCTCCACCCTTGTCGGATTAAGATAGAATTTCAGATCCACGAGGTGATGATTTCCATTAGTTGCAGTTGTAACTAGCTGCATCCAATCAAAAAATGCCTTTAAGATGATCAAGTGTAAATGTAGAACATGTCTTTACCCCCAAAACATACGACAACTTTTAGTGACAATTTTAAAATTCTCAGTCAACTAATAGAAGTTCTTGGGTATGTTTCTTGCCCAAATGTTAGAATGTCAATGTATATTTTAGGTTCCAGCTGTACGAAGTTTGTAAATACTAGACGCAACCATTTTTACGCCTCCACACTGAAGAGAGTTCAAGTGCTGCCATTTGTCAAAAGTTATGTAGTAGGAACGGGCGTGACTTTTATCTACCGGTAGATGGCACAACATTTTTATCACAGATGTTGGCTTAATCTGCCAAGGGTGGAGAGGAGGGGACTGCTTCATAACCCTTGGCTAGCGAAGATGTATACAGATATATATGTACTTTTAATTTTATATAGTTGTTACGCATTGCATGTTTTCCTTTAGAATTCTACATAAGAACTTTGTACAGTAATAGAGTCACTGCAAACACCAGCTTCATCCCTTGCCTGTTTGAATTTCGTCATATTTGATTGGATCTCCACCACAAATTAAATGGATCACTCTTGTGTAGATATAAGTCAAGACGGACTTTAATTCAAGTTTTTTAAAGATGGATATTGACTTTTCAATAGTTGCTGATCTTTTGCTTCTAAATGTAACAATATAACAAAGGTAAATCTTAAGATTTTGCAATTTATGCAATACTTCACGCTCACATTATACATTTCCTTGAATAGTCCTTGATGTACAAGTCCTATATATCAATGCCCTATATGACTTACATGCTGAGCATTGTTGATGACTTTAGACACCTCCTTAAAGGCTAATTTCTTTATTTCTTCCTCAGGCTGATTCTCTTTGTCTTGGTACACAAGAATTGACCGTCTTATTCTACAATAATAAGAAATGAAAAAAATATCATCATAAACCTAAAATGTAAAATTTCAAAATGCATATTTCATTTTAATGTTACGATGCAAATGAATATATCAAGAGTGACATAAGAGGTATTATCGTATATGATAAAGTGGTAAAAGGTTGAAGTATAACCTGCATGAAGCATACCTGTCATTTTAGAAAGTGAAAGTAAAAGTAAAACAGATATAGTTATAATGAGTATGAACCTTTTACAGACAGAAATCATAAATTCAGATCAAGTACATTTTATTTTGATTTAAAATAACATTTGCTGTTTTCTCAAAAATATTCTTAAGTACACTAATTGATAAAAGTTTTTTTTTTATTTTTCTAATTTCATATAAAGCATTTATTAATATACATGCTTGCAACAGAGCAAGTGGTATGGCCTTAATATGGCATTTCATCAAATATTTTTTTAAAACCTGGATGTACGTAAATAGATTTGTATTTATTAGTTTTCTATACATTCTCTTAATGCAAACTACTCATTACTTATAGGTATACAATTGGAGTTGTCTCCATATCAATTTTAGTTATAATAATACCAGGTCATATCATGGTATTCATGGTATACTGTTATATACAGTTTTAAAACAATCGCTGAACCATCAAAATGAGGTTAAGGAGAATTGATATATATGACAGACGGACACTTCAAAACAAAAGACACCAGTATACAATATGGTATGAAGAATCGAGGTCTTCTGCCTTCTGAAATATAAAGCTTTATACAAATATGTTGTTGCGCCAGATTAGCATCCCTATGCCTTTCATTGTGCGATTTGATAAAATACTTGACAATCATTCTGCAATTTTTTTTACAATATGACATATTTGGTACACTGTTATCAATGCATTTAAAATACACACTTGGAAGATTTTCTAGTGGGTGTCCTCAGTGAAGGCTCTGCAGCTATCACATGATTAAGAACTGTCTTCTTTAAACTTCTGTTAATGATATCCTGATTTTTAACATCATGAAGAGGTGTCCTCAGTGGAGTCCTTGTTATTTTCTGTACTTCCATTACAGTCTAAGAGAGAAAAGGTATAGATATAATAATGACATATAGAGAAAAATTTAAATGTAATTCAACATTGAACAAAAGATTTATTGGCTTTTGGCAATAGGAAGTTGTATTTGGCACAGGCTATGCAAAAATGTTGCTTACATAAATCACTTTTCATGCCAAATTCCATGTTTAATAATGTGTACTATATTTGACGCATTTCAATGCAATGAAGTACATTGTAAATCCATGATTTCTAATCCATTTGCATTTTCCATAGTTTAAGGAATAAACATTTACTGTTTTTTTTGTATTCAAAATAAGTGGTTTAAGCCACTGTCTATATAATATTTCTACACAGAATGTAAATGCATAAAAATTGGAAATTGCTACTGAATTCTATTGATTGTAGGTCATTTAAGAGTTTTATTCGTA
The DNA here is from genome assembly GCA_017311375.1 of Mytilus coruscus. Taxonomy (NCBI): domain Eukaryota; kingdom Metazoa; phylum Mollusca; class Bivalvia; order Mytilida; family Mytilidae; genus Mytilus; species Mytilus coruscus. The sequence continues at coordinate 38,478,353 of CM029598.1, forward strand.
GAACCATTGAAATATGAAAGTATATGTACATGTATATGAGTACCTTTTCAAACTGGCAGACATTTTCTTTATTTTGTAATTCCATTCTATTCCAGACTTCATAACATTTGGTCTAGTCCTTGAGTAAGTGAAACCTGGAATAAAAATCATCATCATGACTAAGTATTTAACTTAATATTTTATATTGCAACACAACTACATCAAACATGTACATGACATATAAAATTTAAATGTCTGACATCTACATGTATAATTAGAATGATGATTGGAAATGACTTTTGAGACTGACCTATGGTTACAGGTTGATATGAACAGACCAGCAGGTAATCTCTTTTGCGATTCTGTGTCAGATTAATTTACCGATTAGTGCCAAATCAGAAAATCACACTTGACAAATGACACCAACTCCCAAAAAGAATTAACCTTCAGGAAGAAAGAAACATATTGTTTGTACAAGTGCAATATTTAAAAAGGGAAATAAATCATTAGCCAAAAATTATAGACCCGTAAGTTTGACATTGGTTGTGTGTAAAATAATGGAAAAAATATTGCGGGAATTTATAATAGAGCACATGAAAACAAACAATCTGTTCTCTAAAAAATACAGCTTCATTGAGGGAGGTCAACTGGACTACAATTATTAGAAGTGATTTATAAGTGGACAGAGGCACTAGATCAAGGTTTAGACATAGACTGCATATATACTGACTTTATGAAAGCTTTTGATAAGGTACCTCATAAAAGATTGAGTGCCAAAATAAAGAATCTCGGTATTGAGGAGGATACAGTAGGGTGGATCACAAGCTTTTTAGAAGACAGGCAACAAAAAGTTATGGTAAATGTAGAAGAATCAGACTGGGCGAATGTTACATCAGGGATACCCCAAGGATCAGTATTAGGACCATTATTATTTGTACTGTACATTAACGATCTTCCAGACCAAGTGGATTCTGATGCCTATCTATTTGCTGACGACACCAAGGTCTTCAGAGTTATAAAGAATTAGACAGGGGTTCAAATTAGCGGTGGTCCGAGGTCCGCAACCTTCCATTTTTGCAGTCGAACGCTCGTTTTGGTTACAAGCTACGCCCGACGGACCTTCGGTTTGAAAGAAAATAAAAATAAACTTTGCCGACCTTTTTAAACAAAAATTTCCAAACAATCTCAAAATTTATTTTTATCATTATTATTCATGACAGCGATGTTCATTTTGTTCAACCGCTAGCTTTATACCGAAAATTGCCAACTAGTAATGTGTAAATCCGAGTAAAATCGTATCTGACTGACAAAACAACATTGAAAAACATTGGATGCCATAAACCGTAAATGAAGAAAATAACAAAAAACGGATCCGATTCCGGAGCGGATAAGGGTAATTCCGGGTTTGCCGATCAACTACAATGAAAAAATAATAATTCCAGGCAGTTGACAAAATACATCTATGATGATAAAATATAAACACTAGAATTGAAAACCAAAAGATATATTGAAAAGAAAGAAAAAGTAGGAAATATTTTTTTACAGAAACTCAAAATTACTTTTAGTTCATAAATTTTCATCTCAAAATCCAAAAAAATGTGACAGTAATTTTCTTTATCATTAATAAATATTGATATTACATGTAGATTTTTGTATAGTGTAAACGTATTACTACAATTCCAAGAGGTAATGTCTTCTCAATTTTAAAGGACCAGTACAAATCTGGAAGTTTCTGATCTTATTTTCACAGAGGAACTAATGCATTATAATAGTGCAACTAGATATGATACACTTAAACCAGAGACATATATACACATGTATATACGTCTCTGCTTAAACAGCTTTGAATTTGAACTGTTTTATAAAATGGTAAAAGTAGTAATAAATTACCAATAGTTGAGACAACACACCCACCCATGGTGACACCCTCCTCAATAACAAAAAAAAAAAGATTATCTGAATTTATAATATACAAGACGATTACAATTGTTATTAAATATTTTATACAACAGTCACTTTGACAATGAAACAAGTTGACCTAACACCAACAGCACATTAATTTTGTTACTTGTATCTTACTATGTTAGGAAATATTTCAAGTAAAAGTAGGACCTGGAATTTAGGTTGTGGACCTTTCAGTTTGGAGTGTCAAAGGTCCTGGACCTTCCAGTACCAAATGTTAATCTGAACCCCTGATTAGAATGACAGAGAAACCCTACAAGATGGAAGCATAGAGTGACAAGTGGCTACTCAAATTTCACCCTGAAAAATGTAAATACATTTTTGTACATGAAAATATGTAAGAAATCAAATAGCACTGACCACTCAACAAATTACATTCTACTAAATCATTCAATAGCAAAGGTTAAAGAGGAAAAAGATATAGGAGTCCTAATTGACTCAGAACTCACTTTTGAAAATCACATAAGCAAAAAAGTGAATAAGGCCAACTCCATATTTGCAGTTCTCAGAAGAACTTTTAAATACTTGGGTACTGAGACATTTGTACCATTGACATTGTATAAAACCATGGTCAGAACTCATTTGGACTATGCTAGTTCAGTTTGGTCTCCATACATGAAAAAAGATATTGAAAAAAATAGAAGAGTCCAAAGAAGGGTAACAAAACAACTAGATGTACCATGCCTCAAAGACATGAGCTATCCAGAGAGACTTAAAAGACTAGGCCTACCAACACTATCATATAGGAGAATATGAGGGGATATGATTGAAACCTTCAAAACTATCAATGACTACTATGATAAGGAAGTATACTGATTTTTAAAAATGGCAGATGATTCACAACACAGAACCAGTAGCAGGACAAATAGCAACAAAGTCATCCATCAAAGATTCCAATCTAATATCTAAAAACACTCATTCTCTGTTAGAACTGCTAAAACCTGGAACAAACTACCAGATAAAATCACTAAGGCCCCATCCATAAACGCATTTAAAATCTGATTAGATAAATACTGGTCTGACAAAGAGCTCTAATATAATGACTATAGAGTAGAAATATCTGGAAGTCACAGACAAAACAGTAATAGAAAAATTAAAATTATGAGTGTGGTGAAGAGGAACCTTAGGGATCCTGTACTGGATTTGATTTTTTGATTTTGGTGTTTTAACGCCACTTTTAAGCACCGCTTTTGGGCTATTTCGTGGCGGCCAGTTTTTATTGGTGAAGGAAGCCGGAGTGCCCGGAGAAAACCACCGACCTTCGATAGGAAAACTGACAATCCTAGTCAATTAAGATTGAGTCGAGTGCACCCGCACGAGCGGGTTCGAACTCACAACCTCAGTGTTGACTGGCTAGTGATTACAGTAGTAACAACTTAGACCACTCGCCACCGAGGCCCCTCCTGTACTGGAAATCAACTATAAGTAACTAAGTAAGTATAAGTAGTACATGTACCTGACAGCATCAAAATGAATACATCTTATATGGCAATTTGTCCGCAATAACTAGACATCCACAACACCCTTGTAAAATTTGAAGTCACAGGGAAAAGATCGGACTCCAGAAAGGAAAAGTGACTGTGGTCAACAGTTCAATTGTCTTTTGTTATCAAGATTTGTCTCTTCCTGATTGATTTACGAGATTCCCACATAAGGAAAAATTAAGCAGAGTTCTCTAAAAGTGGTGGTCCAAGGTTTTGACCACAAAATTTTGCAAAGGACTGACACAGTTTTGGTATTTTGAAATAGAAATAATAGTGAGGACCAGCAGATTTATTTAAAGGACCACCTGGGAAAAAAGATTTTGAGAACTCTTAATTGAGGCTTCAGTAGAATACCAATTAGCAATGATTTTATATAATTAACAATTGTTTGAATAAGATGAGTCAATTACAATAATCTTTGTTTATTTGTACAAGTATAGGAATTATTTTTAACTGGTTGTTAATTGATTTCACAATTATCCTCTATAATCTTTTTAGTTCATTTAATCTCCTTTGATCTTCAATGTCTAATTTTGTTTGCTTAAACTTCATTTTCATTATACACCTTAAAGAATAGTGAACAATACAACTACAATACTGGGATATCAGTAATGTACCAGTATTGCTGTTTTGTTTTTTTTTAAGTTACAATAGTCATACTGGTACAAAATTTTATACCAGTATTGCGATCACCAACTACAGGAGATTCAACAGATCAGGCGACAAAACTGGTATCTAAAATCCAAGACTGCGAAAACATGTCGCTAGTGAGTTGAGACACCGACGGCGACACATCAAATCGGTCAATCATGTCAATGTTATTGTTAAGCAAGATCGATGCTTAATGCCTTCCATGAATGATTATCTTGGTAGGAGCACGAACATGTTAAATATAGATTTATTAACTTAAATTAATTGATAAGAAAATATTTGTAAAATAGACTAGAAGAAGAAAGTGATAAAGGGGTGCATGTCAGCGCTTACAAAGATAGATTTTACCATCATTATTTTTTGTCAACTTTCTATCTTACATACAGGGTTAAATCACTTTGGATTATCATAATGAATTCATTTCACCGCATTATTTTGTTATGGGTTTCTTATTTTAACACAGCATGTTTATATATCGACCTGTTTTTCTGTTTACGTTTTCGTGCAAAGGTTTCCGCTTTTCAAAAATTTGGTGGGAAATTTTGATTGGTTGACAGAAAATCTCATCGTTTTGTTGAAATTAAACCTTCTTCCAAAGTCATCCATATTTTTTCTAAATCATATTTCATTATAAAAGCTTAATATGTGTAAATTATAAATGTAAATGTATCTGGATAAAATAACGAAAATACTGAAATGCAAAACGGATGTTTACATCACGTGACATACCCCGCTAAAAGGTAAACATGGATTCTCCACTCTTGGGGAGATCTTTAAGAAAAACGGTCACTTCATTCACTGACGTGTTATTTCCTATATCAAAAGATGCCCAAGATCCACAACAATACCAGCTGAAAAAGACAGGTTAATAAGCTCAGTTTTAATGCTGTAATTTTACGAAGATTTCCTGATGTGCAGTTGTTTCTTATGAAAATCATGTTGAAACACAACACTCAGATTGATTTCAGCAGCAGTAACCTTAAAGTTAAATACTGTTTCTAGTTACTTCTTTCCATTTTCAGCCTTTATTCTTACAGATTATTATTCAATAGACAATAACAATTTATTCTATTAAAACCATTACAGGACAGCTCTTATATATAACATATATCCTCGTCTGATGGGTTTTCGTGCTATTAAGAATGCATTGTGACGTCTCAATTTCCATTGAAAAAGCATGCATAGTACGAATTCATATGACGTACGAAAACATATGATATGATCATATATATGAGGGTAGGAATGCCCTTTAATAGGCTTTATCCTCAACTTGGCTCAAGGGTCAAACGTCTGTTTATCGCTGTCATTAGCATGAAATGAGCCTTAATTTTCATTGCCATTATTCAAATTTCATTTTTTAGCTACTGTTGGCGTCAAATGGAGTAAAATGTTTACCAATGTTATTTTAACAAATATTTTACCGTCATTTGTCATGTGGTGTACCCAATTTCTACCCTCATATATCAATGATAGATAAATTGACTTTCAGGACGAACCAAATTACTGGACATCATCAGAAACCTTATTGCTAGTTGTCCGCTGTAACCAAACTTCACAATAACCAAAATTATTCAGTCATTATACTCCACTTCTCTAAGATGGCTTCATTAACACCTGAACCTAGTCAAACAAATATCAACAATGAAAACCCAATTAAATCATTTCCTCTCTGATCAACTCTTCCACTTGCTAGAATCTTTATGCAATAAAAGTTTGTCACAAATCAAGACTTTTGATTGGCCCTCTCTGGATGAGATCCTATTAGCATGCTGCTTAATGCTAACCAGATATGTAATTCCAGAGCTAATTCCAACTGATAAATTGTTGATATTTGTTTGACTTGGTTCAGGCAAGAAACATGCAACAATACAAAACAAATAGGAGGATGCAGTAGCCAAAAAACAATATAGTTGTTTTGATGAAAAAAAAGTGTTGTGAGTAAAACCAGCACACAGATTTGTCAAATAAAAATGTAAATACATGAAATATTTTCCAAGCAAAACAACATTCACTCATTATAATACTCATACTGTTCTTATCAATTATGTGTAATGAGGTACATGTATTATGGACATGTGAATTCCTTGAATAATTAGGATTATTATAGTTTATTTTTTTTCTTTTCAGGAAATGAATATGTTACAAACCTGCCCCTACAGATGGCGCTATTCTTCAACATTTTCTTTGCCCCATTCTGGTTAACAGCGACACTTGTTACATTTGAAGTGAAGGTAAATGTTTGCTATATTGATATTTTATTTGCACAACCTTTTTTCTGAATAAAATAAGATGTGTGGTATGCATGACTATTTCTCTTATTTTCTTCTTGTTTGTCTTCCTACATGTACATCATACATGTATATTGTTCATGACATTGTCCATTGAAATCTACTTGGAATTACATCAGTCAATGTTGGTTTATATGAAGGCAGCATGTCAATATCAGCAGATGAAGAATTTTGAGTTTTTTTAGAAAGCTAGTTGTATGGTATAATTGAATTAATTTAGTATTGTTTTATTTCATGTATTTGTACCTCTGTTTATGCAGGAACATGTATATTGACGGGACTTGACACTACCTAATTGTAGCCAATTTTATCGTCGTTTCATAGGTAATAAAGATACGATACGGAAACGGACATGTGTTAAAAACGTACTCGCTATTATCCTAATAATTTCTGATAATATCAATAAAATGTCATTCAAACTAGTTTTACAGTGATGCCAGTGTATCAAACTTGTATTCTGTCACTTCAAATTTGTTATAATCGCATTCATTTTATCACAGAATGGTACAGAATGCAAACAGGGTAATAAAAATGGCGCCATTGCATTCCCAAATTCAAAACATTATAAAACACTTCACATGAAATAAATCACACTTATTTTGGTCATTTTATATGACAAAATATATCTACTTTATGATAAAACTTGTATTTATTTACGATTAGAATTATGTGGTTAATCTATTGAGCAGTTCCGATAGTTTTCAGTCAGACGCCACCAAAATCCATAAATCTCAAAGTCTCGAGGAGTCCGAGAATCAATTTTATACTGAAAAGCCTATCAGATTCATTTCCGTTAGATATACTGTTCCCAGGTTTATGTTACTTGTAATACTGATATTATATAGTGTTTTCCTTACAGAATTATATTGTATGTTGTATATAGATATAAGAAGATGTGGTATCAGTGCCAATGAGACAACTCTCCATCCAAGTCAAAATTTATAAAAGTAAACCATTATAATTATGTATGTTCTTCTGTGAATCTGTGTACATGTACTTTTTTAATCGAGAATAACTAAGTTTAAGGAGGACAAGAAGCCAGTGTAATAAACTGGTTCTATGACAGATATGCAAAATTTTGTGAAATATCAAATTTCTTTGCTTTAATCAACCTGCAGTCAGTATTCACTATTGATGAATACCAGCACTTTAATGAGGGAAACAATTCATTCAGACAAAATATTTTCGCCATGGTTTTCTTTATAGAAGAAATATTGAATTTACAAAAATGTAGTATATAATCCTAATTTTATTGAAAATTTAAAGAACTTTTGATTTATTATACGGTTTAAATATTGTCATCATCTCATGGATTGTATTTGACAATGTGTTGTAATATATTTGTTACAAATCAGTGATTGGTATATATTTTTTTCAGTTTTCTTACTTGTCCACATTATATCTGATATTGCTAATAGCCATATATGTAGTGTTTACCATAATGGAGGTCATCAGATTGTATGTGGGATTTGTTGGCAACTTAGCTGAAAGGGTAAGATTTATGTATACAGAAACCGTATAAAAACACCTGCAAATATGAAATTTCTGTCACACCTCATAGTACTTGCATTGCTTTGGCAGGCATCACCCCATTTGCCATAAACTTGTCAGACACTATGTTAAATGATTAAAGATGTTGAATGACAATAAATGTGACAACAACCTAAGGCCTTTCTTGTTATGAATTAAAATATTTCTGACTGGTTGTCAAGCATTAGAAAAACTAATGGTCATTTTCTACATGTTCATGAAACGAAACTTGAATTAAAAAAAATGCTACTGTTGTCCTTTGAATTAATTAGAAATTGTGATTAAAATAAGAACAAAGCTTATTATATACAGTGAAAAAATTAACAACATAATTTTCTGTTTACAGGTACCAGAGCTAGCTGGTTCCTGGTTGTTAACAGTATTGATTCAGTTACCGCTGATATTACTTCTACTTTTCAACACTCAGCCCTTACTGTTACCATTTGAGCGAGCCGTACATATTGTAGAAGCCATGTTTGTAGTGTTTGAAGCAATTTGTGGCTACTTTGCTATAAGGACAATGGTTAATTCATCCATCAAAGATTCCAATCTAATATCTAAAAACACTCATTCTCTGTTAGAACTGCTAAAACCTGGAACAAACTACCAGATAAAATCACTAAGGCCCCATCCATAAACGCATTTAAAATCTGATTAGATAAATACTGGTCTGACAAAGAGCTCTAATATAATGACTATAGAGTAGAAATATCTGGAAGTCACAGACAAAACAGTAATAGAAAAAATTAAAATTATGAGTCTGGTGAAGAGGAACCTTAGGGATCCTGTACTGGAAATCAACTATAAGTAACTAAGTAAGTATAAGTAGTACATGTACCTGACAGCATCAAAATGAATACATCTTATATGGCAATTTGTCCGCAATAACTAGACATCCACAACACCCTTGTAAAATTTGAAGTCACAGGGGAAAAGATCGGACTCCAGAAAGGAAAAGTGACTGTGGTCAACAGTTCAATTGTCTTTTTGTTATCAAGATTTGTCTCTTCCTGATTGATTTACGAGATTCCCACATAAGGAAAAATTAAGCAGAGTTCTCTAAAAGTGGTGGTCCGAAGGTTTTGACCACAAAATTTTGCAAAGGACTGACACAGTTTTGGTATTTTGAAATAGAAATAATAGTGAGGACCAGCAGATTTATTTAAAGGACCACCTGGGAAAAAAAGATTTTGAGAACTCTTAATTGAGGCTTCAGTAGAATACCAATTAGCAATGATTTATATAATTAACAATTGTTTGAATAAGATGAGTCAATTACAATAATCTTTGTTTATTTGTACAAGTATAGGAATTATTTTTAACTGGTTGTTAATTGATTTCACAATTATCCTCTATAATCTTTTTTAGTTCATTTAATCTCCCTTTGATCTTCAATGTCTAATTTTGTTTGCTTAAACTTCATTTTTCATAATACACCTTAAAGTATAGTGAACAATACAACTACAATACTGGTATATCAGTAATGTACCAGTATTGCTGTTTTGTTTTTTTTAAGTTACAATAGTCATACTGGTACAAAATTTTTATACCAGTATTGCGATCACCAACTACAGGAGATTCAACAGATCAGGCGACAAAACTGGTATCTAAAAATCCAAGACTGCGAAAAACATGTCGCTAGTGAGTTGAGACACCGACGGCGACACATCAAATCGGTCAATCATGTCAATGTTATTGTTAAGCAAGATCGATGCTTAATGCCTTCCATGAATGATTATCTTGGTAGGAGCACGAACATGTTAAATATAGATTTATTAACTTAAATTAATTGATAAGAAAATATTTGTAAAATAGACTAGAAGAAGAAAGTGATAAAGGGGTGCATGTCAGCGCTTACAAAGATAGATTTTACCATCATTATTTTTTGTCAACTTTCTATCTTACATACAGGGTTAAATCACTTTGGATTATCATAATGAATTCATTTCACCGCATTATTTTGTTATGGGTTTCTTATTTTAACACAGCATGTTTATATATCGACCTGTTTTTCTGTTTACGTTTTCGTGCAAAGGTTTCCGCTTTTCAAAAATTTGGTGGGAAATTTTGATTGGTTGACAGAAAAATCTCATCGTTTTGTTGAAATTAAACCTTCTTCCAAAGTCATCCATATTTTTTCTAAATCATATTTCATTATAAAAAGCTTAATAAGTGTAAATTATAAATGTAAATGTATCTGGATAAAATAACGAAAATACTGAAATGCAAAACGGATGTTTACATCACGTGACATACCCCGCTAAAAGGTAAACATGGATTCTCCACTCTTGGGGAGATCTTTAAGAAAAACGGTCACTTCATTCACTGACGTGTTATTTCCTATATCAAAAGATGCCCAAGATCCACAACAATACCAGCTGAAAAAGACAGGTTAATAAGCTCAGTTTTAATGCTGTAATTTTACGAAGATTTCCTGATGTGCAGTTGTTTCTTATGAAAATCATGTTGAAACACAACACTCAGATTGATTTCAACAGCAGTAACCTTAAAGTTAAATACTGTTTCTAGTTACTTCTTTCCATTTTCAGCCTTTATTCTTACAGATTATTATTCAATAGACAATAACAATTTATTCTATTAAAACCATTACAGGACAGCTCTTATATATAACATATATCCTTGTCTGATGGGTTTTCGTGCTATTAAGAATGCATTGTGACGTCTCAATTTCCATTGAAAAAGCATGCATAGTGCAATTCATATGACGTGCGAAAACATATGATATGACCATATATGAGGGTAGGAATGCCCTTTAATAGGCTTTATCCTCAACTTGGCTCAAGGGTCAAACGTCTGTTTATCGCTGTCATTAGCATGAAATGAGCCTTAATTTTCATTGCCATTATTCAAATTTCATTTTTAGCTACTGTTGGCGTCAAATGGAGTAAAATGTTTACCAATGTTATTTTAACAAATATTTTACCGTCATTTGTCATGTGGTGTACCAATTTCTACCCTCATATATCAATGATAGATAAATTGACTTTCAGGACGAACCAAATTACTGGACATCATCAGAAACCTTATTGCTAGTTGTCCGCTGTAACCAAACTTCACAATAACCAAAATTATTCAGTCATTATACTCCACTTCTCTAAGATGGCTTCATTAACACCTGAACCTAGTCAAACAAATATCAACAATGAAAACCCATGAGGATGCAGTAGCCAAAAACAATATAGTTGTTTTGATGAAAAAAAGTGTTGTGAGTAAAACCAGCACACAGATTTGTCAAATAAAATGTAAATACATGAAATATTTTCCAAGCAAAACAACATTCACTCATTATAATACTCATACTGTTCTTATCAATTATGTGTAATGAGGTACATGTATTATGGACATGTGAATTCCTTGAATAATTAGGATTATTATAGTTTATTTTTTTCTTCAGGAAACGAATATGTTACAAACCTGCCCCTACAGATGGCGCTATTCTTCAACATTTTCTTTGCCCCATTCTGGTTAACAGCGACACTTGTTACATTCAAGTGAAGGTAAATGTTTGCTATATTGATATTTTATTTGCACAACCTTTTTCTGAATAAAATAAGATGTGTGGTATGCATGACTATTTCTCTTATTTTCTTCTTGTTTGTCTTCCTACATGTACATCATACATGTATATTGTTCATGACATTGTCCATTGAAATCTACTTGGAATTACATCAGTCAATGTTGGTTTATATGAAGGCAGCATGTCAATATCAGCAGATGAAGAATTTTGAGGTTTTTAAGAAAGCTAGTTGTATGGTATAATTGAATTAATTTAGTATTGTTTTATTTCATGTATTTGTACCTCTGTTTATGCAGGAACATGTATATTGACGGACTTGACACTACCTAATTGTGGCCAATTTTATCGTCGTTTCATAGGTAATAAAGATACGATACGGAAAGGACATGTGTTAAAAGCGTACTCGCTATTATCCTAATAATTTCTGATAATATCAATAAAATGTCATTCAAACTAGTTTTACAGTGATGCCAGTGTATCAAACTTGAATTCTGTCACTTCAAATTTGTTATAATCGCATTCATTTTATCACAGAATGGTACAGAATGCAAACAGGGTAATAAAAATGGCGCGATTGCATTCCCAAATTCAAAACATTATAAAACACTTCACATGAAATAAATCACACTTATTTTGGTCATTTTATATGACAAAATATATCTACTTTATGATAAAACTTGTATTTATTTACGATTAGAATTATGTGGTTAATCTATTGAGCAGTTCCGATAGTTTTTCAGTCAGACGCCACCAAAATCCATAAATCTCGCGAAGTCTCGAGGAGTCCGAGATTTTATCAATTTTATACTGAAAAGCCTATCAGATTCATTTCCCGTTAGATATACTGTTCCCAGGTTTATGTTACTTGTAATACTGATATTATATAGTGTTTTTCCTTACAGAATTATATTGTATGTTGTATATAGATATAAGAAGATGTGGTATCAGTGCCAATGAGACAACTCTCCATCCAAGTCAAAATTTATAAAAGTAAACCATTATAATTATGTATGTTCTTCTGTGAATCTGTGTACATGTACTTTTTTTTAATCGAGAATAACTAAGTTTAAGGAGGACAAGAAGCCAGTGTAATAAACTGGTTCTATGACAGATATGCAAAATTTTGTGAAATATCAAATTTCTTTGCTTTAATCAACCTGCAGTCAGTATTCACTATTGATGAATACCAGCACTTTAATGAGGGAAACACTTCATTCAGACAAAATATTTTCGCCATGGTTTTCTTTATAGAAGAAATATTGAATTTACAAAAAATGTAGTATATAATCCTAATTTTATTGAAAAATTTAAAGAACTTTTGATTTATTATACGGTTTAAATATTGTCATCATCTCATGGATTGTATTTGACAATGTGTTGTAATATATTTGTTACAAATCAGTGATTGGTATATATTTTTTCAGTTTTCTTACTTGTCCACATTATATCTGATATTGCTAATAGCCATATATGTAGTGTTTACCATAATGGAGGTCATCAGATTGTATGTGGGATTTGTTGGCAACTTAGCTGAAAGGGTAAGATTTATGTATACAGAAACCGTATAAAAACACCTGCAAATATGAAATTTTGTCACACCTCATAGTACTTGCATTGCTTTGGCAGGCATCACCCATTTGCCATAAACTTGTCAGACACTATGTTAAATGATTAAAGATGTTGAATGACAATAAATGTGACAACAACCTAAGGCCTTTCTTGTTATGAATTAAAATATTTCTGACTGGTTGTCAAGCATTAGAAAAACTAATGGTCATTTTCTACATGTTCATGAAACGAAACTTGAATTAAAAAAATGCTACTGTTGTCCTTTGAATTAATTAGAAATTGTGATTAAAATAAGAACAAAGCTTATTATATACAGTGAAAAATTAACAACATAATTTTCTGTTTACAGGTACCAGAGCTAGCTGGTTCCTGGTTGTTAACAGTATTGATTCAGTTACCGCTGATATTACTTCTACTTTTCAACACTCAGCCCTTACTGTTACCATTTGAGCGAGCCGTACATATTGTAGAAGCCATGTTTGTAGTGTTTGAAGCAATTTGTGGCTACTTTGCTATAAGGACAATGGTTAATTATCAAGTCACAAAATTCCATTTAAAACAATTTACAGACTTAGAAAATATAACTGATGATGAATATTGGCAGGATAGATATGATTACTCATAGCAGCATTGAATGTGAAAAAAATCACAGTATATATATACATGTATATAACACCGTTTTATAATTGGTCTGAAGGTCTATTTTGTTATGAAAAAATCAATTACTGTAAATTCAGAAATTATTGTGTGCATTTATTATTGCGATTTTGTAACCATGGTAACTTTAGACTAAAATGCGATTTTATTTTTTGCAATATTCAGAAAAATCCTGTTTGATTCATATAAAAATTTTCAAAATGGGAGTTTTAATTATTGCGATTATAACCTGGTCGCATTTTTCGCAATAATAAAAACATTGCAATAATTTCTGAATTTACAGTAGCAAAATGCATATAAATAATGTTGACTGATCTTTGTATGATTCTGGAAATGTGAAGGAAAGAAGTTACAATACAATCATTCATCCCTGAGATTTATAAATAATTAATTGAGAATTGTTTTTTTAATTGATAAACCCCTGGTAGAAGTTAAATACGTTATGTTTGGGTAAAAAAAAAATTGATGCATGAAGGTCTTTAAACAGTCAGACACCATGCTAGTTACATTTCTGGATAAAGCTTAAATCTGACATGAAAAAAAATTATCAAGATTATGATCAAGGTTATTTCAGAAATATGTATATTTTTGTCTTTACTGCATCCGTCCAGAATATTTATGTACAGTTTTAAGTTGGACATCGAATATTAAATGAACATTTTTTATGCATGTATGTTTGGATATTTGTAAAGAATTTACATGACAGCAAGCAAAAAGCATGAAATAGTGTAATAGTGCATTTGAAAAAAAATTCCACAATTATTTAAAGTTTATGACTATACCCATTATTTATTTTTTTCTAAATGTATAGGAGTATAATAAATGATAGTTTTATTGTTATTTACTTTTGTTATTACATATGATAAAAGTATAAAGATTAAGAATAGAGTTTGATTTCTTTCCCCTTTTGGTCTTTAATTTGTAGTTATGACCCTGCATATTTGCGTCATTGCACAGATATACCAGTTTCACTATCTAGCAAAGAATTCACACCAAACTAGTACTAGGGGCTGTTTTGAACTGAAGCATGAGCTTTTGCTTTATGTTGAAGGCCTCACTGACTTTGAGATCAAGAACAGCAATACAAGTGTTGTTCCTTTGCTTTCCATTTTGTTAAGTGCATGTAGGGACTTTGTCATTATAAGATATTTGAATAACAATACTCATACGATTGATGATTGTTGTTATGTAGTGGAAATAACTAGAAATGTATAAATTGAGAGCCAGTAAATCAATAGAAATCAAATATGAAAGGAAAGGTCATAGTATTGGTATATCTATGTTGATTTGTAACTTGTATGCACACCATCTGTTTATTGCTGTTGATATCTTGGAAATTAATTGTTTCAGAACTGAAATCCCCTTGTTTGTTGTAGACCTTGCTGTGAAGATGTAGCAGCTGTTTTGTTGTTGATGTCATTATTAGTAAATTAGTTTTGAATTGAACAGCTCTTAAAAGACTGAACAATAAATTATTTGGTAATTTTCAGTCTTTCGACCAATTTATGACTTATCCATTGCTGAAAGTTCAGTATTGTTTAGACAACTTGCTCACAGTCAATTAAGATCCGTTCAGTCTACGTTCAGACTATTTAGTAGTTGTTACTTACCTGTACACATCAACATATAGCCTTTTTGTGCTGAGGTGGCATAAAGCAAACACAAATCAATTAATCAATCCTGTACACATCAACACCATACTGAATTGTCTGAAAATCTACTGAACAGAACTGAATTGACCACAAGACAAATTGTCTGAGCAGAATGAATTGGTCGCAGTGGATAAGTCTGAACATTAACTTTAAGACTAATCATCCCTAAATAATTTAGTGTTAAGACTTTTCAGTTGATGTTAAGATCAAAATGATCGTTTAAGACTCAAATTCATTCACTAATGCATGTCAAGATGAAGAACAGGAATAAAAGCCCTTTTCATTAATAATTTTCTATGTTTTCTGTGTGTTTTGGCCTTGAATGTTTGTCCCTAATATTTTATTAACTATGTATTTACTTTCAGGTATCACAGATCGAATTTATTCGTTCATAGTGTGTTAATTTACGTTTTGATTGAGTTAAGCCTTCCAATTGATGTTTTATCGTGTGTTTTCTATGTTGTGATGTAATACTATTGTTTCAGAAAAAGGGAGAAGGTTTGGTACCATTAAACGTTTAATCCCGCTGCAAATGTTTGCACCTGTCCTAAGTCAGGAATCTGATGTACAGTAGTTGTCGTTTGTTTATGTAATTTATACGTGTTTCTCGTTTCGTTTTTATATATACTAGACCGTTGGTTTTACCGTTTGAATGGTTTACACTAGTACTTTTGGGGCCCTTTATAGCTTGTTGTTCGGTGTGAGCCAAGGCTCCGTGTTGAAGGCCGTACATTGACCTATAATGGTTTACTTTTATAAATTGTTATTTGGATGGAGAGTTGTCTCATTGGCACTCACACCACACATCTTCCTATATCTATTGTGTGCGATTTTGTCCCATGTACATTTACTCCATATCCTTTCATTTTCTATGTAAAAATATATGACAAGTAGGATTCAGTGATAATCAGAAAGAGGATAGAAATGTTGCTACGACTAATGGATATAAAAATAAGAAGATGTGGTATGACTGCCAATGAGACAACTCTCCACAAGAGACCAAATGACACAGTAATTAACAACTATAGGTCACCGTACAGCCTTCGAAAATGAGTAAAACCCATACTGGAACATACTCCTGGCTATCTGTATAATAGTCTACCAAATCATGGGGTCAGTAAAATGTCGAACTATGACTTCAAATTTAGCATTTAAAACCCTTGGTGTAATAACAGCAACTCTCTTTCAAAGAAAGTCAAGCCATAGGATATTAACTGTGCGATATATACTCCTTAAACAGATGCTGCAACAAATAACGGAAAAGACATGAAACAAATATTGTTTCAACTTTTTAAGTTTTTTCATTTATTGACATATTCCAACTCTTATCTGCATTGAGGAAGTTCTTACACCTATCTATCTATAAGCCCATATTTTTCCCTTTCGCTTTTGAACTCGTGGGAATACGTATGAATCGAACCAATAGTGTTTGTTTTGATAATAGCGCTCAAGAACACGTTCAACCCCACCACATTCTCCTTATGCTAGTCTCACGTCAGAAGCATATAGTCTTATAAGGTTGTCGCTGGTTGCCGTCAAATATAATTGTTTTTGTATGTATCATTAACTTAAATTAAGCCATTGGTTTTTCCTCTGTTCAACTGATTAAAGCAAAACCTGACTGATGAAAATTTCTGTGTTATTTAATATTATTAAAAAAAAACAAACAGAGAATACAATATGTTTTGGGTAAAAACTTGACCTGATCAACGTTTTACTGTGTCCTGGTCGTTGTACTACCTAAAACTTATTTATATCTTATAGGACAAAATGTAGGATTTGCTTAAATTTATGAAAATTAACATTAAGATTGAATTGTAAAAACTGGGAAAAACAGTTTAGGTACTTTGACGAGCACTGGATTATTTAAACTTTGGTATTGAGTAGTATATTGTATTTAACTGTGTTGTAAATTATGTTGTATGTTGCTGGTTATAATTTGGCACGTTTGATCACAAATATAAAGTAACACAAAAGGTATGATTGAAGTAGGCCATGCATAAATACATATGTAAGTTGATAAATCCAATATAGTTTGTTTTTAATATTTTCTTACAGTAAATAATTATTTCCAAGTACTACTTAAGGCATGCCAGAGCCTTGTGTTGATATCTTGGTAGTTTTAAATATTTTCATAAAAACAAATAAACATTTCGCGGACTACTTGCGGTATGCCCGAGCCCCTGCATGCACTATATCCTGGTAGTTTAAAATATTTTCATAAAATATAAGTATACATATTCGCGGACTTTACTTGAGGGTTGCCAGAGCCTTGTCGTAGTTTTAAATGTTCTCGAAAGTCAATACATTTATCGTATGCTAATATGTTTATAAGCATTTTATATTTTCTTATTTGAAAAAATTAATGGTTCAATCTAAGTGTTTCTATAAATTTGATGCAAAGCCTATTACATATAAATAGGTATAAAGTCGTTTTTCCTGGTCATGATAACGGTCAGAATGAAGGACAGAAAGTCACAAACAAAAAGTCACATGTATAATATGTTACTTATAAACATTGACTCCTGTTTCAAAGTAAAATTTTGTTAAAAGAAAGACGATATACTAATTTTGAGAAACATCTTTCTGTAATGGGCTTTCAGTGAAAATCAAAGTATATGTGCATGTATATAATTCTTTTAAAGTTACCCTGTGTAAAGATCTAGAGGTATCATATTGTCAATATTTTTTAATTTGCTGCTAAAAATCCATGAAGATAATTGTTATTTTCTCAAATTTCAATAATCCAATGCCTATTAGTAATGTTAATATAGTGCTACCATAGGCGGATCCAAGGAGCCCTAAGGGCCCACACCCTCCTTTCATTGGAACATTTTGTTGATTACATATGGAATCAATGAAGCATGAATGTAGCAGGCCATCTCTTAAGACAGTCAGTGGGACCCCTTATATGAAAATTGTCTTGATGGTATATTTTCCCCCTGTTGCTCGTTGTAAGACCCGCAGTCACCCACTGTCAGATTTTCCGAGGGTCCTCGTAGGGAAACCGTATTTTTTTGAAAATCTCGAAAATTCTCCCCAGCCAGAACGTCAAACAAGAAATGTGTCGGATGGATAGCAGGGACCTCGAGTAGCCGACTATAACCGCCCTTGCTTGTTACGCCCTTTGTTTGCTAAAGAACCTTTGTGTTTATTCTTTAGGGCTCCCTAGTTAACCTATTGAAATTTCTGTCCTTGTCCAATTTATCCCGATTTCCAGTAATATTTTAAATTGTCCGCCTTCATCCCAGCCTAGCCCTATTGCAGGACCTTTTTGAAATTTTCTATTTTTTATAACTTCACCTCAAAAATTATCTTCATGTAGATACTCATCATCCAATAAAACAATATTATTCAAAACGTATAGCTATACATGCTTTGCCATTTCAACATTTGAGTTTAAAAGAATGAATAAGAAAAATAAACAGCTCATAATAAAGGTATTTTTTCCTTTATAGAAAGTTTAGATGGTCATTTATCATTTATTTAGAGGATCAACGTCTGACTCTTTTGGTTCTATTTTTATTGTGTTGAATTGTATCAAATTATTGACTTTAATTAATTTTTGGTCAGTAGACTAGCACAGAACCTACAATATTCCTACTAAATTTATTGATTTTGTTCTCTTCTGAAATATGCATAAGATGTTTGACACTGGACATAAAGCAAACCACAACTAATTGATCACTTCTTTTTACAAAATCTTGCCAGCCCCAAATATTGCACAATTGAATATTTAATTTTTAAAAGATTTTACTAGTATTTGTTTTTCTAGTTTTTCTTGTATATTTTTCATGATCATGAAAACAGAAATTTCTTCATAATCAGCAATTTTATCCACATTAGAGAAATTGTATTTGTTTCCTTCAAGTGGTAACACCATTATCGATATACTATACTAGCAAAATTATTTATACATACACATGTGTGAATTCAGTGAAACTTAATAAGTGTTTGTTTCCTACTTTTGTGCACAAAGAAACTAACTGAAACTTTTTCAAAATTGTTTTAAACTTGTGTATCATCATGAAATTGTTTCCATAGCAACAGAGTTAAAACTTTTATACCTATATAAATGAATATGTTTAAAATTTTATGATAACAATAATCCAGAAATTGTATTTATTTTTTTTTTTTTTTTCTGACTGCAGAATTAGGTTTTAAAACATTTTTTCAAAATTTTCGAAATTTTTTTTCTGAAAAATGAAAACTTAGCATTTTGTATCCATGGTAACAAAAATGAAACATACTTCCCATTACTTTTCGCATCATTGATAAGATATGACTATGGTATTTATGAATTCATGGTTGACTTTAACTGAGGTGTCCGCAAAAAAATATGGTGAACATTCAAAATGACCTCAAAGGGTATTTTTATCGAATGCAAACCACATAAAAGGTGTGTATATGTGATTATGATTGAAAATGAATATGAAAATATCAGTTATTAAATACCATTAATAAAATGCTTATATTTAATAAAATCATAAAAAATTAGTCTTTCTCTTAATCATTTATTATGAAAAGTATGATGAAAATAGCCATTTTCAGCTTAAAATCATAGATATCCAGAAGAGGTTACTGGTCATCGGTTGCTATGGCAACTGATATGCTTAGCAACCAAAATTTTGCCATTTTTGTTTGTTTCATCAAGACTAGTAAGTGTGTGAAGTTTGAAGAAAATCCATGACCATGCGTGCCACACTCCCTATGTAAGAGTTTAAATAGTTACAGAGAACCAGTATTAACATTTTGCTAGTCCAGGGCCTTTCAAAACTTACTTTACGGTATGGGTTTCGCTTATTTTGAAGGCCGTGCTGTGACATGGTAGTTGCTGACATAGCTGATCCTTTGTCTTTGATAAATTGTTTTTCATTGGTCTTTATACTCTATTTCCTTATGGTTATATTAAATCTGTTTGTTTAAATGTAGACACTATCAGAAGATTTTTTACACCATGTAATTGTCGATAGAAACTAAATTTGGTTTTGATAAAAGAACATAGTTTCTTCTTATCTATATGTTTAATTGTGTAATAACAAATTATAAGCCTGGTATCTTGGATGAGTTTTTAAGACAAATAGGAACTGAAATATTGATCCGTTTTTTTTTTTAAATTCATGTTAACTTAATCTGTTTGCATAAGAGAAAGATACGATGCATTGCCTTTTAGGGTCACAAATTGCGGTATACGACCTAAACCTTAGTTTCAACAATATACAATAGTTTGTTCTTGACGTTATACCTTTCTGAAACTTTTGTTACAAAATGGGTTGGAAACTTTGTATCAGTTTGTAATAAAGTTTGTTTGTCATTAATGTAAACTAAACCCATTTACATCAGAGAAACATACTATCGAATGCCTTTTTGAAGTCAGCAATTGTAGCATGGAATAAGTTTATCTGGTTTAAACAATATACAACAGATTATTCTTGACTTTATAACATATAAGTAAGGCAACTGTTACAGTGTTTTACCGATGTTCAAATCTCGTTAATCGATTAATAAGAGACAAATCAATGTTAACAAACAAAAACTGCGGGAATCAAATAAACTCCCAAAGTATCGAGACCGGTTGCCTCGACAGGGTAATCGTTTGCTGCTATGCATCACATGTAATGCGAATTCACGTTCAGTTAAAATGTCAAAATCGTGAATAGAACACAAAGTGCGTTATTACATTCTACAACTTTGAATATTTTGTTTTCATTGCCTTCAACTTTATTTAAATGGATACGCCAACTGTTTTGATTCAAGCGCCACTGATGATTCTTTTGTAGACAGAATGCACTTCTGGGTAACAATTTAAAGACTGGTTGGTATCTTTGATGAGATTTACAACCATTGCCGCGATGTTACTGCTGGTTGACTTTTCGTCCCGAGAACATCACCGTCCAGTAGTCTTTGGTGACACTGAAGTAGGCCATGCATAAATACATATGTAAGTTGATAAATCCAATATAGTTTGTTTTTAATATTTTCTTACAGTAACAATTATTTCCTAAGTACTACTTAAGGCATGCCAGAGCCTTGTGTTGGATATCTTGGTAGTTTTAAATATTTTCATAAAAAAAATAAACATTTCGCGGACTACTTGCGGTATGCCCGAGCCCCTGCATGCACTATATCCTGGTAGTTTAAAATATTTTCATAAAATATAAGTATACATATTCGCGGACTTTACTTGAGGGTTGCCAGAGCCTTGTCGTAGTTTTAAATGTTCCCGAAAGTCAATACATTTATCGTATGCTAATATGTTTGTAAGCATTTTATATTTTCTTATTTGAAAAAATTAATGGTTCAATCTAAGTGTTTCTATAAATTTGATGCAAAGCCTATTACATATAAATAGGTATAAAGTCGTTTTTCCTGGTCATGATAACGGTCAGAATGAAGGACAGAAAGTCACAAACAAAAAGTCACATGTATAATATGTTACTTATAAACATTGACTCCTGTTTCAAAGTAAAATTTTGTTAAAAGAAAGACGATATACTAATTTTGAGAAACATCTTTCTGTAATGGGCTTTCAGTGAAAATCAAAGTATATGTGCATGTATATAATTCTTTAAAGTTACCCTGTGTAAAGATCTAGAGGTATCATATTGTCAATATTTTTAATTTGCTGCTAAAAATCCATGAAGATAATTGTTATTTTCTCAAATTTCAATAATCCAATGCCTATTAGTAATGTTAATATAGTGCTACCATAGGCGGATCCAAGGAGCCCTGAGGGCCCACACCTCCTTTCATTGGAACATTTTGTTGATTACATATGGAATCAATGAAGCATGAATGTAGCAGGCCATCTCTTAAGACAGTCAGTGGGACCCTTATATGAAAATTGTCTTGATGGTATATTTTCCCCTGTTGCTCGTTGTAAGACCCGCAGTCACCCACTGTCAGATTTTCCGAGGGTCCTCGTAGGAAACCGTATTTTTGAAAATCTCGAAAATTCTCCCCAGCCAGAACGTCAAACAAGAAATGTGTCGGATGGATAGCAGGGACCCTCGAGTAGCCGACTATAACCGCCCTTGCTTGTTACGCCCTTTGTTTGCTAAAGAACCTTTGTGTTTATTCTTTTAGGGGCTCCCTAGTTAACCTATTGAAATTTCTGTCCTTGTCCAATTGATCCGATTTCCAGTAATATTTTAAATTGTCCGCCTTCATCCCAGCCTAGCCCTATTGCAGGACCTTTTTGAAATTTTCTATTTTTTATAACTTCACCTCAAAAATTATCTTCATGTAGATACTCATCATCCAATAAAACAATATTATTCAAAACGTATAGCTATACATGCTTTGCCATTTCAACATTTGAGTTTAAAAGAATGAATAAGAAAATAAACAGCTCATAATAAAGGTATTTTTTCCTTTATAGAAAGTTTAGATGGTCATTTATCATTTATTTAGAGGATCAACGTCTGACTCTTTTGGTTCTATTTTTTATTGTGTTGAATTGTATCAAATTATTGACTTTAATTAATTTTTGGTCAGTAGACTAGCACAGAACCTACAATATTCCTACTAAATTTATTGATTTTGTTCTCTTCTGAAATATGCATAAGATGTTTGACACTGGACATAAAGCAAACCACAACTAATTGATCACTTTTTTTACAAAATCTTGCCAGCCCCAAATATTGCACAATTGAATATTTAATTTTTAAAAGATTTTACTAGTATTTGTTTTTTCTAGTTTTTCTTGTATATTTTTCATGATCATGAAAACAGAAATTTCTTCATAATCAGCAATTTTATCCACATTAGAGAAATTGTATTTGTTTCCTTCAAGTGGTAACACCATTATCGATATACTATACTAGCAAAATTATTTATACATACACATGTGTGAATTCAGTGAAACTTAATAAGTGTTTGTTTCCTACTTTGTGCACAAAGAAACTAACTGAAACTTTTTCAAAATTGTTTTAAACTTGTGTATCATCATGAAATTGTTTCCATAGCAACAGAGTTAAAACTTTTATACCTATATAAATGAATATGTTTAAAATTTTATGATAACAATAATTTCCAGAAATTGTATATTTATTTTTTTTTTTTTTCTGACTGCAGAATTAGGTTTTAAAACATTTTTTCAAAATTTTTCGAAATTTTTTTCATTTTGCTAGTCCAGGGCCTTTCAAAACTTACTTTACGGTATGGGTTTCGCTTATTTTGAAGGCCGCACTGTGACATGGTAGTTACTGACATAGCTGACCCTTTGTCTTTGGTAAATTGTTTTATTGGTCTTCATACTCTATTTCCTTATGGTTATATTAAATCTGTTTGTTTAAATGGAGACAGTATCAGAAGGTTTTTTTTACACCATGTAATTGTCGATAGAAACTAAATTTGGTTTTGATAAAAGAAAATAGTTTCTTCTTATCTTTATGTTTAATTGTGTAATAACAAATTATAAGCCTGGTATCTTGGATGAGTTTTTTAAGACAAATAGGAATTGAAATATTGATCCGGTTTTTTTTTAATTCATGTTAACTTAATCTGTTTGCGTAAGAGAAAGATACGATGCATTGCCTTTTTTTAGGGTCACAAATTGCGGTATACGACCTAAACCTTAGTTTCAACAATATACAATAGTTTGTTCTTGACGTTATACCTTTCTGAAACTTTGTTACAAAATGGGTTGGAAACTTTGTATCAGTTTGTAATAAAGTTTGTTTGTCATTAATGTAAACTAAACCCATTTACATCAGAGAAACATACTATCGAATGCCTTTTTTGAAGTCAGCAATTGTAGCATGGAATAAGTTTATCTGGTTTAAACAATATATAACAGATTATTCTTGACTTTATAACAAATAAGTAAGGCAACTGTTACAGTGTTTTACCGATGTTCAAATCTCGCTAATCGATTAATAAGAGACAAATCAATGTTAAAAAACAAAAACTGCGGGAATCAAATAAACTCCCAAAGTATAGAGACCGGTTGCCTTGACAGGGTAATCGTTTGCTGCTATGTATCACATGTAATGCGAATCCACTTTCAGTTAAAATGTCAAAATCGTGAATAGAACACAAACTGCGTTATTACATTCTACAACTTTGAATATTTTGTTTTCATTGCCTGTCAACTTCTTATTTAAATGGATACGCCAACTGTTTTGATTCAAGCGCCACTGATGATTCTTTTTGTAGACAGACTGCACGTCTGGGGTAACAATTTAAAGACTGGTTGGTATCTTTAATGAGTTTTACAACCATTGGCTCGATGTTACTGCTGGTGGACTTTTCGTCCCCGAGAACATCACCGTCCAGTAGTCGGCACTTCTTTGGTGGCATTGAATATCAATGATATGTTCATTTTCTGTAAATTAAATGTTCAAAACTTCGAAACACTAAGGGTTTTTCTTCCCCAAAGATTTGTTTCATTAATAGAAAGATACCTTTTGAGTCAGCAATTGTGATTCGGAACTTAATCTGTTTACAAAACTTTCTAGGTCGTAATAATTTTAGTTACTATTATTCTGTTGTAAAAATTAAAAAAAATATTGAAAAAAATATTACATTTTCTTTATTATCATTATTATGTCAAGCTCTATTTCTGAATGATTTAAAACAGAAGTAAATTTCTACATAAATAAGTTTTTTTTTTTTTTTTTTTTAGAATCCGCCTTTTTCTGAAATGAGACAACACACAACAAAACAAATAACAGGTTTGCAACCACTGTCAGGCCAAAGGTCAAAGTAGAGTTAGAATGAAAAACCTCTGCAAAGAAAACAATCCCAATTCTCACATTAATTTGTTCAACCTAGCATATACCGTATCCAGCTTCCTGGAGAAAAGAAAATAAGGAAAAGATTTTAATATTTCACTCATCTCTAAATAAAGCCCTGATTATATTTTTAATTTATTATTTATTATTTTTTCTCAATTTTTATTACCTTGTTATATTGCTACCCACATACAAATAGAAATCACATGTTTGATGAATGGAAAGCCTTTTTATAGAGTACCTTGATATTTCAATTTGTACTTGTCATGGGCATCATATGCCAGTGTCCAGGAGTTGTTACATTTCAGTGTTCATAATGATCGTTAGACCTCAGATACATAATCTTTATTTAACTATTGCATATATATAAATATATATAACATCCAGTTGTAATGCAAAAACTTAAGCTCACAGGTGTAACTGACAATGGGTCTTAACAGAAAGTCTAAAAATATTACACTTAAATAGAATAGAATGGAATAGAATATATAAAGCATGTACATTTCATACCTATAATCTTTATAAAATATTTTTTCATGTAGATCTACAAAGAAAAAATCTGATTCTGAATCATTGAATGCTGAATCAATATGAAGTATTTATGTGTATTCAAGGATGGTACTTGATTTCTTTCTCAGGTAATGTATGCCTTGAAACAATTATTTCTGTCAAAGTATGACAAAATAGAGGTAAACATGCAATCAGGGAAAATGCTGAAATATTTTTTTCCCATTGTTGTTTGAATTTTTGTACCTAAGCATGGGATCATTATTTTTTTCTAATAATTTACTGGTCCAAAACCCCTCACTTTATGTAAATATTTTTTACCACATGCTTCTTTCTTATTTCCTTTGGAGCTAATTGTGTGTAGTATTATAGTTTAAAAACAATGTATTTTGTTTTTAAACTGAAAAAAATCTTAATGTGATAATTGGCAATTTCCCTAGCAATATACATGATTTCTAGATGATTATAAGAAAACAATTTCTCTAGCAATATCCATGATTTGTAGATGATTATAAGAAAACAATTTCCTAGCAATATCCATGATTTCTAGATGATTATAAGAAAACAATTGCTCTAGCAATATCCATGATTTCTAGATGATTATAAGAAAACAATTTCCCTAGCAATATCCATGATTTCTAGATGATTATAAGAAAACAATTTCCCAAGCAATATCCATGATTTCTAGATGATTATTAGAAAACAATTTCTCTAGCAATATCCATGATTTCTAGATGATTATAAGAAAACAATTTCCCTAGCAATATCCATGATTTCTAAATGATTTATAAGAAAACAATTTCCCTAGCAATATCCATGATTTCTAGATGATTATAAGAAAACAATTTCCCTAGCAATATCCATGATTTCTAGATGATTGTAAGAAAACAATTTCCTAGCAATATCCATGATTTCTAGATGATTATAAGAAAACAATTTCCCTAGCAATATCCATGATTTCTAGATGATTATAAGAAAACAATTTCCCTAGCAATATCCATGATTTCTAGATGATTATAAGAAAACAATTGGGAATATTTCGATTAAATAGTGATCTAACAAAACAGACATACATTCTGTAATACTTTCTCCCATTTGTTTTTTAATTAAATTGTTTCTCCTCGCTGATTTTAAAATTCCTAAAATTTGACAGGTGCCCTCATGCAAATGATTAATTATAATTTCCAAGATATTTTTCATATGACACATTTTACTACCGCATACAGATAAATTATTGTATATAATGCCTCAGAAACACAGTTTCCCTTTCTAAAATTGAGCGAAATAATAATTTTCACTCGTTTCTGATCAGCCGTCCTTTGAACGAGTTATCGCTCGAGTTATCTCTTGGTCGGTCGCCAATTTTGGACCTGTTGAATTGACATACGGCCGGTTTACTTGGCGAGTTTTGGTAACAATAGACATTTCATGTTCATAATATAAGGCGGTATCATCCCTCTTAAGGAAAACACGTTAACATTCCGTGTGTCATTTCAATTTGCATTTATTTACTGACTAGTGTCACTGCCGAGGCACGTTATTTCAACTTTGCCAATCAAATTTTCAAGGAGATTCTACATTTTCATTCAAGCTTAAAAGAATAACGTAGTCAGAATTTGTATACAATACCTTGTTACAAAAAAAAAAGAAGATGAAGAAAAACTAGCAAACTCCTATGTATTGATGGAAAGATTGTCTGGCTAACGCCATTATTTCTTTTTTTCTCACGTCAAAAACATCCAAAAAAAACGGAAACACGAGTTGCAAGTGATGCTGGCATTTCTGTTCAAACAGGGGAAATTTCACCATAGAAGACTTAATCCTTTAAAATCAAATTTCACGTCCTTAGAATAAAAGTAACTGTTCTATATCTTCAAGTCGGATCAAAACATTGAAAATGGGTAATTGGTAACCTCCCATTCGAGTAAAATGATTGGAAAACTTTATGTTTTTTTCTGTTTTCGACGGAATTGCCTTAAAGCGTTCCAATGTTCTAAAAAAGAGAGTACTTAAACGAACAATCGAGTAGTGGTAACAGCTTATTTTCTAAGCTAGTTCTGAACTGATATGAAAGATTTCCATAGTTATAACTGATCTACTTTCAGTATTTAGTGTTTCTTTTTCAAATACGGTTTGAACAAGTCTGATTGTATAATCCTCCAGAACAAAACCACATTGACAATGTCCACAACGATATTAACAGAAGTCAGCAGGTAGAAAATAAACGCATAACTTCGGTGTCGATCGGCAAAACAGCCATATAAACAATAACTAAAAGGTATTATACGGAAAACGAAAAACGTAAGAATATTAAGATAGGAAAATATCCGATATAAGCTTGTATCAAATCCATAGTTGGCCATTCGTAAGAGTTTTCTCCCGTGAAGGAAAATACTGTTGAACTCTGCTAGTAGTGTTATTTGACTATATCCAACACATAATTTGACATGTAAAATGTATCCAAATGCTGCTATAACCTACAATGAAAATATTTTTTTTATAATGAATTTTCTTTATTGTAACAAATAGGGTTGCACACAATGTATAAACAGAGGTATACAGAATGGCATATTCACAGCAAGGAAATTTTAAATCTAAACAACATTGGAATATATAATTGTCGTCCAGTTTATTTAACACTGGTACGATACTGCGACCGGTAAACTACTATTCCCTTGTGGTGATTTCTACGGTATCACCATATAAGCAGTCAGTGCTTTGGTACTGACAAGATTTATAACATGACTTTCTGAAATTCTCAATGGATATTTAGAAATTATTAAGAAACTAATTCAGGCAAAGTTGATCATAGGTGGATTTGACTATTTTTTATTTCCTTTTTGATCACATAGCTCCTCAAGTGTAAAAGTATTGATGCATCCTTGGCTTTCAAAATTTTGAGACTTTTTGTGTTCTAGCGTTCCTGATGAAACTAAATCTAGAAAAAGCGCTAAAATTTATAAAGTATTATACCCGGATTTGTTTTCCCTCAATCGATTTATGACTTTTGAACACCGGTATACTACTGTTGCATTCAGTATACTCATTTTCATATCCTCTTTTGTCTTTGGAAAGGAACAATGAATGAGGGTCTGGATAGGGTTTACAGAATAGAGAATAATGGGCAAATTCTGTTTTAAATCATTGTGTTAATACGAAAATATGGATATCATCAGAAGCCCATTACTAGATAAATAACACAAACATTTTTATTATTCAATATTAAAACCATCACAATGACTCATGACACTGATATTACATGGCATCTAGGATCTGCTATTCAAACATTAATTTCAACTGTGTGCTAATTAAGTTGTAGGGTGTTTTGCATAAATTATCTCTACCCAGAATGCATCGCAAAAAATTTGGCCATTGATTTTTGTTACTATTAATAGCAATCTTGCTCAAATCCCCTTTCAATCACAATTGGAATTTACGGGGACAACGTGATCGCCTTACTATATAGCGGGTTGCACACTTCCTCTAGTAATGGACTTCTGATATCATATACTAGTATAAGAAATTAATTTTAGAATCTCACCGTTTTTATGCAACTGCAAATTAAAACGCCTTTCATATCATATATGAATGAAGACAGTGACCTTCAACAAATATACCCTTTGTTGGTTTTGTTTCGAAGAATTTACATTACAATTTACTTTAAAATACAAATTTCTTTGAAAACAATTAAAAAATTGGTACATAAGATTTTATAAAATTTTAGTTTTTGCTCATTTATATCACAGAGCTTGCTGTTTATTTCAATGAATTCTAGAAAATTCAGATTTTGAACAGGAACATATCTGCTGCATTTATGATCTGAATGAAAATGCACTCATAGTATTTGACTCTTCTTCTCTGTGTGTTATGAAAATTAGAAAATGTGTCATTAAAATAAGATTTAGTGAAAATTACTACCTTTTAGTGAATAGATCCATAAGAGGCAGTAACTTGTCCACTTGACCTTCATTTCGTTTAGAAAAAAGGAGAATAAAAAGTGCAAGCCCACGGAATTACTGAATGGTTTTGAAGTAATATATCCAAACAGACTTTCTTTTCAAGAATATTAAAGAAAACGTGTTATACTGAGAAAACCCTCTTTGAAAACCATCGAAAATCTATAATTATCTATAATAGAAATAATTTGAACGTGTTATAAAAGATCACATTCCAGCAGCACCTGCAAATGGAGTTTTATCTCCCAGTTGATACGATATTCCCGGACGTGCGTTTTATATCATGATTTCCATGATGGAGGTTGCTGCTCACTAGGAAGCTACTAAACCAAGAGGTCCAAGTGGTAAAGTTGAAGCCATCTCTTCGAAAATTTTACGGACGCTATCGCGAGTTGGTTGACTGTTATGAAATATCTGTTTCACAGATGACGACGGATATGTTCCAATCGTCGGAAACACAATAAGCACCTGAGATCACCCCGGTTTTTTTTGGTGGTTCCTGTTGCTCGTTCTTTAGATTTTTATGTTGTGTTTTGTGTGCTGTTGTTTGTCTTTTGGTCTTTTTTCTTCTTTTGCCATGACATCGTCAGATTATTTTCCACTTATGAGTTTGAATGTCCCTTTGGTATCTTTCACCTCTCTTCTAATGATATTTGTTGTTCTAGTTGTTTTATGTTGTTTGTGCTTCTGTTCCGGACAACGTTCAAGTGTTTCAATCTTTGTGTTGTTTTGCTTCTCTCTAGATTTCTCATTCTTTACAATGTCATTTACATATACATTTTGTACTTACAACAACATGATGAAGAAATACGCCTATTTTCTCTTGTATCCTGCTATTTACAATGATATCTAATGCATCATAGAAGAAATACCCTGCAAAAATATACTAAGCAATAATTATGTAATGTTAGTTAAAGCTGGGATTAATACTTTGAAAATATGTCTAATGGTACCAGCTAGAATTGGCCAGATATATTTGAAAGAATGGCATATTTCCTTAATTCCGTTTCTACTGACGATATCAGTAAAATTAAGAAAGAATTTCAAATTTGTGCCGTCAAGAGATTGAAGTGTGTGCACAATTTTAAAAGTAGAGTGCACTAAAGTATCCATTTCTTCTTTGAAATTGAAAGGACGCTGCAAAACCAAACACATTAATATTCCACTATAGCATTGTTTTGTTTTTCATAACAGAAAAATACTAAGTACCAAATGCGTTCTTAAGTCTAACAAATAATTCTGTTGCAAATTAGATAAAATATAATTGCTTTCACCCTATAAAATAACTATGAGTCTGAAATGGTTGTTAGAACATTGCTTTTATCTTTAAGTGTCTCGTTAGTAAAGTGGTCTGTTGATACACCAGTAATTGACAATAAGACAACGTGCACGCACATACAAGGATTGTCATTTAGAGGAGTTAATGATGGACTACAGCTTCAATTAATGTAAAGGTTTATTTTTTCGTCACTCGAAAAAGGACTAAAAGAGAGGCGAAAGATACCAAAGGGACATTCAAACTCACAAGTCGAAAATAAACTGACAACACCATGGCTAAAAAAGAAAAAGACAAATAGACAAGCAATAGTACACAAAACACAACATAGAAAACTAAAGACTGAGCAACACGAACCCCACCAAAACTGGGGTGATCTCAGGTGCTCCGGAAGGATAAGCAGATCCTGCTCCACATGTGGCACCCGTCGTGTTGCTCATGTTAGTACAAACCCGGTAATAAGTCTAAATCGATAGATTACATTCTCGAAAAGGGGACGGGATTGTATTTACGACATTAGGATCATATCCGCTATCATCTGTGAAACGGATATTCCGTAACGGTCAACCAACTCGTTATGGCGTTCGTAAAATTTACGAAGGGATGATTTCAACTTCACCACTTGGAACTCTTGGTTTGATAGCTTCATTGTGAGCAGCAACCCTCTATCAAGGATAAATAATCACAATAAATAAGCACAATAAATTAAAAAAGTATGACTGAAAAAAAAAAGACTCAATCAGATCGGATGCTGCCTTCAGGACTCCGGTGTACTGGTGATCGAGTGTAGCTACGATATTACATTTTATTTGTCAGAATCAGTATTAGCTGTCACTTGACAGAACGTCTCTTTCGGCGAAGCCTAGTCAGGTCAAATTAATAGAGTAATAGTCGGTTTGGTATTATTCAACTTTGATTACTTACTAGTATTTTCTAAATGATTTAAAATCTAAACATCTTTTGAATACTTTCATGACTAAAAAGGTAAGGGCAACATCCAAAAAAACGAAAACACGAGTTGCAAGTGATGCTGACATTTCTCTGTTCAAACAGGGAAATTTCACCATAGAAGACTTAATCCTTTAAAACCAAATTTCACGTCCTTAGAATAAAAGTAACTGTTCTATATCTTCAAGTCGGATCAAAACATTGAAAATGGGTAATTGGTAACCTCCCATTTGAGTAAAATAATTGGAAAACTTTATGTTTTTCTGTTTTCGACGGAATTGCCTTAAAGCGTTCCAATGTTCTAAAAAGAGAGTACTTAAACGAACAATCGAGTAGTGGTAACAGCTTATTTTCTAAGCCAGTTCTGAACTGATATGAAAGATTTCCATAGTTATAACTGATCTTCTTTCAGTATTTAGTGTTTCTTTTTCAAATACGGTTTGAACAAGTCTGATTGTATAATCCTCCAGAACAAAACCACATTGACAATGTCCACAACGATATTAACAGAAGTCAGCAGGTAGAAAATAAACGCATAACTTCGGTGTCGATCGGCAAAACAGCCATATAAACAATAACTAAAAGGTATTATACGGAAAACGAAAACGTAAGAATATTAAGATAGGAAAATATCCGATACAAGCTTGTATCAAATCCATAGTTGGCCATTCGTAAGAGTTTTCTCCCGTGAAGGAAAATACTGTTGAACTCTGCTAGTAGTGTTATTTGACTATATCCAACACATAATTTGACATGTAAAATGTATCCAAATGCTGCTATAACCTACAATGAAAATATTTTTTTATAATGAATTTTCTTTATTATAACAAATAGGGTTGCACACAATGTATAAACAAAGGTATACAGAATGGCATATTCACAGCAAGGAAATTTTAAATCTAAACAACATTGAATATATAATTGTCGTCCAGTTTATTTAACACTGGTACGATACTGCAACCGGTAAACTATTATTCCCTTGTGGTGATTTCTACGGTATCACCATATAAGCAGTCAGTGCTTTGGTACTGACAAGATTTATAACATGACTTTCTGAAATTCTCAATGGATATTTAGAAATTATTAAGAAACTAATTCAGGCAAAGTTGATCATAGGTGGATTTGACTATTTTTATTTCCTTTTGATCACATAGCTCCTCAAGTGTAAAAGTATTGATGCATCCTTGGCTTTCAAAATTTTGAGACTTTTGTGTTCTAGCGTTCCTGATGAAACTAAATCTAGAAAAAGCGCTAAAATTTATAAAGTATTATAACCGGATTTGTTTGCCTCAATCGATTTATGACTTTTGAACACCGGTATACTACTGTTGCATTCAGTATACTCATTTTCATATCCTCTTTGTCTTTGGAAAGGAACAATGAATGAGGGTCTGGATAGGGTTTACAGAATAGAGAATAATGGGCAAATTCTGTTTTAAATCATTGTGTTAATACGAAAATATGGATATCATCAGAAGCCCATTACTAGATAAATAATACAAACATTTTTATTATTCAATATTAAAACCATCACAATGACTCATGACACTGATATTACATGGCATCTAGGATCTGCTATTCAAACATTAATTTCAACTGTGTGCTAATTAAGTTGTAGGGTGTTTTGCATAAATTATCTCTACCCAGAATGCATCGCAAAAATTTGGCCATTGATTTTGTTACTATTAATAGCAATCTTGCTCAAATCCCTTTCAATCACAATTGGAATTTACTGGGACAACGTGATCGCCTTACTATATAGCGGGTTGCACACTTCCTCTAGTAATGGACTTCTGATATCATATACTAGTATAAGAAATTAATTTTAGAATCTCACCGTTTTTATGCAACTGCAAATTAAAACGCCTTTCATATCATATATGAATGAAGACAGTGACCTTCAACAAATATACCCTTTGTTGGTTTTGTTTCGAAGAATTTACATTACAATTTACTTTAAAATACAAATTTCTTTGAAAACAATTAAAAATTGGTACATAAGATTTTATAAAATTTTAGTTTTTTCTTCATTTATATCACAGAGCTTGCTGTTTATTTCAATGAATTCTAGAAAATTCAGATTTTGAACAGGAACATATCTGCTGCATTTATGATCTGAATGAAAATGCACTCATAGTATTTGACTCTTCTTCTCTGTGTGTTATGAAAATTAGAAAATGTGTCATTAAAATAAGATTTAGTGAAAATTACTACCTTTTAGTGAATAGATCCATAAGAGGCAGTAACTAGTCCACTTGACCTTCATTTCGTTTAGAAAAAAGGAGAATAAAAAGTGCAAGCCCACGGAATTACTGAATGGTTTTGAAGTAATATATCCAAACAGACTTTCTGTTCAAGAATATTAAAGAAAGCCATGTAAATTTCTGATGGCAGTCTGTACTTGACCACATATATATATGAATGTTTTGAAATGGTTTAGTGCAATGCATCCCTGCTTTAACTCCCACTCCTGAGAGCCGAGTGTAATGGAAATTAATCAAACAAAATGAAATTTAAAAAATCAGTTTATAATTTGAACGTTGTTATACAAGATTATCGCTATTTGCTGTAGTTTTGCTTGGATTTTTTTTTGGTGATAATTTTTCATATCATGCTACAGTACTCGCTTGAGATAGAAAATTATTGCTAGAAACTAAGGGCGAACGTGCCGTCGCCCTTCGAAGAGATTAATTGTAGCTGAGAAAAACCCTCTTTTGAAAAACCATCGAAAATCTATAATTATCTATAATAGAAATAATTTGAACGTGTTATAAAAAGATCACATTCCAGCAGCACCTGCAAATGGAGTTTTTATCTCCCAGTTGATACGATATTCCCGGACGTGCGTTTTATATCATGATTTCCATGATGGAGGGTTGCTGCTCACTAGGAAGCTATTAAACCAAGAGGTCCAAGTGGTAAAGTTGAAGCCATCTCTTCGAAAATTTTACGGACGCTATCGCGAGTTGGTTGACTGTTATGAAATATCTGTTTCACAGATGACGACGGATATGTTCCAATCGTCGGAAACACAATAAGCACCTGAGATCACCCCGGTTTTTTTTGGTGGTTCCTGTTGCTCGTTCTTTAGATTTTTATGTTGTGTTTTGTGTGCTGTTGTTTGTCTTTTGGTCTTTTTCTTCTTTGCCATGACATCGTCAGATTATTTTCCACTTATGAGTTTGAATGTCCCTTTGGTATCTTTCACCTCTCTTCTAATGATATTTGTTGTTCTAGTTGTTTTATGTTGTTTGTGCTTCTGTTCCGGACAACGTTCAAGTGTTTCAATCTTTGTGTTGTTTTGCTTCTCTCTAGATTTTTCATTCTTTACAATGTCATTTACATATACATTTTGTACTTACAACAACATGATGAAGAAATACGCCTATTTTCTCTTGTACCCTGCTATTTACAATGATATCTAATGCATCATAGAAGAAATACCCTGCAAAAATATACTAAGCAATAATTATGTAATGTTAGTTAAAGCTGGGATTAATACTTTGAAAATATGTCTAATGGTACCAACTTGAATTGGCCAGATATATTTGAAAGAATGGCATATTTCCTTAATTCCGTTTCTACTGACGATATCAGTAAAATTAAGAAAGAATTTCAAATTTGTGCCGTCAAGAGATTGAAGTGTGTGCACAATTTTAAAAGTAGAGTGCACTAAAGTATCCATTTCTTCTTTGAAATTGAAAGGACGCTGCAAAACCAAACACATTAATATTCCACTATAGCATTGTTTTGTTTTTCATAACAGAAAAATACTAAGTACCAAATGCGTTCTTAAGTCTAACAAATAATTCTGTTGCAAATTAGATAAAATATAATTGCTTTCACCCCTATAAAATAACTATGAGTCTGAAATGGTTGTTAGAACATTGCTTTTTATCTTTAAGTGTCTCGTTAGTAAAGTGGTCTGTTGATACACCAGTAATTGACAATAAGACAACGTGCACGCACATACAAGGATTGTCATTTAGAGGAGTTAATGATGGACTACAGCTTCAATTAATGTAAAGGTTTATTTTTTCGTCACTCGAAAAAGGACTAAAAGAGAGGCGAAAGATACCAAAGGGACATTCAAACTCACAAGTCGAAAATAAACTGACAACACCATGGCTAAAAAAAAAAGACAAAAAAACAAAGTACACAAAACACAACATAGAAAACTAAAGACTGAGCAACACGAACGCCACCAAAAACTGAAGGGTAAGCAGATCCTACTCCACATGTGGCACCCGTTGTGTTGCTCATGTTAGTACAAACCCGGTTATAAGTCTAAATCGATAGATTACATTCTCGAAAAGGGACGGATTGTATTTACGACATTAGGATCATATCCGCTATCATCTGTGAAACGGATATTCCGTAACGGTCAACCAACTCGTTATGGCGTTCGTAAAATTTACGAAGGGATGATTTCAACTTCACCACTTGGAACTCTTGGTTTGATAGCTTCATTGTGAGCAGCAACCCTCTATCAAGGATAAATAATCACAATAAATAAGCACAATAAATTAAAAAAGTATGACTGAAAAAAAAAAGACTCAATCAGATCGGATGCTGCCTTCAGGACTCCGGTGTACTGGTGATCGAGTGTAGCTACGATATTACATTTTATTTGTCAGAATCAGTATTAGCTGTCACTTGACAGAACGTCTCTTTTCGGCGAAGCCTAGTCAGGTCAAATTAATAGAGTAATAGTCGGTTTGGTATTATTCAACTTTGATTACTTACTAGTATTTTCTAAATGATTTAAAATCTAAACATCTTTTTGAATACTTTCATGACTAAAAAAGGTAAGAGCAACTATTTAATAACACTTCAAGTATCCCACCTGTAGATACTAGAATCAACATATATGACGAAGTGTTTACAAACAGTAACGGGTCATCTAAAAGTTCCGGGTAACACAGCAATCTGAAAATAAATAAAAGGCAATACAGAAAGTGTTTCAAGATAAAACAACATGAAAGCTAAGAACGTTACACACGTGTTGATAACACTGCTTACTGCTTGTTGGAGCATCTGAGGCCCGCTTTACAAAACCCAACAAAACACCACCCTACCCCCGAGTTTCCATTGTTGGAGTTAGGGTGGCTCTGTCTTTTGTTTTCTGTGTTCTTTCTTTTTGTTTTCTGTTTTCTGTGTTTTCGGTTTTTCTTCCAAACAAATTGATTGTCACCTCAACAATATCAAAAGTATTCACCGAATCTTCAAGTATACAATCGCTTAAAATCTTCAGTTATATATTCTAAATCTTTGTCTGTTGCCAGAAACTATTATTAAAAAGGGTTTGAATGTTAGTTATGGTAGTCAAACAGTTTTTTCACAACGTTAGACTTAATAAATGTCTTTCAAACGAATACAAACGGTAATCAAAATAAATTGTAGATTGGCAGTAAAATGTTACTGTTAAATTGTTATGAATCAATACTTCCTAATAGTATTTCTTCTTACAATGTTTTAACAGTAAGCATTTAATCGAAAAGAGTAAACTGAGCTAAAGAGGTTCAGATTCTTCATGTGCAGTTTGAATTTAATCAAATCGATTTAAATTGATTATAGGAAATTGCACATACCGTACACAAAACAGATACAAAAAATCAGATTAAAATGTGCAAACTTTGCATAAATATATATGACTATTTATCAATTAGAAACTGTCAAAAGAAACGAGCTAAATGAACAAGTAATTCACCCAAGCGACACAAATAGATCAACGACTAAAGAATATATCTCTATATCTATATAGTTCGATGATTTCAAATACTTATCAATACACGATACATAAGTATACGTCTACACAAAGCATTTAAAAGATATACGCTTACAAAAAGATAACATATGCACGAATGAAACCACCAATGACTTCAGGTGATTCGGTTTATTGAAGGTTTCCCCCTTCATATAATACAACTGAATAACAATGAATTTAGTTACCAGTACAGCTGCAAATATATATGATTGATTGATTGATTGATTGATTGATTGTTGTTTGCTTTACGTCCAGTGACAAATATTTATATATGTTCAGGACAAGAACACATTAACAATCAATACAATAAGTAGGTTCTACCAGATAGGGATTGACCGGGATGAAGAGCGGGAAATTGAACTGCCACTGGAAAATGGGGGTATGTTGAATAAGGGCAGAAATTTCGTTTTTGCAACAGGCCACATACGGACCCTTCGGAGAGTTGTTACAAGGGTTATTTACCGTGTAGAGAATGTGGCACTCTCTCTACTCGATGCAATAGAATTAACGACTCCATTATGACGGGACGTGGCTGCGAATTCATACATCTCGCACAGCCAAAGGGACGCCCCACTTTGATAAGAGTTTTACTGTCGGGGGGAAGAAGACCAAAGGATGTTCATATTTCTATACCTTAGTCAACCCTTGGGCCTCAAATTTATGATTTCATCTGATAATTTCACCTATAATGCGGAATGGACTAGAATAGTCATGCCAATAGAGTATTGGCAAATATCTTTTCGTTATGTATATTTTTAAATTAAAAGTTTTCACTGGAATGAGGGTAAATGATACAAAATTGAATCTAGAAAAATACAAACATCAATATATACACATAGACAGCAGCGAAGTCAAATAACAACACAATATAGAAAGATAATTTAGCAATAAGAACTAAGGTGTTCCGATGATTTTGGTAATCAACAAATTATACATACCCTACGAAGCTCCAAACTCCTATGATGAATCCGTGAATCCACGATACCACTATTTTTCTCCACCGCCATGGGTCTATATCGTTGGCTGATGCTTTCTGGTTCTCGTAACGCTGTAGAAAAGCATTTACACCATAAAACACTGCTCCGGTCAATATAAATACAATATAACTATCCGTAAGTTCAATGTTAAAATCGTCTTCAGTGCTAACTATTTTCTCAAGTTGATAAGTCGGCGACATGATCAATTTTATATCCGTGTTTCCATGACAGACAAAAAATAAATACTGTTTTAATGTAGACTAGTCCCTGATCTAAGAAGGGGATTTACCGTTTTTTTATTATTTTTAGTTTTAAACAACATTAAGGTAGTACCAATGAAGTGTAAAATAAGTAGTCCCACTTGAAAGGCGATGTTCAGGTTGAGATTGATTACAATAATCATTCATTACATTGTTTGAACACAAAATTACTATGTGGTCCAAAGATCCCATTGAATAATTATAAATATTTCCACAGTATGCTAAATTACCATTGGGTACAATTGAACTTTAAATCAGTCGAACCATAATAGAAAGACATACTACTAGTACCTAAATAACTTGTATTTCCTATAGGAGTTATTAAAAGAAGCTCTCTTTAATGTTTACCTTTTCCCGCCATCCATGAATGAATAATTTATTTCTGTTCCTGTCTATACTGAAATGCTGTAAGGACGATAGTCGTATATTCAATAGTTAATTGTCAAAAGCCAGGTTACTTGACAGAATATTCAACAAAAGTCATAAAAGAAATATGGCTATACCTGAACAGTGGCGGGTCAAGAGTATTAAAAAAGGGGAAGAAGGAGCCCACCGAATTTTTTAATAAAGGGGAGGAGGTCATAGCAGTTATAATCAGAAAAAAATATACTAAAATTACAAATAGATAAATATTTTATATTATAAGGTGCTTTCATGTCCATGGTATCAGTTGGGCTAAATATATTTGAGTCAAGTTTCAATTGGGGTGATTAAATTTTTCTGCCTGTACAGGTAAATTACAGATGAAATTTTCCTATATCAATATATTTAAAAGATAATTAAAGTCTTTTGGATGTACTTTTTATATCTTGATCTAGCTGATTTATCATAACCTGCAATAAGTTAAGCAATTTGTGAAAAAGTGCTATTATGGCTCGTTGTACTCAAAATCCCACTGCCATCTCTCTGTGTTGAGCAGGGAACAGACACTGTCTTGAAATCAAAATGGGTACATAACACAGGAACATGTACAAATAGAATGTCATTTATTGCTATCGATTATCAATTTGTAATTAAAATAAAGATATGAAACCTGTAATTTACCTGTACTTAGCCCAAATGTTGACTTCAAAATTTAGCCCAAATGTCGATCAACTTGCCATTGGCCCAAACGTAACATAATTTTTAGCCCAAATGTTACATCAATACGTGAATTTTTTCGATCTTTAACTAAAATTCACAATATCAAACATTCATGTAAGCCAGGTGCGGCTTTGAAAGGGGGCTGGCAAGCCAGCGTTTGGATTGATACTTGTAAAGAGTAAAATGGGAGAACCAGGTCCCCTGCTCCCGCCCCTAAATCCGCCTCTGTAAGTATTTTGAGATTCTGACAACTTTATATGTCGCATTTAACATTGAACATTAAATATATAATAAACTTATAAATGCACGAAGATGGCTACAACTGAATTTTTTATTATAGATCGTGACAAATTTTCTAATAATTTAATAATTTAATAAATACACATGCCAATTGGTATGTTGATTGTTGGATACATGAAGTATATTAAATGTTTGAGAAATGTTGGCCTTGAGAAACTTGTCATTACCATCATTTATACATAATTCCTGTCCCTATGCACAATAAATAATATTAACTAAAAGAATAACTGAATTATTCATATCTTTTTAAAATCGTTTCCTTTATCAATATAATCTTAGGAGATGTGGTATGATTGCCAACGAGACAGTATTCAACACAGTCCAAATGACGCAGATTTAAGCAGCTATAGGTCACCGCATGGACTTCAATAATGAGCGAAACGTATATCGTGTAGTCAGCTATAACAGGCCCATGTTATGACAAAATGCGAAACAATTCAATCGAAAAAAAAAAACAAACAACGGTCTGATTCATAACATAATAATAAACGAAAAACATTTGACAGACAGCAACCAACGACAAGCACTGAATTACAGGCTTATGAAAAATATTTTAGTGGATTTTCAGCGGATACACGTTTAATTTTGTCGCATAGAAAAATATAATCATATTAAACATAAAATGCATAAACATTAGTGTGCATCCTATTTAATGAAACATTGCAACTGTGAACGACATTATGTTAAGTTTGATTGATATGCTTTTAAAGCCAATCAGATGTCTGCATATGAGGGCTATTCCAGAAAAAAAGGCAAGTGGGTATCAGAGCAACTTTTCACATATATAATGCACTATGATGCTCAATTACAATTGTCTGGGTGGCGGGTACTGAAACAAACCCCATATACATTATTTTCTGGAATAGCCCTGACTTGGAATGTGTCCTTCTTGTTGGACAACTTCTTTATGTTGGAAGTGCATTTAAAAACCATTACCAATTTACAGTAAGTAAGAATCTGTGAGGGTAATATTCGACGAAAGTCTTATTTTACTTATGTGTAAGCCTCAGGCCAATAACTTTACATGCGGAGATAATGTTACCACATTACAAATATATTATGTCACATTT
Organism: Mytilus coruscus; assembly: GCA_017311375.1. Classification (NCBI taxonomy): domain Eukaryota; kingdom Metazoa; phylum Mollusca; class Bivalvia; order Mytilida; family Mytilidae; genus Mytilus; species Mytilus coruscus. Next base: position 38,519,544 of record CM029598.1, read on the forward strand.
AATGCATTTTGTTTAAACTCATACTGTTGTAATACAATCCTCTCTTGTTTAGACACGTAAGTATTTCAACTCACAGATGATGAATAAAAATATTAATGTGATGTAGTAATAAAGGACAAATGAAATTGTCTCTAAAATGGTTTTTCACGTGCTTCGGAAGAGTAAACATACATTGCTGCACAAACGCCCCAAATTTTGAAAATTGTTCTCATGTTCTTTATATCTTTATGAAATGTTCTCCAAATACAAAAAAAAAACAAACAAAAAAAAAACAATAAATATTTTGTGTTTTTCACTTTTGTTTTGTGTTGGGGTAACATTTTTTTTTTTATTTCGTGTTTATGTATTTCAAACCTTTTATGTTTGTATGTTAGTATGTTTCTTCTGAATCTTAGACTATTAACCATTATTTGGGCTGTCATTCGCCTAGAATGTTTGTACTTTTTGCTTCGACTCTTCAATATTGAAATTCCATCAAGTTTTAAAATAACTTTCGGGTGTTGACCAGAGTGTGAGGTGTGAGAGATATTCATTGTAAATTGCCCCTACATCTTTATATGAAAATGTTATATAAAGTTTTGGAAAATCTTATTTCCTTATTTCATTGTTTTCCTTATTTGAAAAATGAGGTAAGGACTAATTTTATTTTCCTAAAATGAATGCTTTATCCTTAGTTCAATGACAGTAACAATTTATATGGTAAGTTTTTTGTGGTCATTAAAGCAATTTTGAAATCATGTTAAAAGTTGGTGAATTTTGTTGCTTTTCTCCATATGCCGAACTTTATGCGGTTTAATTCTACTAAAAGTCTGATTTTACCACCCCCCCTAAAAAAAATATTAAACCGATTAAAATTCCACTGAAAGCTTGAGGACGTTTTTTTCCTAACATAAACGTATTGTCACCTATGAGAATATTAGGATGAAGCCTTCAAATGCTAAATAAAATCAATAATGTTTACAACTATGAACAATATACTACAAGTTTTTGTTTGACCTACTAATAGTTTGGTAGTTGTGTTCAGTGAATGCCATTGAAGATTAACAGATAGCGGATCTAATTTATATACGAGGTATATATGTAATTTATCATTATTCTTTCACTAGTTAAGTACTGCCTTTTCTGTCATTTTATTGTAACATCTTGTAATATGGCGTATGCATAGAAGGATGTTTTGGTGTTGAACTTCTAGGTGCAAATATTACATGCATGCGGGTCTGGATGGGGTTTACAGAATAGAGAATAATGGACAAAATGTGTCGAATAAAGGGACAATAAATTAAAGAATACAGCAAAATAGGCAAAAAAATAAAGAATAGAGAATAATGGGTGCTACAATATAGATAGAGAATAATGAGCAAAATTTATGAAGAATAGAGAAAAATTGCTTAAAAAATTAAAGAATACAGAATTGAAGCCCCCACCTCCCCCAGTCCAGACCCAAATGCATATCAGGACGAGACCACGTTGACGTGATATGAATATGAATATGAACACTGTTTGTACTAGACCGACACGCTGAGGCTTATCATTGTGACACCGCTACGAGACCCGTCTTTGGTCTTACTCCTAAATACCACTAGTCTTTTTACGGAGAAGCAGGGAATACCATTTTTTAAGCCTTTAGTTTGACCCGGTCGCAAATCGATCCCACGAACTTCCGTACTATTCGTGAAAACGGTACCACGATACCACAGAGGCGGTGCTTATAAAATGAAAATGATATAAGCATGTAATATAAAGGATAGTTAAATTTCAAGGAGACTTGCTTCCTAACGCGTTCAACCTTTTATCTGTCTGTGTTTTTTACTTCCTATTATGTTCTTTATATAAAACTAATTCCTTTTTCGCGATTATTTAGAACACTTGTCAAGCGTTCCTAAGCTCCATAAATTCGTGAATTGTGTTTGTATATTTCATATGTAAGGAGACCCATCGAAATGTAATACGTTTGAACTACGGGTTGTTGTCTCTTTGACACATTCCCCGTTTCCATTCTCAATTTTATTAATTTGAACTAATGAATATGAATGAAAGGAGATGTGGTGTGTATGTCAACGAGACAGCAACTCAACGATGAAAATAACGAAAAGACTTCTATACAATATATCAAGAGTTTGAAAAAAAGGTTGAATTAATAAACAGAAATTATCAGTGATCTGCCTTAAAAAATCAAACTCTTCAAATAACAAGAACATTACTTGATTTTGGTTTCCATTTTGATTGCAGATATATGAGGTCATGGACGAAGACAAATGTTCCCGAGTACTTAGGATTTCATACAGAGTTATAGCCCTTGTATTGATTTCCTCCTATACAGTATGTGTGGCAGTGATAGTCCCAGATTACCACCAGGCATTGCCGTTTATATGTATCACATGTTTTGTCGTATTCTGTCTATGCTATCACTATATCAAAAAGAAGTTTGGAGACCAAGTTTCTGAAAAAATTTCTAAAATTTCTACTCGAATAAAGTGGATGAAAACAAGACAGTTTTCTATGTAAGTAGACATAATTGTATATAGTTTATGGTTTTTCAACAGCTCTGGTTTCTCAGGGATGGGACATCTTGTTAAGTGAAAAGATGCTTGGTATCGATTGTTCTTTGGAAATTTAGACTGGTGAACGTTTCTGATAATGATTCCCGCACAATTGGTAGGTTTAACTTAGCAAAAATCAGCAAGTTAAAAAAATATGTTTCTTTCCACTGTTTTATTATATAGAATGAAAATATGTTAATAGTTCCATAGATAAATTATTTGTAGACTTTAAACAGCAAACGAAAAGTCTATGCATATTTCTTAATTTTGTATGAAACGATGTCTATACTCTCTTAACATTCGAAATCTATAATCTTTCGAAATATTAAATATCGTTAAATATGTTTTAAATTTTCATTTTGACTGTTTTTACATATGTGTTATCATACCAGCTGCTTCACATAAAAAATGAAAATAAATCACACCAAATTTCATGGCTTAATATTGTTTACATATCACACAACTTGGTAGTGCATGAATACAATTATACTTCCTTAGAAACCAGAGATATGAGTTGGATGCACATCTAATTACCATCAGGCCATCAGTACAAATACAATTCTTTAATTTCCACGATTCATTTTTTTACATTAAACAAAACGACGCGAGTTGGAACATTTTCAGTGTCCATACCATTTGTCGCCTCTCTAAATATTTTGTGTTGATGGCGGATATTTGTTACAGACTTTAAATTTAAAACGGGTTGTTTTGAATTTCAGCAGTCAATCCAATGTCTTCCATCGACACCAAAGTTCCGAAAGAATAATTTTAAAGCATAACAAAATACACTGAGAAGGATGCTGACATTGGATAGGAACATGAAACATATTGCTAAACTAAAGTTTTCGAGTACTCAACACTATTCGACTTTTCAAACAAATCAAACTTGACTCGGCTGCTTTTCTTTTATGGAATATTTTACACTTCACTCTTCTAGTATAATTTTCAAACTTCGAAATGCCAAAATTTTGGTTTTTCTACCTTTTATATTTTATTCCACTGAATATGGAACTCTACTACAAGAATAAATCAACTAAGCTGTATTTGGAACAACCTTTCGAATTTTGGTTTCTCAATGCTCTTCAATTTCTTATTTTGTTTGGCCTTTTAATTTTTTATTTGATCGTTACTGATGAGTACACAATTATAAGCCTGGTTTCTTTGATGTGTTTTGTTTTACATTAAGACAAGAATAATGACAACCTATCAACAAAATACGGGAAGTGCACAAAGAAACTACGAAAGAAGTACGGATGTGTCTGGAAATGTACAAACATCGAATATTAATAGGAAAATAATTTATTTGTCATTCGGTCAGCTATCGATTAAAGACCAAAGGGAAGAAGTAAACAACTACAGGCCACTTTGTGGCCTAACCAATGAGCAAAATTAATACCGTGTAGTAATAATTTTCTTTTCTTCTCTTGTATGTTAGTATGTCTGTTTTATCGTCAAAATCAGCGAAACCAGTCTATGTGGAATACCTGGGACTATTATACTAATATATTTCATGTACCAGTGTATACTGAGTAATGTTGACCAAAATGATTACCAAAATTAGAAATAATATGAATTTCTTCATGAGATCCATTTTAGAGCAAAAATTTAACGCTGCAAGTTTAAGTTAGGGCTTCAGACAAAAACGCACTATTTTTTACACTATTTTTAATTTTGAAAATGTACAAACATGATTAAAAACTAACAAAAATGTTTTCATTGCAGCGGTTCCTACATAGTAGTTGTACTGGCCTGTATATGTTATTTGGTAATTAGAAAAAAGGCAAGTGGGTATCAGAGCAACTTTTCACATATATAATGCACTATGATGCTCAATGACAATTGTCTGGGTGGCGGGTACTGAAACAAACCCCATATACATTATTTTCTGGAATAGCCCTGACTTGGAATGTGTCCCTTCTTGTTGGACAACTTCTTTATGTTGGAAGTGCATTTAAAAACCATTACCAATTTACAGTAAGTAAGAATCTGTGAGGGTAATATTCGACGAAAGTCTTATTTTACTTATGTGTAAGCCTCAGGCCAATAACTTTACATGCGGAGATAATGTTACCACATTACAAATATATTATGTCACATTTATTGCATTTTGTTTAAACTCATACTGTTGTAATACAATCCCCTCTTGTTTAGACACGTAAGTATTTCAACTCACAGATGATGAATAAAAATATTAATGTGATGTAGTAATAAAGGACAAATGAAATTGTCTCTAAAATGGTTTTTCACGTGCTTCGGAAGAGTAAACATACATTGCTGCACAAACGCCCCGAATTTTGAAAATTGTTCTCATGTTCTTTATATCTTTATGAAATGTTCTCCAAAAACAAAAACAAAAAAAACAAAAAACAAAAAAATAAATAAATATTTTGTTTTTCACTTTTGTTTTGTGTTGGGGTAACATTTTTTTATTTCATGTTTATGTATTTCAAACCTTTTGTGTTTGTATGTTAGTATGTTTCTTCTGAATCTTAGACTATTAACCATTATTTGGGCTGTCATTCGCCTAGAATGTTTGTACTTTTTGCTTCGACTCTTCAATATTGAAATTCCATCAAGTTTTTATAACTTTCGGGTGTTGACCAGAGTGTGAGGTGTGAGAGATATTCATTGTAAATTGCCCCTACATCTTTATATGAAAATGTTATATAAAGTTTTGGAAAATCTTATTTCCTTATTTCATTGTTTTCCTTATTTGAAAAAATGAGGTAAGGACTAATTTTGTTTTCCTAAAATGAATGCTTTATCTTTAGTTCAATGACAGTAACAATTTATATGGTAAGTTTTTTGTGGTCATTAAAGCAATTTTGAAATCATGTTAAAAGTTGGTGAATTTTGTTGCTTTTCTCCATATGCCGAACTTTATGCGGTTTAATTCTACTAAAAGTCTGATTTTACCACCCCCCCTAAAAAAAATATTAAACCGATTAAAATTCCACTGAAAGCTTGGGGAGGTTTTTTCCTAAATACACATATTGTCGCCTATGAGAATATTAGGATGAAGCCTTCAAATGCTAAATAAAATCAATAATGTTTACAACTATATGAACAATATACTACAAATTTTTGTTTGACCTACTAATATTTTGGTAGTTGTGTTTAGTGAACGCCATTGAAGATTAACAGATAGTGGATCTAATTTATATACGAGGTATATATGTAATTTATCATTATTCTTTCACTAGTTAAGTACTGCCTTTTCTGTCATTTTATTGTAACATCTTGTAAAATGGCGTGTGCATATAAGGATGTTTTGGTGTTGAACTTCTAGGTGCCAATATTACATGCATGCGGGTCTGGATGGGGTTTACAGAATAGAGAATAATGGACAAAATGTGCTGAATAAAGGGCATAATATTAAAGAATAGAGCAAAATAGGCAAAAAATAAAGAATAGAGAATAATGGGGTACTACAATATAATAGAGAATAATGAGCAAAATTTATGAAGAATAGAGAAAAATTGCTTAAAAATTAAAGAATACAGAATTGAAGCCCCCCACCTCCCCAAATCCAGACCCAAATGCATATCAGGACGAGACCACGTTGACGTGATATGAATATGAATATGAACACTGTTTGTACTAGACCGACACGCTGAGGCTTATCATGTTGACACCGCGACGAGACCCGTCTTTGGTCTTACTCCTAAATACCACTAGTCTTTTTACGGAGAAGCAGGGAATACCATTTTGTAAGCCTTTAGTTTGACCCGGTCGCAAATCGATCCCACGAACTTCCGTACTATTCGTGAAAACGGTACCACGATACCACAGAGGCGGTGCTTATAAAATGAAAATGATATAAGCATGTAATATAAAGGATAGTTAAATTTCAAGGAGACTTGCTTCTAACGCGTTCAACCTTTTATCTATCTGTGTTTTTACTTCCTATTATGTTCTTTATATAAAACTAATTCCTTTTCGCGATTATTTAGAACACTTGTCAAGCGTTCCTAAGCTCCATAAATTCGTGAATTGTGTTTGTATATTTCATATGTAAGGAGACCCATCGAAATGTAATACGTTTGAACTACGGGTTGTTGTCTCTTTGACACATTCCCGTTTCCATTCTCAATTTTATTAATTTGAACTAATGAATATGAATGAAAGGAGATGTGGTGTGTATGTCAACGAGACAGCAACTCAACGATGAAAATAACGAAAAGACTTCTATACAATATATCAAGAGTTTGAAAAAAAGGTTGAATTAATAAACAGAAATTATCAGTGATCTGCCCTAAAAAAAATCAAACTCTTCAAATAACAAGAACATTACTTGATTTTGGTTTCCATTTTGATTGCAGATATATGAGGTCATGGACGAAGACAAATGTTCCCGAGTACTTAGGATTTCATACAGAGTTATAGCCCTTGTATTGATTTCCTCCTATACAGTATGTGTGGCAGTGATGGTCCCAGATTACCACCAAGCATTGCCGTTTATATGTATCACATGTTTTGTCGTATTCTGTCTATGCTATCACTATATCAAAAGAAGGTTGGAGACAAGTTTCTGAAAAAATCTCTAAAATTTCTACTGAATAAAGTGGATGAAAACAAGACAGTTTTCTATGTAAGTAGACATAATTGTATATAATTTATGGTTTTCAACAGCTCTGGTTTCTCAGGGATGGGACATCTTGTTAAGTGAAAAGATGCTTGGTATCGATTGTTCTTTGGAAATTTAGACTGGTGAACGTTTCTGATAATGATTCCCGCACAATTGGTAGGTTTAACTTAGCAAAAATCAGCAAGTTAAAAAAATATGTTTCTTTCCACTGTTTTATTATATAGAATGAAAAATATGTTAATAGTTCCATAGATAAATTATTTGTAGACTTTAAACAGCAAACGAAAAGTCTATGCATATTTCTTAATTTTTGTATGAAACGATGTCTATACTCTCTTAACCTTCGAAATCTATAATCTTTCGAAATATTAAATATCGTTAAATATGTTTTAAATTTTCATTTTGACTGTTTTTACATATGTGTTATCATACCAGCTGCTTCACATAAAAAATGAAAATAAATCACACCAAATTTCATGGCTTAATATTGTTTACATATCACACAACTTGGTAGTGCATGAATACAATTATACTTCCTTAGAAACCAGAGATATGAGTTGGATGCACATCTAATTACCATCAGGCCATCAGTACAAATACAATTCTTTAATTTCCACGATTCATTTTTTTACATTAAACAAAACGACGCGAGTTGGAACATTTTCAGTGTCCATACCATTTGTCGCCTCTCTAAATATTTTGTGTTGATGGCGGATATTTGTTACAGACTTTAAATTTAAAACGGGTTGTTTTGAATTTCAGCAGTCAATCCAATGTCTTCCATCGACACCAAAGTTCCGAAAGAATAATTTTAAAGCATAACAAAAATACACTGAGGAGGATCCTGACATTGGATAGGAACATGAAACATATTGCTAAACTAAAGTTTTCGAGTACTCAACACTATTCGACTTTTCAAACAAATCAAACTTGACTCGGCTGCTTTTCTTTTATGGAATATTTTACACTTCACTCTTCTAGTATAATTTTCAAACTTCGAAATGCCAAAATTTTGGTTTTTCTACCTTTTATATTTTATTCCACTGAATATGGAACTCTACTACAAGAATAAATCAACTAAGCTGTATTTGGAACAACCTTTCGGAATTTTGGTTTCTCAATGCTCTTCAATTTCTTATTTTGTTTGGCCTTTTAATTTTTTTATTTGATCGTTACTGATGAGTACACAATTATAAGCCTGGTTTCTTTGATGTGTTTTGTTTTACATTAAGACAAGAATAATGACAACCTATCAACAAAATACGGGAAGTGCACAAAGAAGCTACGAAAGAAGTACGGATGTGTCTGGAAATGTACAAACATCGAATATTAATAGGAAAATAATTTATTTGTCATTCGGTCAGCTATCGATTAAAGACCAAAGGGGAAGAAGTAAACAACTACAGGCCACTTTGTGGCCCTAACCAATGAGCAAAATTCATACCGTGTAGTAATAATTTTCTTTTCTTCTTTTCTTGTATGTTAGTATGTCTGTTTTATCGTCAAAATCAGCGAAACCAGTCTATGTGGAATACCTGGGACTATTATACTAATATATTTCATGTACCAGTGTATACTGAGTAATGTTGATCAAAATGATTACCAAAATTAGAAATAATATGAATTTCTTCATGAGATCCATTTTAGAGCAAAAATTTAACGCTGCAAGTTTAAGTTAGGGCTTCAGACAAAAACGCACTATTTTTTACACTATTTTTAATTTTAAAATGTACAAACATGATTAAAAACTAACAAAAATGTTTTCATTGCAGCGGTTCCTACATAGTAGTTGTACTGGCCTGTATATGTTATTTGGTAATTAGTAACTTGGATACCATAGAGAACTTAATATCTATAGCAGGATTGGTGGTACTTATAGGGGCATCCTGGTTGATTTCTTATAACAGACGACAGGTAAGTACGTCTGAGGCCTAATCTTGGTATCAGTTCTATAGCAGGATTGGGGGTACTTATAGGGGCATCCTGGCTGATATCTTATAACAGACGAAAGGTGGGTCTCAGGCCTAATCTTTGCATCTATAGTAGGTTTGATGGTATTTATAGGGCATCCTGGTTGATTTCTTATAACAGACGACAGACGAGTCTCCGAAACCTAACATCTATAGCAGGTTTGGTGGTACTTATATGGGCATTCTGTCTGATCTTTTACAACAGAAAGCAGATGAGTCTTCTGGCACTTGTAGGTACATCTCGGCTGACCTCTAATGGGATTCCTATTTAAAACTTGACCAGGTTAGGGAGGATGCGCGTTCACATTGCCTCATTGACAGTCATTCTTATGACACACAATAAGTGAATCTACTAAACTTGGCATCTGCAGCCGGATTTTGTGAATTTGGATTTTTGGCTTTATGCGTCATCCGCATCTGATTTCTCATGAAAAACGATTAGTTACATCTATAGTTGAATCGATTAGAGCAATATGGAGAAACTCGTTGATTTTTTATGGCATGCGAAAAGAGAGTTTCCTAAACTTCTGAACTTGACGACGGTGGTAACCATCAACTCAATGGATAATGTTTTTATACTAGCCTGACTTAATTGAAACTTTGTAATTGGGAATCAGCTTTTGTTAAAAGAAATGAAATTTTAAAACTAAAGTAACAACTCAATTAGCCAGAATTGAGTTTAGATGAAATAGGCTATTCTCCTTAGACCCTTTGTTTATATTGATGCTGTTCAGCGTTTTTGGGAAATTCAATTAGATCTTTGAAACTTTGATCTTGACTTACATGACGATGTTCCAGAAAAACGCGTCGTGTGTACCAAAGTTAATAATATACATTAAATCGCAATCGCAATACCGAAATCAAAGTGAATTCAAATCAAACTAAAACTGAAAATTTCGAACCCGAAATGTTCAATATGCGAACCATTTTTAGCGTGCAGTTAACTCGCAAACTCATTCTGAACAACTTTGCTGATTGAATATTATCTTGTACAAAATCATGTCTTTATATATTTTTTTTTAACAAGATAAACTGGAGACCAGTAATATGGGGTATCGTGCTTCAGATGGTATTGGGATTACTCATTCTACGGACAGAAGCTGGGCGGAAAACTTTTTCTTTCTTAGGAAAGCAAGTAGAACATTTCCAGAGCCATGTTTTAGCAGGAGTCAACTTTGTATTTGGAGAAAAATATGGCGATTTTGAATTTATATTTAAGGTATTTTCACATTTAAATGAAATTAACTAATGCAAAATAGAAGAAGAAAACACGTTTTTCACATTCTACATATAAAAAGTGTGTAAAATGAGAGCAATTGGCCATAAAATTGAAAAAGCGACTTATTTTTACACGAACATTGAAATACAAATTACTTTACGTTTTGACTGTATTATATTTACTGTTTTGGTTACACATTGTTCATTCTTCTAAAATATCTTTGTATCCAGTTTCATGTAATGTATGTTTGCTAAAATGCTCGGCTGCATGAACGCAATTTCATCCAGTAGTCAGTACTTTTGTGTTAAAATGAATTATCATTGATATGGTCATAATTATGAATTAACTGTTAACAAAACGTTAAATTTTACGAAATACTACGGATTTTCTACCACAGAAATAGATTACCTTAGCTGTATTTGGCAAAACTTTCGGAATTTTGGGTCCTCAATGCTCTTCAACATCGTACTATATTTGGTCTTTTTAACTTTTTTGATCCGAGCGTGACTGATGAGTCTTTTGTAGACAAAACGCGCGTCTGGCGTACAAAATTTTAATCCTGGTATCTATGATGAGTTTATTCACTTTAATTTTTAACTATTTTTAATTTAGTTTTTCCAGGGTTTTTTTTATTTAATTTTTAAATGAAAAAAAATCAGCAATTCATAACATGTCTCATGATATCTCAATTTATTTCATCGGTGTTTGGTTCTATATATGAGCTGCGATAGAAATCGACCTTATGCAAGTGCACGTATACATGTACATGTTTAAGACTTTGATTGATTTTGGAACATTCAAATACGAAATAAAAGATGAATGTTTGTCTGTTTTGTGGGGTCTTTATATCAACTCAATTTTCATACAGCTACAGACTTCGTATAGATATTTTATCAACCCAAAATAGGTTAACATATGCATTGATATTCATTTGCATAAGGTCGATTTCTATCCGACGCAGCTCATATATAGGCAAACCTCTTTCGATTTTGACGATTTTCATATTTGCTGTATATAAGTTATATGGACTTTTATCGTTAAAAAGCCAACAATTACATACATTTTTTATAATCCGTGTTTTCTTCAACTTATTTGTATGACTTTTCATCCAATAAGGTCCTTGAAACAAGCCTTCTTTCATGTCTGTCATATTTTTTTTCCCGTAAATTAGTTTTCTCAATTAAATTGTTTCATATTAATCATGGCGGAGCCTTTTATAGTCGACTATACGGTATGTGTTTTTCTCATTGTTTAAGGCCGTATGGTTGTCTATAATTGCGTACATCCACTTCATTTGAACTTGGGTGGATAGTTGTCTCATTGGCAAACATACCACATCTCCTTATTTTTATATTTAAATGTTGATGATTTATCAAATTATACAGCTCAAGAGTAATTGGTCGTTATTTATCAAAATATAGGCAATATCTCATGAATCTTACAGAAAGTCCAGTCTTCCTTCGCCTTAATCCATAACATGAAGGGGGGAAATCAATAAGAAACGAAAATACAATCTGTAAATGAAACCCTTTTATTTTTGGGTTTTCAAATATGTATTTCTGAAGTAATGGGACACTAATGGTATGAACATTACACAATAATTAATTGCTAACACTTTAACAATTAAATTTTCACATGGCCTGTCTGTTTATTTTGTCTTGATAACATTGATATTACTGTCACGTCAGCAAATTCGAATGCATTTTTGTGCTCACGTCCTTAAAATTAAAACTCACACATAGCTGATAATCATCTATTTTAGTGTATGTATTTTTATTTCAGCTGATGCCAACAGTAATTTTCATCAATTCTGTAGTGTCTGTGTTGTATCATTTCGGCCTGATGCAAATGTTGGTGGAGAAATTTGCAGTAGCAATGCACTTCACAATGGGAACAACAGCTGCAGAAACTGTATGTACGGCAGCCAGCATGTTTCTTGGACAGGTAACTACACAGTTTGTTCAATTGAAGTTTTCACTGACAGATGATAACTTCACAATTTGTTCAATTGGTGTTGTGGAAGGACAGATGATAACTTCACAGTTTGTTCAATTGATGTTGTTCACTGACAGATAACTACACAGTTTGTCCAATCTGTTGGATAGGAACATGAAACATATTGCTAAACTAAAGTTTTCGAGTACTCAACACTATTCGACTTTTCAAACAAATCAAACTTGACTCGGCTGCTTTTCTTTTATGGAATATTTTACACTTCACTCTTCTAGTATAATTTTCAAACTTCGAAATGCCAAAATTTGGTTTTCTACCTTTATATTTTATTCCACTGAATATGGAACTCTACTACAAGAATAAATCAACTAAGCTGTATTTGGAACAACCTTTCGGAATTTTGGTTTCTCAATGCTCTTCAATTTCTTATTTTGTTTGGCCTTTTAATTTTTTTATTTGATCGTTACTGATGAGTACACAATTATAAGCCTGGTTTCTTTGATGTGTTTTGTTTTACATTAAGACAAGAATAATGACAACCTATCAACAAAATACGGGAAGTGCACAAAGAAGCTACGAAAGAAGTACGGATGTGTCTGGAAATGTACAAACATCGAATATTAATAGGAAAATACGATATTTGCCATTCGGTCAGCTATCGATTAAAGACCAAAGGGAAGAAGTAAACAACTACAGGCAACTTTGTGGCCCTAACCAATGAGCAAAATTCATACCGTGTAGTAATAATTTTCTTTTCTTCTTTTCTTGTATGTTAGTATGTCTGTTTTGTCGTCAAAATTAGCAAAACCAGTCTATGTGGAATACCTGGGACTATTATACTAATATATTTCATGTAACAGTGTATACTGAGTAATGTTGATCAAAATGATTACCAAAATTAGAAATAATATGAATTTCTTCATGAGATCCATTTTAGAGCAAAAATTTAACGCTGCAAGTTTAAGTTAGGGCTTCAGACAAAACGCACTATTTTTACACTATTTTTAATTTTAAAATGTACAAACATGATTAAAAAAAAAAATGTTTTCATTGCAGCGGTTCCTACATAGTAGTTGTACTGGCCTGTATATGTTATTTGGTAATTAGTAACTTGGATACCATAGAGAACTTAATATCTATAGCAGGATTGGTGGTACTTATAGGGGCATCCTGGTTGATTTCTTATAACAGACGACAGGTGAGTACGTCTGAGGCCTAATCTTGGTATCAGTTCTATAGCAGGATTGGGGGTACTTATAGGGGCATCCTGGCTGATATCTTATAACATACGAAAAATGGGTCTCAGGCCTAATCTTGGCATCTATAGTAGGTTTGATGGTATTTATAGGGCATCCTGGTTGATTTCTTATAACAGACGACAGACGAGTCTCCGAAACCTAACATCTATAGCAGGTTTGGTGGTACTTATATGGGCATTCTGTCTGATCTTTTACAACAGAAAGCAGATGAGTCTTCTGGCACTTGTAGGTACATCTCGGCTGACCTCTAATGAGATTCCTATTTAAAACTTGACCAGGTTAGGGAGGATGCGCGTTCACATTGCCTCACTGACAGTCATTCTTATGACACACAATAAGTGAATCTACTAAACTTGGCATCTGCAGCCGGATTTGTGAATTTGGATTTATGGCTTTATGCGTCATCCGCATCTGATTTCTTATGAAAAACGATTAGTTACATCTATAGTTGAATCGATTAGAGCAATATGGAGAAACTCGTTGATTTTTTATGACATGCGAAAAGAGAGTTTCCTAAACTTCTGAACTTGATGACGGTGGTAACCATCAACCCAATGGATAATGTTTTTGTACTAGCCTGACTTAATTGAAACTTTGTAATTGGGAATCAGCTTTTGTTAAAAGAAATGAAATTTTAAAACTAAAGTAACAACTCAATTAGCCAGAATTGAGTTTAGATGAAATAGGCTATTCTCCTTAGACCCTTTGTTTATATTGATGCTGTTCAGCGTTTTGGGAAATTCAATTAGATCTTTGAAACTTTGATCTTGACTTACATGACGATGTTCCAGAAAAACGTGTCGTGTGTACCAAAGTTAATAATATACATTAAATCGCAATCGCAATACCGAAATCAAAGTGAATTCAAATCAAACTAAAACTGAAAATTTCGAACCCGAAATGTTCAATATGCGAACCATTTTTAGCGTGCAGTTAACTCGCAAACTCATTCTGAACAACTTTGCTGATTGAATATTATCTTGTACAAAATCATGTCTTCATATATTTTTTTTAACAAGATAAACTGGAGACCAGTAATATGGGGTATCGTGCTTCAGATGGTATTGGGATTACTCATTCTACGGACAGAAGCTGGGCGGAAAACTTTTTCTTTCTTAGGAAAGCAAGTAGAACATTTCCAGAGCCACGTTTTAGCAGGAGTCAACTTTGTATTTGGAGAAAAATACGGCGATTTTGAATTCATATTTAAGGTATTTTCACATTTAAATGAAATTAACTAATGCAAAATAGAAGAAGAAAACACGTTTTTCACATTCTACATATTAAAAGTGTGTAAAATGAGAGCAAATGGCCAGACAAAATTGAAAAAGCGATTTATTTTAACACAAACATTGAAATACAAATTACCTTACGTTTTGACTGTATTATATTTACTGTTTTGGTTACACATTGTTCATTCTTCTAAAATATCTTTAATTCCAGTTTGATGTAATGTATGTTTGCAAAATGCTAGGCTGCATGAACGCAATTTCATCCAGTAGTCAGTACTTTTGTGTTGAAATGAATTATCATTGATATGGTCATAATTATGAATTAACTGTTAACAAAACGTTAAATTTTACGAAATACTACGGATTTTCTACCACAGAAATAGATTACCTTAGCTGTATTTGGCAAAACTTTCGGAATTTTGGGTCCTCAATGCTCTTCAACATCGTACTTTATTTGGTCTTTTTAACTTTTTTGATCCGAGCGTCACTGATAAGTCTTTTGTAGACAAAACGCGCGTCTGGCGTACAAAATTTTAATCCTGGTATCTATGATTAGTTTATTCACTTTAATTTTTAACCATTTTAATATAGTTTTTCCAGGGTTTTTTTTATTTAATTTTCAAATGCAATTCATAACATGTCATGATATCAATTTATTTCATAACATCGTCTCATGCTATCTCAATTTATTTCATCGGTGTTTGGTTCTATATATATATACAGTTACAGACAAACAACCCAAAATTTAACATATGCATTGATATTCATTTGCATAAGGTCGATTTCTATCCGACGCA
This sequence comes from Mytilus coruscus, assembly GCA_017311375.1. Classification (NCBI taxonomy): domain Eukaryota; kingdom Metazoa; phylum Mollusca; class Bivalvia; order Mytilida; family Mytilidae; genus Mytilus; species Mytilus coruscus. Next base: position 38,535,102 of record CM029598.1, read on the forward strand.
GCTCATTTAGGCAAACCTCTTTCGATTTTGACGATTTTCATATTTGCTATATAAGTTATATGGACTTTAATAGTTAAAAGCCAACAATTACATACATTTTTATAATCCGTGTTTTCTTCAACTTATTTGTATGACTTTTCATCCAATAAGGTCCTTGAAACAAGCCTTCTTTCATGTCTGTCATATTTTTTTCCGTAAATTAGTTTTCTCAATTAAATTGTTTCATATTATTCATGTCGGAGCCTTTTATAGTCGACTATACGGTATGTGTTTTTTCTCATTGTTTAAGGCCGTATGGTTGCCTATAATTCCGTACATCCACTTCATTTGAACTTGGATGGATAGTTGTCTCATTGGCAAACATACCACATCTCCTTATTTTTATATTTAAATGTTGATGATTTATCAAATTATACAGCTCAAGAGTACTGATCGTTATTTATCAAAATATAGACAATATCTCATGAATCTTACAGAAAGTCCAGTCTTCCTTCGCCTTATCCATAACATGAAGGGGGAAAATGCAATCTGTAAATGAAACCCTTTTATTTTTGGGTTTTCAAATATGTATTTCTGAAGTAATGGGACACTAATAGTATGAACATTACACAATGATTAATTGCTAACACTTTAACAATCAAATTTTCTCATGGCCTGTCTGTTTATTTTGTCTTGATAACATTGATATTACTCTCACGTCAGCAAATTCGAATGCATTTTTGTGCTCACGTCCTTAAAATTAAAACTCACACATAGCTGATAATCATCCATTTTTTCAGCTGATGCCAACAGTAATTTTCATCAATTCTGTAGTGTCTGTGTTGTATCATTTCGGCCTGATGCAAATGTTGGTGGAGAAATTTGCAGTAGCAATGCACTTCACAATGGGAACAACAGCTGCAGAAACTGTATGTACGGCAGCCAGCATGTTTCTTGGACAGGTAACTACACAGTTTGTTCAATTGAAGTTTTCACGGACAGATGATAACTTCACAATTTGTTCAATTGGTGTTGTGGAAGGACAGGGTTCAATTGGTGTTGTTCACTGACAGATAACTACACAGTTTGTCCAATCTGTCGTTTGTTTCTTAGATAGATAATAGTATGTTTCGTCGATAATAGAAAAATCTACGTCTTATGATTTTACTATCGGGGCGTATGCAGCCTAATTTTTTTCTCGAATATTTACGAAGACTCAAACAACACAACTGGCTTTTAAAAACAATCTCAATTTGTTCTTTATATAAAAAAAAATTTTGGATTTTTTTGTGTTTTTATTTTTTGTGTTTTTTTTTTTTTTCAGGGGGTTATCTGGTAACAAAAGGTGACATACTGTGTATTTTCACTCTTGATTTTGTATTTCTTAAATAAAATAGAACACAGTTTATTTTCGGATTTAAAAAAAAATGCTTTCAGATATTTGCTGTCTCTGTTTTATTTAACATGTAAACAACTATATACTTTGCAAAACTATATTTGTTGTATGTATGTTCGTGGTTTTGCATATTTAAGGTTAATTTTTGAGGTTCCAATATCAATGAAGGCAACAATCGATATGGTTTAATTGTATAAATTATTCCATCATTTTGAAACTATTGAAGCACAACATAGTACTGAATTTGCCCTTGTTGTTTCTGATAGGAAATTAAACCTAACTGATGCATTTTTTCTTGACAGCCCGAAGCAAGTTTTGCTATCAAACCATACCTCTCACTCTTAACTAAATCAGAGCTGTTTGCTATAATGACAGCTGGTTTTGCATCTGTATCAGCGGACATTTTCGGGTTGTTCGTAAAGTATGGGGTAAGTTTGTTAAGTATGGGGTATGTCTTGAATAGTAAGTTTGCCTTTTCAGTTTGAAACTTAAGTTTACAGCACTATTATCGTCTTGAAAATGATGTTGTTTGCGTTTTAAAATATTGCGCTTGTATGACAAAAAATAATTGTTTATTTGTTATGAGTTACTTCTCATTTGTTTCGTCGTTCATTTTCTCATCTTGAATCAAAAGTAAAATAGCAAAATTACCGAACTCCAAGGAAAATCCAAAACGGAAAGTCTTACCAAAAGCTCAAACACATTAAACGAAAGGAAAACAACTGTCATATATTCCCGACTAGGTACAATCATTTCCTTATGTAGAAAATGGTGGATTAAACATGGTTTTATAGCTAGCTAAACCTCTCACTTGTATAACGTAGTCTGTAAATTAAATGACCGGTTTATAACCGATGGAATGCACTCGAATGATAATATTCGACTGTTTTTCCTTAAAAGCAATATTAACTGGAAATGTTAAAATTGAAAATTGTCAATTTACTTTCTGCATCCGTTAGCGTGCAAGCCTGAAAACAATCAGTAGTAGACGGTTTATAAATATATACAGCAATTATTTTCTAATGACATTTGTTTCGTCTAGATATCTTCATCAGACATCTTAACAGCAGTGTTGATGTCGGCACCTGCTGGTTTAGCTGTATCAAAAATAATCTGTCCAGAAACCGAAGAATCAAAGACAAAAACATGGCGCCAGATACAAAACATACATAGTAGGTAGGCGATAATAGAATACTTATACAAATAATTTTGATTTTGATTAATGTATATTTGCATTGTATAAATACTAAATATTGTGGGTTTATTTAAACGTTGTATGGAGATGTTGTTTGTATTCATTGTTTATATCAGTCGTACACATGTCCCATTGCTTTGATTTGTCTTGGTCCGTATCATCATATCGAATTAATCTTTTGATTTATTGTTATATATAACTTGATTGGGATATAAAGCCGCGAGATGTGACATTCTCTAATTATTGTACTTTCTTTAGACCATAAGTATTTTTATTAACAACTTTTTAACAAACAGATACTAAAGAAAACTATAGCTGTTGCAGTACGAACACAACCTCATACTGGAAGGGTGTCCGGTGCATTTCCTGTCCCGTTTGCGACACCCTAGAGGAAAGCGCCAGTATTTAGTGCATACAATTAGTATATTAGCATGAAGCTCTTTAAGAAATATGCATGCGTGTAGGCTAGGAACACTCACCTGATATTAAAAGACTGAGCAAAACCAACAAAAAAACCTAAGGATGCTACGAAAGGGTCAGCATTGTTTTCTTTTGTTGCACTGAAGGTGTAATTCCAGTTGAAATTCGTCAATGAAATGGACTTTGTGATAAGGCAATTTACTAATGACAAAAGCGTATTGGAAAATTTCTCTTTTAATTTTAAGGCATTACGAAATTTAAAAATCATCGGTAAATTCTCTAATTCTGATAATAGAGAATATGTTTGACGGTCACAGTTTGAGCTTATTGTAAGAAAATGTCATTTGGGACAGCGGGATGAGGTGTTCACAAGTGCAATTTGTTTTGCTAGTTCATATGTATTTGAATTTATGTATCACACTAAGAAACTTTGTTTTTAAATCCGGAACCACATTTTCAAAGATCAGATGGAACATAAAGAAAAATTCACATAAAAAGGGACAACAGTAATTAACCGATGTTTAAATTCTTTAACACCGTTTTGGATATACAAACCAAGTGAAAGAAAGGGACAACAGAAGTTTATCAATGTAAAACATTCGTAAATCTATTTTTGATTATACACACTGGGAGAAAAGCAACTCCAAAACGGAACAATACGAACCACATCGACTTGGTAAGCTGTCACCTTCTTTGCAGGCACCAACCGCCATGTAAAATTGAGTTTCCAATAAACTTGTTGATCCAATTTTATCCAGGTAAATGTATCACCAGATATTTGATTTCCATGAACAGCACGATGAGTACCACTTGTGAAGCAGCAACTGCTTACCCTGCCGGAGAACCTGAGTTCACCCCGGTTTTGATGATTCGTTTTGTTCAGTCTTTAGGTTTTTTCTGCGTAGAGTTTTGTGGGATTTGTTATTCATCTTTCTTTTAGTAATGGTATTGTCTGTTTTGCTTCTGTTGTATGTTTTGCTACGACGATGGTATCACTATATTTATAAAACTTTTGTAAATTTAACATGATATGTAAAAACAACCTTCCAATATTTTTAAACAAATAGACTTATGGAAACGTACGTCACGATGGTTTATTATCATTTATATATTTTGAAATATTCATTAATATTCAAAATATTGATCATACATAAAGAAAATATAACTGAAATATCAAACATCAATTAAAAATAAAAATACAATGGTTCAATCAATTAAATTCGATAACACTCTAATTAAGAAACGAACATCAAATGCGTTTTCAAAACTAATGTTGACAAGCTCTTTCCTTTTAATGTTTGCTGTAATGTAGCATTTATGTGCTGATGTGGCATTCAGTAGCTCTAATCAACCAATAAATTCTTTCAAGAAAGGTATTGCAGTACTTGTTAAATAGTTGATAGTTGAATGTTTTCTTCGTTGTAGCACAAAATGATTATTTTCAGTATTGTAAATGCCCTTTTGTGATTCCTTGATCTTTCAAAAATATATTGATCATTTATTAATTCATTATATTAGTGAATTTTAGTCAAAATGTTTTTTTTTTTTCCATTTCAGATCAGAATCTGCAAACGTTATTGAAGCTGCAGCAAAAGGTGCACAAGACGCCATGTTTGTTGTATTAACCGTTATTGCTTGCCTCATATCATTTCTTAGTATCCTATCTTTTTTAAATGCTGTGTTGGCTTATCTAGGTAGTCTGGTAGGGTTGTCAGATCTCAGTTTAAATGTAAGTTTATTTTTTCGTTAATGATAAATTTTTATTTTTATTCAATTGTTACACCTTGTCCCTTTAGGAAAATTTGTTTGGGGATTTTTATAAGAATGCATATGCTAAAATAAAGTTAGATACTGATTTACTGAGCATGACATGGGTATATGAACTAATTTTCATCAGGTACGTTAAAGACTAAATTTTTTAAGCCAAATACATAACACGTTTATGAAGATAAAAATCAAATGGATTCAACAGAAGAACAGTCAAACCCATCTTAGGTCGAATTTGACCTGGGCACAGTTGCAGACTTAGTTTACAAACAATGATTTTATTCAAAACTTGAAATCAAAATAAAATGTTTCATTTGATTTATGATATACCTACGTTATCTGTACTATAAACGAAAGGAAATTGGTCATACAGCCCCCCTCCTCCCAACGACATATAGGAGTCACCATACGGCCTTCCACAATACGCAAGTGTCCATACAATACGTCGAATTATAAATCACGAGTAATTATGAGTTTAGAAATATTATAGATTCCGAAACGACAAAAAATTCTGATATGACTAAAGATAACAACTGAAGCTATTCCTGATATGGGACAGGCATTGTACATGTTGCTGGCTTAAAATACCTCAAATACTAACTTATTTCTACCGCCAGAAATAGATTACCTTAACCAGATTTGGTAGAACTTTTTGCATTATTTGGTTTTTAATTCTTTTTAATTTCCTTATCGATGTGACCTTCCAACTGTTTTGAATCTGGCGCCACTATTTAGTCATGTGTAGACGAAACTCACTTCTGGTGTTCAAAATTATAAGCCTGTTATCTTTGATGAGTGTTTAAAACAATTTGGAGCCGCTGGTATCTTTGATAAGTTAACAAGTGTTTTAGCACTAAGTCCTCCTCTTTTTAATCTCCATCAGTAGAATAACACAAAATACATAGAACATTTTTCAAATAAAAAATAAGTAAGGAGAATATATTTATATATTATAGACGACAAAAGCAAACGTACAAAAGGGAAACAATAAGAAATAATGCCGTATTAAAGAATGTTCATTGTGTAAAAGCAAGCTTAAAGTAATTAACTTGCCGATATGAAATCATATACTCTCTTATATTGGTGACTGTACTACGAAGTAGATTTCACAGAGCAAATCCATAAACAGTGAAGAAGGAAACAATCATGTGCAGTGGCAGCACTAATATGTAAATATTTCAAATGCAGAGAAAATTAAAAAAGTATTTTAATCTGTTCTCAAATTATAAGCAGATTGATACTTGTCTAAAAATGAATTTATTATTTGCAATTAAAACTATGTTTAACAAAACTTTTGGAACACAATGTACTGTATGTAAATTGTACTCTATATTTGTAACACATATATCGTGTTGTATATGTATGTTTAGTTTGTTTTTACTTCTTCTGTAGATTATACTTTCATATGTGATGATGCCCTTAGTATTTGTGATGGGTGTACCGTGGGAAGACTGTAAAATTGTCGGAGAAGTGGTTGGTTTAAAAACTGTCGTAAATGAGTTTGTTGGTTATACCAGACTTGGGGAGTACATCAAAATTGAAGCTATATCAGTGAGTTTATCCTCAAACGTATGATACCAACTGCGGAGACAGCCAAATGTTAAGTCACATAAAAAGGTCGGTTTTTGGGAAATAAATGTACGACCACTTTCTTCGAATGTATGCGTTCAGTGTTGTGTTATAACAATCCATTTAAATAATGAATTTCGATCGAAAGCATAAATTGTAGAGTAGTAACGTTGTCTCCGCAATAGAAAGCAAGTCAATCGTCGCTTCTGAAGTTTGAATTTCAAATTATTGTTCTGTTCACTACTTTTGACTCGTGTATTCAAGTTCAATGGATATATCCATAAAAGTATTAACAAAAATACCGAACTCAAGATAAATTAAAAAAGGGAGAAGTCTATGAAAACAAAATTCAAACTTTAGACTTTTTAAACAACGGAACGAATAGAAAACAATTAGAATAGACATTTTTCGAAGGCAATGGTGGGTTAAAGCTGGTTTTATAGCTAACTAAACCTTCCACGTGTATGATAATTGTTTATAGTTCTGTTAATTTGACAAAATTGAGTGAGCAACCCATACAGTCATCATATGTTAATCTAACAATAATAGGGATACAGCAGCCAAAAATGAGTGAACATACATCACAGACAAACAACACAACTGACTAAAAATTTCAAACAACCAAATAAATCTACACAAAGTTTTGTAGTTGGTAGTAAATCTGACAAAGAGGTCAACAAATGTTTTTGTAGTTAATGGTACATACAGTATATAGTATAAACTTTCTCGGTAACGTACAAACTAAGACAAATATAATTACAAAGGTAAACAAACAAAAACAACACTGTAACACCTTTTGCGTCCGAATCCAAACCTCTGGACCTACCTGCACAAGGAACAAAAAACAGATAGCTTGATGCGTTAATACTGAGTCAAGTTGACAGTCATACGACCAAAAGGAACATAAAAGCAGAAAGGCAAAGGAAAAACTGTAAAGATAAAAAAAGATACACAACTTCAGCACCTAGAATATATGACCCAAGACCATCTTGTATTATTTGTGAAGAAGGCATTGAATATTTATCTACAAGATTATGATACTTTCCGATGAGCTGCCATCAAATATACTAATTAAACAACAATCATAGTGTAATACTTTACCGTTCACTTCAACAGTAGGTGGTACAGTAAACTTTTTGATTTTTTTGTTTTCAATGCTCGTTAACTTCGTTGTTGATTTGCGTGCCACTGGTGTGTCTTATAGAGACGAAACATGGGTATTACGTACACAACTATTAGCCTGGTATCTTTGATGAGTTGTAACAACCACTGGGTAGAAGAAACTGCCTTTGGACGTTTCGTCACCGAGTGTATTACAGCCCAGTAGTCAGCAAATGAGTGCTGATATGTTATATCATTGATACGTCATCTTTAGTAAATTTACTGTTCACAAAACTTTAAAAATCTTTCGAAATTCTAAAGTTTTTCTCCCATCCCTCCTCCAGGGATAGATAGCCTTAGCAGATTTGTCACAAGTTTTTATATTTTTTGGTTTTCAATACTCTAACTTCCTAATTGATTTGGCCTGCAAACTGTTTCGATTGCCACTATAATGAGTCCTGTGTAGACGAAACGCACGTCTGGTGCACGAAATCATAAGCCTAATATCTTCGAAGATGTGTTTACATGAAATCGTCCGTGGGGATGTCAAAATAGTATATGCTTCTATGATACTGCTTGCTTGTACAGAGAATTATATAAAAATCTCTCAGCATTTTGAAGAATACATATTTACAATTATTAGATATCCCTTCATGCACGAAAAGGAAATAATGTAGTAGTTGCCTTTTCAGAAGGGAACACGTTGCAGACAAAAAACACTTGTGCAAATGTCTAGTTGTAAGAAAAAAACTCACATACAAAAAAAGAACTCTAAAACATATAAAAAGTAAAATACCAAAAATACCAAACTCCAAGGAAAATTCAAAACGGAAAGTCCCTTAAGAAATGGCAAAATGAAAATCAAAAGCTCATACACATCAAACGAATGGAAAACAACTGTCATATATGATTGTAACTTACATTTTTTATTAAGACCAAGAGCAAAGTCATTGCTACATATGCGTTGTGTGGATTTTCTAATCCAATGACCATGGGAGTAATTGTTGGTGGATTGAGTGTACTGATACCGGAGAAAAAAAATCTAGTGGCTGAAATTGTAGTACGCGCATGGATAGCTGGGTGTATTGCATGTTTTATGACGGCTTGTTTTGCCGGTAAGTACTCTTAATGGTATTAAAAAATATGAAGAAAGACATTTTAAAAGTAGTATACCGACTTTTACGTAGTATATATTATAAGTTCAAGTATAAACAGACAAATACATGTGTGAGAGTGATTACCATTGAAATTGCGTGTAACTCCACAGTGTGAAATCAGATGCGACTACTGGGTTAAGCTGTTACGAAGACAATCCAGGTAACAAACAAAACTGAGGAAGTTGTATTAACTCCAAAAGGAGCGTAACCAGGAGCGTCGACAGGGTCGGCATCTCCTTCTGTACATACATCACCCACCATAGAATGTACACTCTGTCAAAATGTAACATTTCGGAACAGGACACTCTCGGTAAGAAAGATTAGACAACTTTTCTAATATCTAAAGATCTTAGACTGCGACAACATGCCGATAGTGAGTTTAGACATAGACATATCCTATCAGCAAACCGATTATTAATGTGACCATAAAACTTATGTATGGTCGATGTTAGTCGTTCTTCAATACAATATTGGATGAATCCGTTTCCTACGAGTACAAGTGCATGTCGTAAAGCAGGATCATACAAGTCTGTACTACTTCTTTGGAATGTCAATCCAAATATTGTCGAGCAAAATGTCATGCATTTTGATAATAACTACTTCTATTTATTTGTGAATCAGATTGGTTCTTACCAAAATAAAGTTTTTTGACCTAGAACAAGACACTGGTATATGCGCTAACAAATCTTTTGGAAGAAAGAATGTTTAATGAAAAGATAAAGACTACCTTTCAATGTAGATTGCTGAGTGGTGGTGTGAAGATTGGAATATGACAATGGTTTTATTTTTTTCATCAATTGACTTTTCTAGAAGATATTCCTCAGAGAAAACCAACATTTAAATTCTGTATATGAAAAGGATCTCTTCGCATCTGAATAATTGATAAAAGCGTCTACAATGTAGGTTTACACAATTCAGTCCACTCGATATATTTTTTTAATCCATGAAGATAATTCGAAATATCTGTACGTTCTAACAAAATTTTTATACGCATTCCTTTGTAGCACTTTCCAATAGAAAAGTTGAGCTTTTTTCTCAAAGTTGACATTTTTTATTGTTCCAGGTTTACTTTATGACGAAGTCAATCAACCCATACTTAACAACGCTACACTGACATCGAATTACACATTAACAACTGTTTCTTCGTACAGCAATGTATCAAAATAGAAATAATGACATTTTTTTGAAAATCTAGATGTTTCGTTATTTCTTTAATTTGTTTTATAAGACATAGATAGAATTGTTTTTCTGTTATTTATATACAAAGAAGCGATTTCTCTGAGTACATCGAACCAAATAAAGACCACAGCAACTAATAGATGAACTCATAATATCAAATTGTTTTCAAATCGTTCAATGTCTGCATAAAAGTGTGGTGGAAGAAAAGAAATTGTCTAGATGCCTTAGCGATAATTCAGCGGATATTTTCTTCTGTTTTCCCTATTCACTTTGCTTTTGATAATGTCCAATTAACCATATTCTAACTGTTTTATAGACCATAAAATACAAGTTAACACAACATTATTTAAAAATTAGCAATCAATAGAATGAGATGTATGGTATGCTTCAATAAGACAGCGTTCCAGCAAAACAAAATGACAAAGATACATCTAGAAATCATTAGATCACTTAAAGTCTTACATGTTCGTGTCTATCCCCATCTACTTTGTTTTCTATTAAATATTCTTTTCTAATTGCTATTTCATCTGTTTAATTTAATTATAAACCCGTTCTAAGGATATTATCACAATATTTATTTAGTTTGATATCATTTATGAAAGCACAAAAGTTATCAAAGCAGTTTCTTATGGTGATTTATATTTTGTAAGACTTTTTGAATTTTTTTCTAACTACAAAACCAAATGAATTTATTTCACGATCTATAACTTAATGAAAGTAGGATTTGCAGTCAGAGTCTTACATCTTCTTATTCTATTCTAAATATATTTTTTTGAATATATGTTAGCCTCCGAAGGTATCACCACTCCAGTGTCCAGTACTTCGGTATTTGCATGGAAATACGAATGATTCGTGGTTCGTCTACAGGGTTTTTGTTTTATGTTGTTTGATTTCATGTGTGTTTACTGTTTGGTCTTACATGATCTTGCCTTATATTACAGTTATTGTATTTCTATTTTTATTTTCTATATGTATGCAAAAGTTAAGATAAAAATTCAGCTACTTCATTTATATGATTTTAAGTTTAAAACAACTATATGCACAGGATTGTTTTGTTTATACACAATTTTGGTTTAGAAGAAAGACCAACATGGTTAGAAATACAAATAATAACACCATTACAAACACAATTCCATTTTATTCTTGTCATGGTTAAAAAATACATAAAATAACACCATTACAAACTCAATCCAAATTTATATTCTTGTACGTGTCTATAAATTAAACAAATCTATTTTATTTTTGGAAATTTACCTGTGATAATATAAACGTCACAAAAATACGTCACTTTTTGATACGTTGATCCATTCATGTGACGCGCAGTTTATATTTCGTTTGTGGTGTCCTGGTGTGTTGTCGTAAATTCATGGGAGGTGTCCGTTGTTATTCTGCGGTTTACATTTGTAATTTACTATTATATTATTTATTTATGTATTTCTCTGTGCTGTGTGTTCTTGCGTTTGTTTGTACTGTATTCCTGTCACGTAGTGTTGTCATTTTAGCTGTATTTTTAACATTGTCATATAAGCGGGAGGTTTGGATAGCCATAAAATCAGGTTCAACCCACTATTTTTTCTTAAAATGTCCTGTACCAAGTCAGGAATATGGCAGTTGTTATCACACAGTCCGTTTCTATGTATGTTGGCGTTTGTTTTTGTTGTAGTTCAGTGCTTTTGTTGTTCCGTTGTTTTCCCCTTATAGTTGATGTGTTTCCCTCGGTTTTAGTTTGTTACCCGGATTTGTTTTCGCTTAATCGAATTATGACTATTGAACAGGGTATACTACTGTTGCCTTTATTTGTTATTAAAATTCGCCGTTACAAAATTTTATTTTGAAATTAAGGAATATAGCTCTCTTATATCATGCACAGCTCTGGCTTTTCCCCCGGTTTTGGCTTTACTGTTTTTTGTCATTGTTAGTTTATCAGCTCTTCATTTTTCAATAAGGTTTGGATTTTCAAATATTTTGGCCTGGAGTATCACTGAAGAGGCATTTATTGTAGAAATTCACAATAAATGTTATTATTGTCAAAGAAAGAAAAATGACAACGGATGAAACACAAATTACTAACTTGAGAGAGGTGTTTATCAAATACAAAATCATCTTACTTTAGATGATTTTACATAGTAAACTTGACACAAATAAATCAAACAAAAAAATAAAAATGGCGTAGCATGGTAGCTCTGAAAGATATTTTGTGTTTGTATCGGCAGTAGTAGTATGCCTAACTGTTTACATTAGCAGCGGTCTTGGAAAATAATTTTTATTATAGAATATTTTTCAAAGACTGAACTATATAATTACTCCCAAATGTATCCAGCTCGGAATAACAACAGAAAGGCAGGTCTGTAAACTGTCAAACGATCTCTTCAGATTTCAGATTTTATTAACTGTTGTAAAAATCTACTTGTATTGATTCTTGTGATTTTTATACTGTTTTTCATATCTTCTACACATGATTTCTACTTTTCCCTATGTATGTATATTGGTCCTTACTGCATATACAATCTTCATAACATGAAATCAGCAAGACTATTCTTATCATATGTATATATATATATATGTAAATGTTACAGATGACACAATATAGTCTTGTTGGACTCAACATTATTCATCGCAGTAATTGCTTATGGCGTAGTTTGGGTTTTTTGGATGTGTATTCAGTTGTTGTGGATATTAATTTGTTTAAACTAAAACAATAAATGCGTATGTTCGTTATTCATGCATACACGCTTCCTTGTTTAACAACCAGTTTCATAATTAATCAATTTTTCATATTTTTCTTTGGACTTTTCTTCACATGCACATTTGAGCATCACTGAAGACACATTTATTGTCGAAATGCGCATCTGGTGCAGACAAATTTGTACCGTAAATATTATTTGTTACTCTCAACGTTTGTATGTCACCATGTCATTTGAAATCTTTAATCACTTATAACAGTTCCAGTAATGAATTCGTCAATATTCCCATTTATCCATTAGAGTTATGTCGCTTGATATTGCAGAAAACAACATCATATCAGGTTTCCCATAAAAAAGTATTATGTAATAAAACCGTCGAAATTTTAAAACGGTATTGAGAATCATTTAAAGCACATCAAGGTTGCATTTTACACATTGCAAGTATATTGTTCTTGGATTATGCCCATTATTAATTAGGATAACAAAATTGACGGTTATCGCTCAGAACTTTGAGTGTTCTGTAACATAATCATTTATTGTTATATTACAACGCTCGGAACAACTGTTCCAGAGTTTTATTCATTAGGAATGAGCAGAAATATTTTAATAAATAAAATCTGTATGAAAAATTAAAAATTGATCGCTATGGTAGAAAACGCCTAACATGTCAAAGTGAGCAGATTATGTCAATTTTCATATTTTTCGTTCTGGTGTATTTTCCGCAAATAGTAGGGTTTGTCCTGAATGCTTTCAAATTTTGGGGACGAGGGTCGATGTCTGAGCTGTATAAGAATCGGCTAGTTACCTAACATATTCTTCCTTTAGTATTTTCAATAGACTTAAACATCATTAACTTTGAGTTGGATTTATGACAGTATGATATTATTTTGTTGGCATAGTGGTTGTAACATGTCAGCATTTACGGGAAAAATCCGAGTTGAATGCGAATGTTTGTTTCAGAATTTGAACCTAACATTTCCAGTATTGAAAGGAAGGTTACCCGAATGTGGTAAAAACTGTTTTCATTAAATTACAGTTCTAGATATTCCTTTTCATAAATTACCACTTGATCGATACCTCTGATGGTAGACTGTTAGTTTTTGGCATGCAAATACGCATTTTTTTTTAAATTAAAATTTGCTGTTTAATATTACTCATTTCAAATTAAGGAATATATCTCCTTCATGCAAAGCTCTGATTCCTTGCCCTTGACTTCGGATATACTTTTTTGTCCACTTGGGTTATAAGCTCTTCATTTTTTAACAAGTTTTTGGTTTTCAAATATTTTGGCCTCGAGCATCACTGAAGAGACATTTATTGTAAATGGGCATCTGATGCAGAAAAATTTGTACCGTTAATTTTATTGTCTAATTCTAAAGTATAAGAATACCAGTTTAACAAAAACACATAATTTTAGGAGAAAATTAAAATCATGTGATTTTTCAAAATTAAGTATTTGGACTATCATAGTCATCTCGTACCGACTCACCATTTCTGTGTTGTTGTTGTACACACTTTTTTCCATTATCTTTTCATTGAAGCTAAATACATCCAATTGGTGATTGATAATTCATTTATATTATCATGTTTTAGTTATTTTTCAAATAAAAGAAGAATGTGTTTGAGGATACGAATGCCGCCACTCAAACTTGCTTATAATATGTGAATATACTTTTAGAACGGACGGAAAGACGGACGGACGGATGTTCAAGGGTAACACTTAATGCCCCTTCGGCAAACGATGGGGCATAAAAAGGAATCACGAATTCTAATGCCTGAAATATTAACGTCTTTGTTTTGAGTATAATTTTCACTCAAAAGTAAAAAGAATGAGAAGGTTAAATATAACAATTTCATAAAATCAAGCAGAAGAATTGGATGGATTACTATCTTTATGAATCTAAGGAGCAAAATTGACGTTAAGTTTTAGAATAGCTTATAACCAATATTGAAAACAAAATATCAAATATAATTTTTGTAAACACTCAAAAATTGGAGTGTTTGATGTTTACAAACCCACTCAGTTGTGATATCTATATTTACTAGGATAACGAACGTATAATGTACTTCTTAATTTAGTTCCTTATAAAAAAATCATGATAATATAAATTCACTTTATCATGTTTATTGACTGTCAGAAAATGTGCTCTTATTAATGCTAGACATATAACTTTTATTGATTTTATCCTTTCTTTTTATAAATACTGATAAGAGCAAACCAATCTGAAAGGAAATTGGTCATTAGATTCCACTAAGATCGCAGTTACTGATTATTAACAATCTCTTCATGAAACAGTTATAAGAAGTAACATTGTAAAAAAAAAGTACTGTTTTGATGACTGCTTATATAAACTTTACTTTTCTGTATAAATGAACAAAAATTTAAATTCCACAGAAAGTAAAATAATGAGGATGGATTGTATGATCACCCTGTCTTCATCAATAGGCATGCACGGGAGTACAGAAGGAGTTTTTAGAATGATTTGATGTATTCATTGTTTAAACATTGACTTGAATTTGATAATGCTTGAATTTCTACGCATTTTTAAGAAGTGATTCTAGTTTCTGACCATCAAATTATAATATTCCAATTAGACACGTATTTTAAACACCTGTTAAAACTTACTAACTGGTTACCATTGCTTAAGTAGAAAGTTTACAAGTTACACAGTTGTTTCATCTCCGTCGGTCAGGTCAATTTGTTTAGTAGAAACGAAATTGTTATATTTATTAATTTCATGCATACTTATTTGAAATTAGAATACAGAACTAAATGCTAAAAACATTCAATCTGAAATGCATCCATTAATAATAAACAAATTCATGTCCAGTATTTTGGGGAAATTTCCATGAAATCGATCACTAATTGCATGAGGACATCTTTTAAATGAATTAGGGAGATCCCATCGTATAAAAAATGCATACAAATACATGGAAACGATATAATCAGATGAGGCCTGAAATGAAATACCAAAAGAATCGGGGACAAGAAATATGCAGAGTCCTTTTTTGAGGCCATAGATTTTCTTCCTTTCGTGATTTAGCATTAAGCATTTCTTAAATATTTGGCCGGGTTGGACAATGTCCAAAATCGGGTTACTGTATGGTGATGTATTGGTTGGATTGAATTTTTTTTTTTTTTTTTTGTAATTAACTCCTCCTACTGTTTTGAACCCAGATTCCTGAAACTTCACAGTTTTTTGCAGTTGAAATTGCCCATATGTTGAAGATGTGCACCTGCTATTATTGAATTGTTTGAGTAATGTTGGCCCAGACTTCGGAAATATTAATTTTTCAGAAAAATTTAGTCACAAATATTGCAACCTGGCCATTTGAGACTTTGACCCAGTTAAGGAACTATTCAATGGTTTGGTTTGAGGTTGACATTCTGATTAGAATCAGTTGATTCCTCAGAATACACATTTGAACGACAAGCAGTTGTAGTACAAGGACATAGAGGTGTTGGTAATGGTCTATTTATAGGTTATGAAAATGAGGTAGACCGTGACATTGACGGAATTTTCGGTCGAGACGGTCTTTTTTTTAGATTCACATGACGATGTTGATTATATGTTTGGTGTACGAGATATGATATTCGTCACTAATTGCATAATCATAAAAAGGAAAGAGGAAGATCCCAACATATAAAAATGCATACAAATAAATGGGAACGATATCATCAAATGAGGCCTGATATGAATAACCACAAGTATCTTCGGAAGGATTTGTCTTTTTCTTTTGGTCATTATGTTGTCTGTCCTTTTATTTGTATAATCTTTACTACCATTCTCCTAATATCGTTTTGTTTTTCTTCATCCAAGAACGTGCTTCGAACTAAGTCAACCCAGCCATAACCGTAAAGTGGATTTATACATGTATTCGTTTATTTAGCGATTAGGATAAAATCGCGAAAATATCCATCACGTTAATTTCATCTTTTAGGAAAATCAGAATCAAGGGAAAAAGCGGAAATAAAACCTTGTGAACCAAATTTCTCATACAAATCGCAAAATTTAAATTTTGCGAAAATAAACTTCTGAACAGTAGCCATTACGTCGGTACTGTCATTACAATACGGATATTGTTTTATGCATCTAAATTTGCTGTTATAAAATTTCAAAGTCATTTTAACTTAGGAATGTATCTTCCTATAATGCAAAGCTCTGGCTTTACGTTTAGTCTATTTTTGCTAATATCGCAGCTCTTCAAAGTTTGTATCAGGTTTTGGACTTCAAATATATTGGCCTTGAGCATTACTGAAGAGACACCAATAAAATTGGTACCATTAATGTTATTATACGTTCTACGAGTGGTCATATCTCTGCTGGTGGACTGTAAGTCACCGAGAGTATCACTAGTCTACTATCCAGTACTTCGATACTGTAATGAAAATACGGATATTGTTCTATTTAAGGGGGTCGACCTGGGGTATGGGAAACAACTCTTTCAAAGATATTGGAAGTCATTTGTGCGTTTTAACCTAGCAAAACTTGAAATAGTGATCAAGCATTTATGTCGTTTACATTTAGTTATGTGAATAATGCAGGAGCATCCAAGAAAATTGAACAAGTTAGACTCCACTAAGCATTAAATAAAGCAATTACATTTTTTCAAAGATTCACAAATCATAGCAGAAAAGTTTGAAAATCAACTTTTATACATGAAATGGTTTTGAAACCTATGTACTGAGGATTTTTTGGAACATAATTCATTCTCGTGTGTATTCACACTGCTTTACCTATGCAAACTTTCAACTGTGGCTGTTCCGTTTTAACTTAGCATGAGCAACACACGACGGGTGCAACTGGTGGAGCAGGGACTGTATACCGTTCCGGAGGACTTGAGTTCGTCCCCCGTTTTCGGTTAAATTCGTGTTATTTCGTGCTTCGTTGTTTGTCCCCCCACCCCATTATTTTTTATTGTCCCTTTGTATCTTCTCTCTTTCTGTCTACCCGAAAGTCACTTTGTAATACGGCATCTTCAAGGGATTCATCCAAAATTTCAAAAACATTTAATAACCCTTAAAATAGAGGCAGAAGAAAGGGATGTTTAAGAAATAATTCTTTCATGCCATACTTTATGCTCAGCGTTAGCGAGGTGTAAAATATTGACAAATATAATGCCTACCCATGTTAAAATTAGCATAAAGCATGGTATGATAGAATTATTTCGATTCTGATAGGAAAAATTAGAACTTTTGTACTTCGAAGCGGACCTATAATACACGTTCGAAAGGCAGCCATTTTGATTTGATGAACAAAAAACGTTATAGAAAATCAACAGTTCCACAATAAAAAATTAACATTTATATGTTAACTTACTTTTAGAATGATTTTATTTTGTTTCCTAGCGAGCAACACCAACAAAAAAGGTCAATTCGATCTCCGGCGTTGTTCAAAATACAAATGACGTTGCAATTTCAATTGTGACGTCAATCACGTGCAGCCCATATTTTATTGTAATTAGAGCATGGCTTTGTTTGCAAAGCGAAGGAAGAACGTCATATTAGAATCAAACTCATAAATCTAAGACAAGCAGACAATGTCATGGCAAAACCCCCAAAAAATACGACGAAAACACAAACAACAGTCTACAAAACAAAACAAAGAAAGCTAGTCGAATCTCAACAAGTTTTACATCATACTCTTTTCTTTTGTACTTTAAAACAGCAAAAAATGTATCATAGTTAAGTGCAGTCAATTCTGTTTAACAACAACATATTCGATATAATGGCGGAGTATTTTTTGTTGAAATATCATAACTGTGATCCTCCACGTTTACTTCACTAGCACCACTTAGTACTATGTTGTCCTAGTATATAACCGTCCAGTCCAGAATATAGAAGTTGCTTAGAACATGCCATTTTAGCCTGTTCTTTAAAGCATAGTGTATGTGTCTGCTAAAACATGCTGATAAGCATTCCTTGCTTTAGTATATTCCATTCTATCCTTGGTTAACGTTCTTTAAAATGCGCATTTTGTCAAATATAGGTGATTGGGACATAAAACTACTGAATCTACTTCGTTCGAATCTGATTGAAATGAAAAAGAAAGATACCAAGGTGGTAAAAAAGTTTTTTTTAACAAAGACGGGGAAAAAACCATAACTGAAAGAAAAAGACGAAAAAGGTAAACAACAGTCCATAAAACACTACAAAGAAAACTAAAGATTACGAAACGAGTCCATTTGACTGTTATGTATAGTCTTGGCATTACGGCATGGTCCTGTGGTCGGGCAACACTAACTGATATATGCCCATCTGATAAGTGTATATTTAATAACAGGTATGTTATGTCTGTTTTCTTGTTAACATGTAACTCTTTATTTTCTCCCATTTTGGAGCGATAATACCAAGAGTGCAATCAAAAGTCATACAACGAGGAAAAATATCAACATGGTCAAAAGGAAAACGAGGAATAAGATTCGACAAAATACTGCATAAAAAATATAAAGACAAAGCAACCCCACAATAAAACAGAGCATTTGCTGCCCCACTAGTGACACTTGTTTATCATGTAAGCAACCGGCAACTTACAATCAAAATAAGGCTTTATACAATAGCAGATTGGAAACTGTGTCTTAGTCTTATTCTAAAACATTATAAAATTCATAATAGAAATAATCAAACTAAAGTTTATTTCTTTATTTTATACTGTCAGCAAGTCATTACAGTCACAAAATACATAAATAAATAATCACAGACATAGCTTTAAATTATTGATAACACAGGATTTCATATACACCTGGTGAGAGTCACCTCACTTGGTCTATCATGTGTGAATTGTCTCTCTTAAACCAAATATACCTATAATACTGTTATAAACACACCACTACCTTGCAGTTTTGGGTCTACATACAATTTAACTCACACAAGAAGCTTTCATACCAAGCCAACTATTTATAAAAATAATTCTATTTTATCTAAATATAAATAGGATCACTTTCTTCTAATCTAGACCATATTAAATAGCACCTGTCAATAATGATAAATAACGAAATTACAGACTTTTAAATGTTTGTCTCTATAAATCTGCTGTAGGCAAAAAGATTTTACACTTGTTACCAGCCAAAACGTAAATCTTGACTAACCTACCAATTGAAGAATTATATTATAATGTGACTAATCAACAGATGCTATTCAACTTGAAAATCTAGAATCAATATTTGGGGAATGCACACTTTAATCTTTGTAAACGACTTGCATAGACAAACAGTGATAGCAACTTATGCACCAAACAAACAATATACAAAAATGGAATGTAAACATGGAAAGGTTAGTTTCGAACTTTAATCATAATAGAAGTATTAGACAGTATTTGAATTACCAGCAATTAAACATGCTATTTTGGATAAAATACGAAATTGATTATTTAAATATGAATATGAGTTCGAAATACCGTCATTCCCTAAAACCAGCAGTTTATGTTGATATACAATCATCAAATAATTTGCATAAGCAATTAGAACTTATTTCATTGTCTGTGGTTTTTGTAACGTATACATAACTTTAATTTCTGTGTTAAGAATACATATATATATAAATTTTTATCCTATCGAATCAATCACTTGGTAAGCTGAATATAACACCCCTGTTAAACATTATGAAAATATTTGCTAAAAGATATCAGATGAGAGGGCTTGCCAATTAAAAGATAAATCAAATTTAAACAATTTACAGTTCCTTCAAACAAGTGTAGAAACTTTTGGGAGAGATTTCAATTTAATAAGAATGAATTTGTTCATTGTAAAAGAAGGTATAAAATCGGTGACAAAAATATATTTTTAACAAAGTATTGGGACCAAATCCACGGTATGAAGATTGTATGTAAACGTTAAATAAAGAGACATAAAACTGGTTATCTTTCAAATAAGCATATACACCTTTTTTTAAACTTTGAAAAGAATGTTCTTCTGAAATGCTCTCTTTAAATGAAATGTTTTTCTCTGTATTCATTAATTCTATTATTATATAGACTAACTGTTCAGTAGCAATAACCTACAACGAGACATTTTTTAAGTAGAAAAGATACCCAAGAGGGTTAACCTATCAAAAAAAATTAAAATACCTTTTGCAGTTGTGAAATAAGTATTTTTAATAGACTATTACAATCAGTTCAAGGTATTTCTTTGTTGAATATGGAGCTTCTACACAATTGATGATTCATGTAACACAATCCTTAAATACAATACATTCAATTTGATAAAAATCCGTTTAATTTAAATTGTACAGCAGGATTTATTTTTCTTTTTTTTGTATTGTTGGACTTGCAATATAACAGATTTTAAGAGGTTATATCATGTTGAAACTTCTCCAAAAATATTTATTCTTGTTTAATATAGATATTTATGAAAATATAAAAAAAAACAATGTTCCACCTGTATCCTACTCTTTTTTTAGTTGGTTCAAAGTTAATTACCTCGTTTAAATGGTGGCAACCATCAAAATATGAACGTTCCGCAAGCAGTCTTTCCTATTATTGAATTAACATACTAATTGGCAAACAGAATTTCCTTAGGTAAAAACCTTGTCTGATAAACAGACTTCATATCAAATATCTACATATACACTGAAAAATGAACCTAATCCTTTTTAAATAATGTATATCGATCAATCAATTTTCACTTAAAATTTTAGATAAAAATGTCACGAAAATGAGATCAGCTGAATGAAAGGGTCCAAAAAAGATAAATATCACAGACGGATTATGAATGAAAATTCCAAATATAATAAGATATACACTCTTTTTCTTTCCTGTATGTAATATATGACCTTTGATCCATGTAATGCTGAAATAATATTGTAGCTCCAGAATAAGCCTATATGTTGCATCTTTTTCAACGCAGAATAAAAGCATAAACCCATACATGTATTACAGTTAAATGCCTATCACGGTTCAGAATATCTTTGTTACACATACCCGTCATCTTCACCAGCCGTGTAAGACCATGTCTGGGAAGTAGTACTTGATAAACTAGATGCCGATACTGCTCTTATAAGTTTTGAGGAAGAGCGGGAAGAATTGTCTCTCGGATTATTCAGTAATGACGTCCTTCCGGTAGACAGTGGCGTTGCTATTTTAGGAACCGGTGTTTTAGAACCCGACCCTGATCTATATTTATCACTTTTGTCAGAGCTACTGTCACTACCAGTATTTCTTGAATAAAATCCAACCTCGTTTCCACATTCATCATAATCATCATACATGTCACCATTTAAGCCACCGTTTGACACATTACTTCCAGAAGATTGTCGGCTGTACGGATTGTCTTTTTCAGTTGCAGCACATAAATTTGAAAAAGACCTCGACTTCCCTGATTTAGACAAGGAAGCCGGGGCAGGAATCCTTGTTTTAGGACCATCAATATTATCTTTTCGTGGTTTAACATTTAACATTTCTTTAATTTTAGAAACTAATATTGTGGCATGGTTAGAGTTTGACCTTTTAATTTGATCCGAAGAAGCAGATGATTCCTCAGAATGCATACTTGAACGACGAGAAGATGTTTTTGACCTTGTTGGAGTACAAGGTCGAGGAGGTGTTGATGCTGGTCTATTTATAGGTTGAGAGGACGAACTAGACCGTGACATTGACGGTGTTTTCGGTCGAGACGGTGTACTTTTCACAGACTCACGTGACGGTGTTGATTGTCTGCTTGATGGTCGAGATGGTACTGACACTTTTCTTTTAACATTTTCGTTACTGTCTAATGAATATTCATCATCATTATTGCCATTTGTAATATCATTCTGAGCTATCCCTGGAGTTTCATTCACAGAGGCCCGTAATTCATTTTTTCTCATTTCTTTAAATAATTTATCCATGGTTGCATACATTTCTGGGTCTTCAGGAGGCGCTTCAAGTGTTTCTGTGTTTAAACTTATTCCATTAATTGGTAGTGAAAGTTCCGCCTTGATTTCGTCCAATGACTTTGATTTATGATTTCGCATGTCCATCGGACTTGGAGTTTTTGATCTCTGATAACCATGAGATAAAGACTTGTTTAATTTTGACCCGTGACGAGTCTTAGCAACAGTTTTTGCCGCATCTTCGACCCAGGCTTCTGTTCTTTTATTAATAACATGAGACCCCTCACTTCTATTTACAGAAAGAGCAACTTCCCCTGACTCATTTCTATTTCGTGTTCTGTCAATACTCTTACTCCGAGTATTTTGTTGTGTAACATCAACACTTTTAGAACGCAATCGATTGCGTTCTGTAGCATCGATATCGTTTTGTTTTGATCTTCCGGCAGCAGGAGATCTAGCTATAATACGACTAGAACTAGGTTTAGGACTTTTATAAGCTGTTTCTCCATTTCTTTGAACACTTAAACAGTGTTGTCCTTTGCTCCTATCTACCATGATAACAGTTTCTTCATCAACTGCGGTTTGTCTGGAAAGTCCTCTTGGTTCAGCACTAGGAGTTATAGGTCGCCTTTGTACAACAGGGCTAGATGGCACTGTTCTGCTTTGTCTGGGCTCGCTAACGTTAGCACTTGTTCTTACATTCGGCTTACGTGACAATGGCGTGTTATTTGATTCATTAAGGTCCATTTCGAAATTTTCGGATCGCCTCAAAGAATGTTCATTAGGACCAGGCGTAAGTGACCTTCGGACTGGTTCCATTTTACTTTCAGATTTGCTTGGACCGGGTGTTATCGCTCGTCTTTGCATGAACTGACTAGTGTACGACCCTTTAGTAGCTGACGGTGTCTGAGCTTTAACAAGAATATTTGATTTACGTGGAGTTGGTGGTCTACCTGTACTGCTTGTAATACTTGAACTTTGTGATGATACAACAGCTCTACCAGACGACAACGAACTTTGCGCTGGCAAAGATATTCTCCTTGTGGGCGCTTCTGTACTAACAGGTGACGTCTGTTCCGTGAGAATTGAAGACGTCAAGTTTTCAATCGATCTCGTAACACTTGTAACATCATCCTTTATTAATTTTTCTGCTTTTTCCTTAAGTTCTTTCAGATTTCCAATAGGTGTAGATGGTCTTGGTATTAAAGAGGGTGTACACCGCCCTGAAGGTGTTGAAGGACGAGGAAGTTTACGATCAGTGTCACTATTAGTTTCTGATATATTTTCTGGCAAGATAATTTCAGATGACCTTTGCTCCTGAGAATTTTCCCTACTGTAAGGGTTATTTCGAAGAAAATCTGACGTGTTACTTGTTTTCTGTTCCGAAACACTACTTGACTGAAATGTTTTCTTGAATAGGTCAAATTTACTTTCCATTGCACAAGAAGAGCCATTATTTTCACTTGTAACACTTAAATCCTTTTTATTACTGTCTGTTAATCCAAGTTTATTCTGAACGTGTTCAACAACATTGTTAGATGACGTAAGACTTCCGCCATGCTTTCTGGAGTATTTAGTGTCATCGGCATTTATTGAAACATATCCAACATTCGGTTTAACGTCCTCTTTTGGAGGCAAATACGATCCATCGCTTTTCATTGTTACACTTTTCGATCTACCGGATATAAAAGAGGAATTTGTTTCACTTTTATTTGATTTAAGTTCTGTACTGGTTCGAAACGATGATGGTTGAATTATAGTTGTGTTTGTTTTTGGGATGTCATCGGAATCCTGTGAGAATCTTGATGCCATCATTCCCGTGAAACTTCCCATTGAAGACTTGTCACGTGATGTGTTCACCTGACTACCAGTCCGTATCGTACTATCACCAATGTCATATGACTTTGTATAGGTTTTTGAAAAGTCGTTGGATTCAATATCACTTGTTTCATATGAAGAATCATTTCCTAAATTTGTTTCAGTTGAAAACTTTGAATTAATAGTACTTTGGTTTGCCCAATCACTTACAAATTTTCCTGCTGCGCTATTTTTTAAAGAGGAATTTCTACTTGACGGCTCACTCGATACATTATTATAAGTAGATGCATCATTTGGTTTAATGATCGATGTTGGTGTCTTGGGTCGAGCTGAAGACACCGGTGTTTTCGGGTGAGATGATGAAACTGGTGTTTTTGGTCTGATTGAGTTTGTCACAGATGATACTGGTGTTTTTGGTCTTGCAGAACTAGTTGGAGTCTTTGGTCTATTCCAAGAACCTGATGAGGCGAGTAATTTTTTCGGTTTCTCGGGCAGTTCTGGCTTTTCTAAAATCGTGTGATTTTTTACACTTCTATGACTTGAATCAAAACTTTTGGAAACATTTGATGCAGTTTTAGAATGTGACCAGGTTTTAGATTTCGAATGATCAGCGACAGGTGGTTTCTTAGTTGTATTCACTGAATAGTTTCTGTAACTGTCAGTACTACTTTGAGACCGAGGTGAATCTACACTAGCCTCCGAATTATTTCCATTCGGCACAGATAAAGCATTGTTCAACAAATTTTTAAACTCATCCAGGGTCATTGTACTAATTTGGTCCATACTCGGTACGGAACCGTTGGAACTTTCGCTATTTCCACAAGAATCCATATTTGGCTGGGGTGGTAGCTGACGTCGTTGTAACCCTGGTGTATTTGGTGTAGACCTATAAACATAAAGAAATCTATATAGAGAGAATATCAATCCTGGAGTATCTCAAAATAATGCGTATTTCATTTAACAGTATTACATCATATATATCATTTAATTTAGGCAACAGCAGTTGTTTACCGATGCTAGAATCTCAATAATCATTTTAGGAGAAACAAATCAAGGTAACCAACAAAAACTGAAGGAATCGCATGAACTCCAATGAGTTACTATAAACTGATTGGAAGAAAGCCGTTAACTTGATATTTGATAAAATACTCAAATAGCTAGGATTAAAAAAACAAAAACAATGGTCTATAAATGCAGGAATTAATTATTTTAAATGTACATGTAGTACTGCAATAATTTCATGAACGATAGATACTTTTTGAAAAATTTGTGAAAAACGTACAAAAATATATGCAATAATGGGCAGAAATTACCAAAGTCTCCCACAATATGAAATTCACACCATCAACATGTATTATAATAATGTATGTTATTTAAAACAGATAAGGAGATGTGGTATGACTGCATATGAGAAAACAATCTACCTGAGACCATAGACGAGGATGTTAACAACTATACGACACGGTTCGGCCTTCAAAAATAAGCAAAACCCAAACTGTATTGTACGCTATAAAAGGCCCAAGCATGACAAAATAAAAAATAATTCAAAATAGAAAACCAACGGCCTGATTTATGCTAAAAACAGCAAACGAATTGGAGATATGTGTGCAAATTTTCTGTGAAATCTGGATGTCAACTGTGAGTTGATTACACAAAATATGAACCATCCTATAAACATGTCCTTTCACTGTTCAATATGTATGAGAACTCAAAAATAAGTAAATAAAATAACAATAGGTACGGAAAAGAATTATCTTTAAAATCGGTCAAGAAATAGGTACGGAAAAGAATGTATCTTCAAAATCGGTCAAGAAATGGGTACTTACTTACTATTGAAATGAAAAACGACGACAAAACACGGGGTACAAGTCAAAAACCTCCATCATGAATGCTGTAACAAAGAATGCTCGATTAACTCACTAAAAGTTAACCCAAAGCACTTAATAGGCTATACATACTGCTTTCACTCCTTGTTTTCCTTAGCTTCCGATGATTTATCAAAATACATTTCCTTGGAGCGTTTTAAAATTATCCTGCCAACATGATTATTGATATTAAGAAAACATATTTTAAATTTTAATTTTGGTTTGACACAAAAACATGTGTCTCCGTGCAACTCGTATAAAAGCTATTGTCCTCCTCTCTTTTCACTCAAAAGCTTTTATTTTGCACTATTCAACAAAAAGTTTGACTATTTCAATTTAAAAAAAAACCAGATATATGTATTATGTAATATGTCACTACATAGAGTATTATTGTGTTATTAAATATTTTGTCTGCATATCTTAACATGTTTTAAATACAATGACAAGTCAATAACTGTTACCTATACTGCCCATGTTAAAAAAATAGATTTTAAATTAGCATAGACTTCTGCATGTCAACAAAGTCTTAAATTCAGTTTAAAGATGACCTGAGAAAACTTCGCGGAATATTTGTTCATGGGAAATCTGCTTAAGATATTTACTGTATAGTATATGTTTTGTTTTTCATTCAAAAATCAAATATGCAAATTCAACCGCTTAAAAAGGAATTCCATATTACTCGGATAAACCTAGCAGAGGAAATCAATTCCTTGGTAGACATTCATTTCATCCAGTATACATTATAGAAAAATTGCCGTTAAGACACACACCCTTCACATTATATTTTAGAAGTAATTTATTTTCAATATAGTTTGTAAAGTCAGACAAATACCGCGTGTTTCTTAGTGAACACCAACACAAAGGCACTTAATAAACTACCAATATTCATTTTAAAACAGTTGAACAAAATGGGTCTTTATCTAAAAAAACTCCAAGTTGGGGGTAAAAAACGTAAACTTGGACACAGAGTACAATTTATTATTTTCGACTGATTAAACATGAATTTATTGGTGAGTCACGTAGAGTACAAACATTTACTGTTAGTGAGCTCGTGTACAATTTGAAAAAAGTTCGTATATTTAAACAGATCAGATAGATAGACATATGACGGCTTTTAATCGAATGACTGACAATTTTGGTTTAAAGAATATGAATTTCTTGATATTCAAATTATCTAACCAAACATATATTTGACCGTTTTGTTTGGAAGTTAGCAATACCTTTTACAAATGCTTATTGACAAAACAATTTCATTTTCAACCAGAAGGACCATCGATTAATAAGCTATTTTGATTATCGGCGTTGTCGTGTCGGCATACGAATGAAAGTATTTGTTAGTTCAGTTCACCACTACGATAATAAAACTTAATGAAATATCCCCATGTTATGTCCGTAAAAGAAATCATGTGCAACCGTAATCGACAAATACCTTCCACTGAAACCTATTTTGCATGTAAAATCAAAGTCTCTTAACTTTTATCCGTTTAATTTTACAAATGTACTTTCATAAGAAATCTGATCATCCAAAAATATTAAATGCAAAACTGTACATATCTTGAAGCAGTTCCGTTAAGTTCGGTTCCATTTGAATTATAAACTGTAAGACATTTTATGTTGACCAGGTATTCCATATAGTGTTCATGTTTTGCGATGGGGTAAAACACCATCAACAATTCAATGTGAAACAGCAGGTGCACAACAATACAAGAATATGTCCATAGTACACGGATGCCCCACTCGCACTATCATTTTCTATGTTCAGTGGACCGTGAAAATGGGGTCAAAACTCTAATTTGGCATTAAAATTAGAAAGATCATATCATAGGGAACATATGTACTAAGTTTCAAGTTGATTGGACTTCAACTTCATCAAAAACTACCTTGACCAAATACTTTAACCTGAAGCGAGACAGACGGACGGACGAACGAACGGACGCACAGACCAGAAAACATAATGCCCCTACTACTATCGTAGGTTAGGCATAAAAATAAAATAATTCTGCTAAATTCCATTCATTTGCTATCGGAAACCCACAAAAAATAAATACCATAAAAACCATAAACAGGAGCTAAACTAAAACTGAATAAAGGAATTCTGTCAAAGTTCAACTGTTAGAATCGTGTATCAAAATTACACCACAACTCCAGCTGTTTTTCACAAATGAGTTTGTTTGGATTCTTCAGGAAATATATCAATAAAACATGCATGAGATCATTTAATCCCTGCTTATAACCCAATCCCAAAAAAAAACATTTCAAACTTAACGTATTTACAATAATTGGCATTCATTTTTAAGATTATTTTAAATTTTCATTACATGTCTCTTTGAAAAGATAAATACATTTTTACAGAAAATCTAGTTTAATGAATTTAATAGGAGTAACCCGTTGAACTTTCCGTTTTAAAATGTTTTATACACGTATTCCTTTCATATAAACTGTAATTGCTTACTAAATAGTGTTTAGCAAACAAAAGAATTCCAACAGAAGGTTTTATATCTACTTTTGTGCCTATAAAATTTTGACAAACTGTGTTAACAACAGGGACAAACCAATATATTATCGTATGAAATAGCACTTCAAAATCCAATTTAAGTTGATTACTGGAGATCGGCCAAAATTCAATTCTAAAATTTATCCTAGATTGTATTCTGACAAATTTCAATCGATAAAAATTTCATTAATATAAAAATTAACTAATTTTGGCAGCAGTTTTGATGAAGTCATAATATAAGACTTTTAATCTACAAAGTCTAGGATAAACCAATTAAGGTAACAATACTTGTGTTAGATTTATCCATTTACAATCAGTAGTGAAGTTATGCTTTAATCCAGATTATCAGCATACTTCTATAATGATAATCTTCGTACTTGTAATATATTAATCATATTTTGTTATTTTATGAAGTATTACAGTTATCTTATAAAGTCTTACCAAATAATAAAGTAATTTTATAAAGTCTTACCAAATAATAAAGTAATTTTATAAAGTCTTACCAAATAATTATGTCGTCCTTATTTTTGTACTTGTTTAAAAACATGGATCTAATTATTTTTCCTTTGAATACAAAATTTTAAAATAAAAATCAACTGAGTCAGCTAAAATTTCAGGCCACTATTTTTCTGTTGTCTATGATTCTTGCACTATTAATTACTTTTCAAATAAGAGGATGGTGTGCTTTAAGATATGGCTCAATAACTAAAAAGTGTTTTAAATACAAAATTTTAAAAATATATATATGGCACATATTAACTATACATCATTCTAGTTTGGATAGTTTTTTTTCTTTGTTTTGTCATGGTGTTTTTTTTTTGTTTTTGTATTGTTTTTATTTTTTTGTTTATTTTTTATTTTTTGGGCGGAGGGGTGTGTGTTAGCTTGGTGAAAGTTTTTCGGGGAACCCCATTCATATAGTAAAGCAGTAAGCATTATTTTTGTTCAAAGATTTTCCCTTCTTATTAATATTCAATAAATATAATCTATTCTGGTAAACAGTTTTACAAATCTTCATCTTCGACATAGAACACGCATGAAGACATCGATAATAGTCCTAAACAACAGACAATGTCTATGGAATGTACCAATTGATTTTGTAGGCGATTCTATCGTCCGTTGTATCAGTTTATAGAACTAAGGGATAAGTAATAATTTAAACAGCTTTATGTGTGTCTGCATAAAGTAGCTTAAATATCTGGTCGATCAGGATATTCCTGTATATTCGTATTAAATAGTTAACTGAATAATGTATTCAAATTGAAATTTTCTAAATTGATACGCGTACAATGAATTTATATTACACAATGTCTATTGCAAAGATTCCCAAAAGATACAAGCATGACAAGTGTGGTTTCTTAAAATCTTTAAGGTAAATCTATCTTCAAATGTGGAGGGGAGTATTTGAACACGACAAGGTCAATTTATTGTCAAATATTTATTGAATATTTTAACAGCTAAGTCAGAGAAGTTATTAAAATGAAAATTCTAAAAAAAATCAAAGATAAATTGATTTTTATTTCAATAATTCATTGTTTTGTCAAAGAAAGTTTCAAATTTCATCACAAATAAAATGTCAATTTAAATTGTTAAAAGAAAATAGGTAATATTACACAAAAGTATTGTGTATAGGTCCAAACATGTCTACAAAATTTAAACTAAATACCACTAGTTTTGCTATTGTGTACGACAGTAAAAACAAACTGACGATTTCTAAGGCCCTCTATAGGATAATATATCTATAATTTCATTATATCATAAAAATAGGCTTAATTAAAGTGAAACATTAAATTGTTTGTCAATTAACTGGTATTGATTTAACAGTTTCTACTTGTTAAGGTTTGCAATTTTCAAACTATGTATTGATTATTACTTTAATGTATTTGTTTACCTTTAACGGTTAAACGAATTCCATTTAAACACTGGTGTTGAATTCATTTAAAAATGCATATATTATACAAATACCGTCGTTCATGGCTATACCAGTATAAAGTTACATTTTCTGATTCATACATTTTAAAATATAAATACTTAGCATTTTGAAAGAAACAAAGAAAAGTTTTTTATATCCTATAAGGCTTACCTTGATGTTGCAATAATTTTGTGTTTTGACGGCGTCGGGGTTTTTCTAGCAGGACTAGGTGAGGTGCACCTTTTTGCAGGTGCTGGAGATGAGCATCTTTTGATCGGAGATGTTGGTCTGTTACTAGATATTCCTGGTACTTTTGATGATTTTGTATTGGACGGAACCGGTGACGGAGATCTCAGTTTATTATTTCCCGGATTCGACACAGAATTATTTTTAGTCACATTCACACCAGAATTATTACTGCTATTTGATGACAAACTAGATTTACTACTACTTCCAGATAAGTTCGGTTGAGTGGGTAATTTCCTTGGATTAGGTCCAGGGGAAGCACTGCGCATGCGTACAGGTGAAGGCGGTCTTTGAGCACCTTGATATGAGTTGGAAACAAGTGATGATTTTCTAGGTGACTTCATGGAACTTGGAAGAGTCTGAGACAAGACAGGGGTACTGGATCTTCTTGGTGTCGACGGTTGTCTCTGCCCAGCACCCTGGGACATCCGATGACCTAATAAATAGACAAAAAATAATGTTGGCTTTTAAATTTACTCAATGTTACCGACGCACATGTTAATTCTATTTAAAAATTAAATGTTATACAATGTTTTGGTTGAAAATTAAAATTAAGATAAATAAATCAGAAACGGAACTAAATGATACGTGAAGATACGTATGATATGCTTAAGTTAATACAAAAAGTCTATAAACAGTAGATTGTTGATAGTATTGATAATCGACGTGACGCACTAAAAATTTTCTTTTTATAATGAATTATGTCAATAATTTCTTTTGACTATTTATTTTTCACTTTTAGACACAGGATAATGAATTTGTCACTAACTATAGTATTTGAACTGAAGTCTGAATACATCAGAATAATATTTACACCACAATTTTATAAGCGAAATGTGATTAAAGAAAATAAGGAACTCCTTTTTAATTGTATTCAAATTAATACATGAATAAGACCGGTATGGCTTAATGCTATTTCAGTGTACATAAACTCAAATGACCGATCGTAGTTTAAACATCTGTGTGTCATCTACTTAAAGGTTTTTGTATTATAATAATCTCAAGAGGTCAGTCCCTCCTGTGCAGCTACAAAATATTCGGCAAATCAGTGTATTTTATCAAAAACAATACAGTATCAAAATCGTGTTCAGTAAATACATGGTAAATCTTATGATGAAAATCTTTAAATTTTTCGTATCCTGTACAATTATTTATTAGTTATAAAGTTATCAATAATCATCTATGTGTCTATTTTAGTTGGCCAAAATTACTACTTGGCCGCTGGGTTGGAATTTTTAGATAAACATATCAAATTTTATTGGTTTCCACTTAACAAGCTACGAAAGCCGGTTATGGCAAAGTAAAATATTGAATATGAATAAAGGAGGTGCGGTGTATACATCATGATAAAAGCCCCGAGACAGAAGCAAAACGACACAAATATATATAATATATAGTCTTTACCGGGTATATCAAGCTCTAAATCGAAATAAGAACAAGGCTTCTTTAGAAGTACATGAGAGTATTGGAGCATTTTTGCTTGCTTGGAAGTCCCGGATCGTTGATGTAGCATTTACATAATATGTATACAATATGTTTTGGTGAATATATAGTGCAGATGAAAAATAAAGTTTACACCAATGCACATAAATGAAAAAGCAACTTGGATAGTGTTGTAGATAGACCTGTGATCTTTTCTCTTTTTGGTCATATTTTTTATCTGTTGCAACCACTATTTATTCAATTGTCATGAATGTATATACAGATGAGACCGACCAGACAACATTAAATACTACATACGGATAACAAAAATGCAAATAAACGGCTTAAAAATAAGGAGATGTGGTATTATTGCCAATGAGACAGCTATCAGTTAAAGACCAAACGATGCCGAACTAAACAATTACAGGCCCTCAACAAAACCCATACGGCATAGTAAGCCTCTTGGTGAACTAATGACTAATTGTGTAAAATTTGTTCAATATATTTTACTCCCACGTTCCAACCGAATGTGGCTGCGAATTTATACATCCCAATAAGTCAGACGAACGCCCCACACCACAAATATTCATACTGCAGGACGGGAGTCCATGTTTCTACACCATAGTCAACACTTGCGTTAAAATCAATATGACCCTATATATTGTATGGGGTTAAATTTGTCAGTAAGATATCGACTGTTATTAATTTTGGGAATAGTTTTATACTGAAGCTTTGATATATATAATTGTACCGATTCCACTGTGAATAAGTCCGGTTGTTATATTGATATATGGTCTTTCCTTTAAATTTGTTGTATGTAAATGTATGTTTAATATAATTTATATTTTGTCACATGCTTTTTTTTTTTTTGCTTTTATGACAAAATAAAATAGTATTATTATTATTTATCGGTTTTCCAACACTAGTAGACCCTCAACATGCATGGTGGGTTTGCTGTCTCATATATTTTTGATGATATTAAGTTGATTAGCTACGGATTTGTAATGGAATTGGGTATCAAATCTTAAAAATCTTTCTATAGATGAACAGAATTGTCGTGATCTCGAATAATTAAAGTACTAAAGGTATATGGCAGCTTTTGTTTATGAAGTAAATAGTTGGTGCACTTTAACTGCAGTTGGCACACGAGATATTATCGCCGACAAAGCCTTTAATAACATTAATTACTTAAAAGATAAAAAAGGGACAGAGGAAACTTACACATGCTAGTCCTATGACAGTATAAAGGGGAATACGGAAATTTGGTACTGTTGTTCAGGTGGTAGTTCGAGGTTTCTTAAACTGCCATTTATCATGGAAAAACAAAATACACTTAAACATCTTTCAGGAAAGTCCTTTAACATTTGATAAATGATTTACATATAGCTTTTATTATTATACAGTAATTATCTGTTGACTGTTGTAAGATACTTTTGGCAAGTTTTCGTGTTCTCTAAGTTTTCACATATTTGTTTAGCTGAAACTGGATGCTAATGCATGCAGGTTTTAAATCATCTACAAAAAGTAATGGGATGTCAAATGGGGCAATCTAAAACCACAAGGCCAACACCCCAACTAATAGAAAAGACAAAAAATGGAAGATTGAGCAACTCGAAACCAACAAGGAATCGTTTATATATAGTAAAATGATATTGTTTAAAAGTCACTAAAGTACACAAAGAAAGAAGCTGTTGACATACGCAGGTATCAACACATTTATTTGATATAAATAACTTTCTTTTTTCACATTATTAAAAGGAACAAATTAATTGACAGGGATGATTTAATTGCTTTTCTTTGATCCCCATTCTTCAGGATACTTTAACCTCTTATACAGTTGATGGCAATCTTGGTATCTAGGACGGTAATTTGTTTTTTATTGGTAAGGATTGACTAATGTATAAAAAAAAGTTATAGGAAATGATTTTGTAATGATGTAAATGGAACATATTTATTTTACTTTCCACACCTTTAAAAAGTTTAATACGTAAATATTTTTGATGTATTTGTTAAAAAGTACTAAATAAACTGATTCTACATGAAAGAAGTATGCCCATGATTGCATGGATTGTCACCGGAATGTTTTCTTTTTTTGGAAAAAAAAGGTTTGTTTTTTTTTTACGTAGAGAGAGAGAGAGAGATATTGTCCACACTCCACACCGTCAAAGTCTGAAGATAATTTGAATTTTTGCTTTATTCATGTTCATCCCAAAATGATAGTCGACTTTAAAGATTTGATTTTTGCCTGTACCACCAAAAATCTTGTATTTTGGGTAATGTAAAAAAAAACCAGAAGGAATTCCAAAACGGATTTTAAATAAGTGGACATTAATTGAAATGTTTAAAATAGCTTGTAGATAAAAACGCTCCATTTATCCCTGTAAATACATCAGATTTGAACATGCTTCCCTTTATTGTTTTACTTTCATTTAATGAATTAAGAGATAAATGTCACCGTATTTGCGACATATTGGAATTAAAAATTAGCCAAAGACTCAATAATAGAGTGGGGATTGACAGGTACATATTTATAAAGGTAATAATGATGTTCTATAAAATTACAAAAATAACCGTATTGTATGTCAACTATAACTATCTGTAACAAAGGATCGATAGGACTTCAATTAAGAAAATCAATGATTTTATATCTATATATTTATCACCAAGCATAGTGTTACCCATTGTGTCAAGTTTGATCAAATTCCGATCAATAATTTGTCTTTATAACGTTTGTGATTACTTGGACTCCGACCAGCAAATTCTGTTGTCAGAATTGTGTTATACGTACGTTTCTCCCCAATGGAAAACTATCCATGAATTTGCTTTTAAATCTGAAGCGGCCAAAGTTCATTTTTTTTCACTGCAAAATCCACAACATGTAGATGATGATGATGATGGATGGCTGCCTAACGTCCAGCGGCAAATTAATATGCATATTCAGGACGAGAACATGTTAATTTAATATGAAAATTAACCCTGCTTTGTACTAGACCAACACGCTCAGCCGGATTTTTAACGTGCTAGTTCACAAGGTAAACTAGAGGCTCCAAGGAACCTGTGTCGCTCACCTGATATTTTTTATTTACAATTGATGCATAAATCAATGCAACCGTTATACTTTTGCTTTAGTTTCAGAGATATAAGCCAAAAACTGCATTTTACCCCTATGTTCTATTTCTAGCCATGTCTGCCATGTTGGTTAGTAGGCAGGGTCATCGGACACATTTTTTTAAACTAAATACCCTAATGACGATTGTGACCAAGTTTGGTTAAATGATTAAGTGTCTCAGTTGTTTCAGAGGAGAAAATTTTGTAAAGATAACAAAACTTTACCAAAATTGTTAAAATTGACTTTAAAGGGCAATAACTCCTTAAGGGTCAACTGACCATTTTGGTCATGATGACTTATTTGTAGATCTTACTTTGCTGAACATTATTGCTGTTTACAGTTTATCTCTATCTATAATAATATTCAAGATAATAACCAAAAACTGCAAAATTTCCTTAAAATTGCCAATTCAGGGGTAGCAACCCAACAACGGGTTGTCCAATTCATCTGAAAATTTCAGGGTAGATAGCTCTTGACCTGATAAACAATTCTACTCCACGTCAGATTTGCTCTAAATGCTTTGGTTTTAGAGATATAAGCCAAAAACTGCATTTTACCCCTATGTTCTATTTTTAGCCATGTTGGTTGGCAGGCGGGGTCATCGGACACATTTTTTAAACTCGATACCCTAATGATGATTGTGATCAAGTTTGGTTAAATTTGTCTTACTAGTTTCAGAGGAGAAGATTTTGTAAAGATAACAAAATTTACAAAAATGTTAAAATTGACTTTAAAGGGCAATAACTCCTTAAAATCAATTGACCATTTTGGTCATGTCAACTTTTGTAGATCTTACTCTGCTGAACATTATTGCTGTTTACAGTTTATCTCTATCTATAATAATATTCAAGATAATAACCAAAACGGCAAAATTTCCTTAAAATTACCAATGCAGGGCAGCAACCCAGCAACGGGTTGTCCGATTCATCTGAAAATTTCAGGTAGATAGATCTTGACCTGATAAACAATTCTCTCATGTCAGATTTGCTCTAAATGCTTTGGTTTTAGAGATATAAGCCAAAATCTACATTTTACCCTATGTTCTATTTTTAGCCATGGCGGCCATCTTGGTTGGTTGGCTTGGTCACCGGACACAATTTTAAACTAGATACCCCAATGATGATTGTGGCCAAGTTTGGTTAAATTTGGCCCAGTAGTTTCAGAGGAGAAGATTTTTGTAAAAGTTAACGACGACGGACGACGGACGACGACGGACGCCAAGTGATGAGAAAAGCTCACTTGGCCCTTCGGGCCAGGTGAGCTAAAAAGTAAAATAACAAAAATACCGAACTCCAAGGAAAATTCAAATCGGAAAATCAGTCCGCAGGAAGACATGTCACCTTACCCGGATACATTATTTTGACTCCGAGCCGACCAGTCTTTGCTCTTACTCCTTAATGCCGCTTGCTTAGCGGAGAAAAAGCAAATACCAATTTTAAAGTATTTGGTTTGACATGGCCTGTGTTCGAACCCACGACATCCCGCACCCGAGGCGAACACTATACCACGAGACCACCGAGGCGGTCTCCGCAAAAGAAGAAAAGCTAAGTTTCCCATGTGGCATCAAAATTTAACTTTTTCAAGCCACTTAGTAATCATTGTTTAAAAACGTCATTTGGTCATAATCAGTAACATCTCTTGGTACACGCAGAATGTTAGTACTCCAGTGTACATTTCACGAGGTTTATTACACGGAAAAATATGAACCCCTTTCTTACTGTGGGAATAACTTTCTAAAAAATATCCGATCAGTACAAAGTTATGAAAATTTACATCTGAGCATGTAAGGTAATTCGGTCAAATGTTTAATTTCAATGAGAAATGTTCGAAGGTTTTGTATTGACAAACTTCTCATATGAACATATGATAAAGACTATGCTTAGCTGTGGAAAACTTAAAAGTTATTCGAATTAAAAAAAAAACTGGGATGTACATCCACATTAAGAAATGACAAAGTCCAAGTTTTCATGGTAATCAAAAAGATTGAGTTATGTACTTGAAGTCCAGTCGAAAATATTTCATGAATATAATGAAGAAAAAACGAAAACGATAGATCAATCACAAGAATGAATATCATTTAAAGTGGCTCGATGGGAAATTATGACTGCCTTGGAGCAAGAGAGAGTATTCAAAGAAAGGCAGATATTTGGTCTTGTAATAGACCACCTATTTTGACACTATTTACTGCAAGGTTTTTTTACGTTAAGAGAGCATGCCACTTTCAAAATAAGGGACATCGCATTTAACAACCACATTCTGACCGAATGTGGCTGCAAATTTATACACCCAAACCAGTCAGACGGGCGCCCCTCGTCATGAGTATCACGGCCGGTCAGGAGAATTCCCTATTACTACACCATATTAAAATAAGGAGATGTCACGGGTATGATTGCCAATGAGACAACTATCCACCAACGTTCAAATGAAGTGGTCATATATTGTATGCCGTTAAATAGGACAGGAAGTGTGTCGACTGTTGTGAAAAATTATTTTACTTAAGCTTTGATCTATATAATGGTACAGATTCCACTGTGAATAAGTCCGGTTGTAAATTAAAGTATTGATATATACGACCTTTCCTTAATAGTTAGTGTACGAGCATTTCAGTACTTAGCAGATTATCATGATAAAAATCAAAGAATTAAGAACTATTTTCACCACAAATCATACTTAATTTAATTCAATGACGTCACAAATAGCTTCCCAATACACATTTTAACCGGGTGCAGGAATGAACTAACTACTTTGGATTCCAGGTTAAATCTACTGTAACCTCAATAACAAAATAGTTCGAGATATTAGAAGTATATAATATCTTATTACAGTTGTGTATTGGGAGTCAATACGTCTTTATGTTCGTGACAAATGCCGTTCGAGAATTTATTACAGGTAAACGAGGAAATCTCTGGTCCAATATTTAAACAATTTAATATTGTTTTGACTCAGCGATTATTCAACGCGAAGCTATTAACTAATATTCAATTTTATATTAATTTGCTTCATGCATGTGGTATAATTGTTTGGATTATAACGAGTTTTGATTCATTTAAGGCCTTTCAAATATATGAGATTTTTATTTCAGTCGTAGCCATAAATTAAAATGTTCACTTCATTGTACGTAGATAAAAAATGACTATTTAGAATGACAAATTTACAATCAGTACCTACTTGGTATATTTTTTCACATTTTTTAAATGCAGGATCATATTTCAAACAATTTCTTCATCTTTCGTTATATTTCAGATCTTTCGTTTATTTGCTTTCTTTCCTCAACAAGACAGAGAGAATCAATATATGATTTGAATAATCGTCTACTCGAGTCTTTAATTCTAGTCGGGAAAGATTTCTTGAATATCCACGACGACATTTTCTGTTGCCTCTATGTACTTGAAAATGATATCTCGTTTAATGTACTTATAAATAAGAACATAAGTAGGAATGCCTATGAGAATTATTCCACCAATGCAATGTAGTTGAAGATTAGCATTAATGACTGAATAACCAACTAACACTCCATATGTAGTATAAAAAGTGTCACGTCAACTAAGATTTCCATAAAATTTAAATTCGGAATTCTATGAACAGACAGAGATAATCAATGTTTGCATCAAATGAATATCTCTATCTGGAGAACTATTTTCAACTATGTTTATGAACCTGACAGCACGGTGATTGTGCACGGTATTAGCGACATTTTTCAACAACTTACCTCCGTAGTTACATCGGCACGGGTCATGTTTATCGAGGTAGTGTTCCAACGTATCCCAACCTCCACCAACTCGAATCATCACATGTTTACGTAATATCTGTAGGAAATAGAGAAATGTGTTTTAGGTAATTCTCATATCAAATGATTAAGATAATGCCTTCTTATCGTCATACAAAAAACTAGATAGTGGGTTTTAAAAAGCAGACTCTGCTGTACACTTCTGGAACACCAAGGTTTTACCCCATCTTTTAGTAATGTTCGCATTACTTAAACGTTTTAAGTGTCTTTTGTTGTGTGTTCAGATTTCGTCTGTTTGCGGTCTTTGTTTTAACTCTCTTTTAGTTACCTATCAATCTGATTTCCTAACGACTAACTATTCTATACTGAGATACAAAATGATTACATAATACATGAATTTAACAAAAACATTTGAAGTACTTTATTAATAGAAATAAAATTAGTTATTTATAACATTATATTATTGCTTCTAATGAAGAAATTCGTTTTAAAATCGCTCCATAATTAAATACAATTAAAACACCCATGCAGACCAAAATAAAGCGTCGTTAAAAAAACCTGTTAAACAAGGCTATAATGCTTGTAAATAGAAACTTCTTTCATGTCCATATGCATCGGATATGTATGCAAACATCGATCGCAAAATTCTCTTTCATTAACTTTGCTCAGCTCTTTAAACATGCATTATCATTTTCTTTAAACTGAAGTCTTACTACACCAAATGATCAAAGCAACAGCCTACACATTTCGGTGGAATCAATGAAAATTACTAAATAAATATAATTGAAATTGTCCCTAAATAATCGTCACAGCGGCATTCCAAACGTATATTGAAAGGGACTGCGTGGCAAATCATCGTTCCATGGCACGGTAATATTTTTATATTAACCCTAAATTCGTGCACTAAGTATTTAGGTTTTTTTATCTGTAAGTATCAAACTGACCTTGCCAACAGCAATTAACACGTCCAATGATTATTCTTTATTATATTTACGATAATAAGTATATATGTCATTTTTGAGCCAAAAATTAAACATTATCAATCAAACTGCTTGCCTTGGTATTAAGCTATAAACTGATCTGGAAAATATTCAAATATTGGAAATATGTCAAAAATTTCTAAATCATTCTGACTTTGCACACTCCAAATTCCACCTCGTAATTTATTTTCGTATTTCTGGAATTCAGTTCTTAGAAGAGAGTACCAAATCAAAATGATGCACTACCTTTCACAGTTTATTTCACTATTATTGAAGCGGTGTTTAACCAATATCTACAATTTAACTACACATATATAACCTTACCCGTACAAACACAAGAGTCTGAGAATCTCCAATTTTGTATTTTCCTTCTCCAACTTTTATTATTGGGAACTGGACGGGACACGTACACCTTCCCGCCAACCATTTCACCTGAAAATAAAACCATAAAATATAGAATGCGCCAAATTCTATGCACATAAGCGGTGAAATCTGATGATATTTTACACAACAGCTTACGCATCTACTGATGTGGGTATCTTCAACAGTTGTAAGCTTTCCATCATCATAGTATTCAAAATTTTCATCCATAAAAATACTCTTAGAATATTTTTCCTTTTGCGTGATACACGCCATTATTCTGTGTATTGATTGTAAAGGAAAGTAAATAATTTTAACTATGCATTCCTCTTGTTTGTGTACTATAATGAGACAATAGGCAGAGCTTTACATTAAGTTTTGTTGGTTCTTTAAATGTTTAGCAACTATTATCATGGGAACAAGTTATCTTTCAGATCAAATATGGAGATATGATTATTAATAAACGATTCCACGGGAGATAACTCTATATTATATTCTATTACACCCCGTTTGTATGCACATAAATAAATTATGTACCAATTAAAAGGACTAAATAATTCAAACTAATTGTAATATAACATTAGTATTGGAGATAAGACTGAATTAATAGCGCAGACTAGCTTTTCGTTCGAAAAAAAAGCACAAAATTACACACTGATTTTGTACATGAAGTGTCCTGGGAAGTAATGAACATGTAAGAATCAGTATAAACTGTCGAAAATAAGTGTGAACTAAAGTAAAAAAAACAATTTACAAATTGTTGTATGACAGTCAACGACCGGGTCAACCGGTGTTCCTTGTTGTAAACAACAGATACAAAAGTATAAGACTGGTTTCACATCATTTCAGCGTCGGCGTCATAAATGCAACTGTATATAGTAAGGTATATGTTTTCGTGTTCTGGGAATATTCAAGAATGAAAGGGTGGTAGATTCATGGACACCAAACGTCCAGTTCTAATAGTGTATGCGCTTTACAACTAAATGATCTAGTAAGTTGTTAGTCAGGATTAACCGTATGGGTTTCTGTCATCTAGTTTTCTACAGATCGGGATAAAAATAATAATATCCACCTTACAACAGGTCATCTAGTGCCTCTGACGAAGATAAATTTTGTAAGGATTCTCTCATGAATACAGAAAATATCTTAGCGTAACTAGAAAAGTAAATATGTTGTCCCTCCCTAACATGTATTTTCAAATACATTAACCAAGGAATCTTGGCCCAATATAAGCTGTCAAATGAAAAATTTCTGTATGGATTAATAAACATAGGAGCTCGTGTATCATGAACTGTGTATGACTTTAGAAGTATTATCTTTATACATCAAATTATTGCCTCTACGAACCAAAGTTCGTCAATATCTATAAAACAATATCCAAAACCGTGACTGATTTATATAGCGATAATTTCAGTTTTTATTTATAAACTCAAATGATTTAATGCCCTCTGGGTAATGGAGTGATAGTTAACAGCTGGATTATTAGGGCTACAAAATGTATGTTAAACAGTAGGTATATGTCTGTACAAAATATTGAGATAACCTAACTGTGAGTTTGACCAATCTCCATCAAAGAATAAAAGAATAACATACAAGAAAATGAATGTCAGGAGTTACCGTACGACCATTAACAACAGACTCAGATCCAGGATTTGATTTGGGGGGGCACTCCTGAGAATTAGGAGTTAAAGGAACATATTCTGACAAAAATATTGCTGTAATTTTACCTTTAATTTCATTTTTTAAGGGGCACACGTGCGCTCCGGTCTGAATCCATCGTGCCTGAACAATGCTCGGAACAATGGTTGATTGATTGTTTAACGAACATATTTTCAGCAATAATATGATACCCATATTGCAAGATAGAACAATGAAGCCCTAGCCCCTTTCATGTATATATAATTACAAGTAACATCAAACCCCAATCCGGTAAAATGCTAATCTCCGGTAAAAGGTGGCGAAATATTAATCTATAATGAAAGATATCTCTTTCAGTACAATCATTTTTTTTGCGTGGCCTTACCTCTGTATCTGTGTTGTGTGGGTCAATAGAAGCACTTATGCCCATGGTGGTTTACTTATATAAAATGTCCTTGCTACAGAATGAGATTGCGTGACAATCGCCTTACATTAAAAAATAAGGGAAAAATAATTAGCATGTTTAAACAGCACCTTAGTTAGGATAAAAAGATTAAAACAAAAGATGGAAAGTTCAAGACACTTCTTCTTTGTTTACTCTTTGTTTAGGTTTGTTCTAAAAACATAGACTTTTGTATTACCTTTAAATTTGTATGAACGGTTTTAAGTGCAACTTATTTTTTAGTTTAATAACATTGGCTTAGTTTTTGAATGAAATGACAAAAGTTTAAGGGAACTGCGAATTTCACAGGAACTTATTTTAGTAATTATCATTCTTTAGAATATATTAAATATTTTTTCAAACGTCCATACATATTCCGACAGTAACAACTGCATAGTGTTTTCTTGAATTTTCTATGAAGAGTTTTACATTTAATTTTCTGTAGTAAATTATGCGAAGTCACTTGTTTAACGCCACCCTGTTGATCACAAAGGACGACCGTTTCATATTTTCATTTTTCATCCACAATAATTTCAACATTTTGTTAGTCGTAATATTTAATTTAAAGCTGCCTTTGCAAAAAATATTTTCAAAATCCCAATCCCCCTAAAAAATTATTAAATGGTCGTCCCAATCTGCGTTGGAGGTTTTTTCCTTTGTCGTGACCGTAAACATCTCAGTTGATTTGCAGAGTAAAGTAAGTTCTTTTTTGGTACACCGAATCATGGAAGTTTTATATTGACATTTTACTTCTATGATCGAATGAACGTATAAAACTCCCAGTACAGTTGACCTGCAGATTAAACTGTGTCGATACCTCTGTGCAGGTTCAGAGTTCAAATGATTTACCGAATATATCTATTGTCTAGATTGCATTGCATATATTATTGTTTATAATCATATTGCTTATATGCTATATGCCCTCCTGCATGGGGCCCTAATTTGGTGAAATAAAATATTTTATTCTATTCTATTCTATACTGTGTCATTACCACTGTTATACTAGTAGCGAATTGATTGTTAATTTACCAATGTGCCAGTAAACGTTTTGGTTGATTTACGGGGAGTCTCTTATTTGTGTCTTAGTGGTTTCACCGTGCATGCAAACTATTTACTTCAGATTAAAGGATTGTGTTATTGATTCTGTGTTGATCGATTTCATTATTGTTCCAATTTCGTCTTTTTTATAAATAAGATGGTTTTTTAATTAACCAATGCATTATTTTCGTTTGTTTTATGATTTAAACGGTGGTTTTCCTTGTGTAGATTTCCTATCTTTTTTGTTATTGCTATTGTTTTTGTCCAATAAATAGCGCACTGATTTACAGAAAAAAGGAAAATGGGTATCTCAACTAGTAAATGTACCTCATGCAGTATTAGAAAATATGATGAACTAGTAATGTAAAATCAAAACAAATCTGTTGAATAAAACACTATTCACTGTATACAAATTTCAAGATATATGTTATAGTTAAAGGAAAACAGATCTATCATGAATGAAAAAGTACGATTGTCACGCAAACGACACATTTTTAACGTGAATACACTAAAACATCGCAAGACTCAAAGTACAGTTGAATTGCGTGTAAAGAAAGATAACTCTAACTTTACATTAGTACTTTTCCACGAATAGTCAGACAACGATATCGACATATGGTTACATTCGACAGTAAAATCTATGTTGGAGGGGGTGTTAGTTTTGCTGTGCGGAATGTTTAAAAACACATCCATGTCCGGTTGGAATGAGGACATTGAATCCGATGCTTACATGAGAGAGTGCCATGCTCTTCCGTTATCAAACCTCGTAACCACTTTTTCCTCTTTTTTCATTTTTTATTTGTGGAGACGCATAGCTGGCCTGTTGCAAGGTATGATTTATGTCCCCATTACGGCCCTTCATCCCGATCAACCAATTTCAAGGAACCTTCTACTATTGTTAATTATTGCATGAAATATTTGCTACTGGACGATAAGCAAGCAAAAAACACACTGGCCAGGATATTTTTTGAGTGGTGGGAGGTCTTCTTTCAATGAGTCTACCAGGAGTTTGGGTAAGCTTCACTTT
Source organism: Mytilus coruscus (assembly GCA_017311375.1). Taxonomy (NCBI): domain Eukaryota; kingdom Metazoa; phylum Mollusca; class Bivalvia; order Mytilida; family Mytilidae; genus Mytilus; species Mytilus coruscus. The sequence continues at coordinate 38,579,435 of CM029598.1, forward strand.
AGGAAACTTTAATGACTTCTAAAAAAATATAAGTAGAAATACTTGACTGTCAGGTAAGTTTTATCTGGTAGAAAATAAAAGTTAAAATAAATTGCATGCTGACAGATTTATGGTTGGTAACAAATGGAATATCGATTTTGAAATCAGAAAATAGTTTTCAATCATTGGAGATTATTTGTTCAAGATAAGAGTAAAAATGTTCGTATTTAAAAAAGGAAAAGCCAATACTTCATTATTGATCAGAAAACTAGAGTGGCAATAACACAGTTCCCACAGAATATACAAAATTGACAATTTGGGTTATGTGTATAGTGAGATCGTCCTTAACATTGAATATCTCTCTGACATATCGTGATTTAAACCGATAAAAATCTTTAAAAAGTAGGACAGGACTTTATCATATTTCTTCTAGCATTGTTGTATATTCTCAACAACGAAAACCAGCTGTTTTAAAAGAAAGTTATAAATCTTATTTGATCTTAATCTGTTGGAGTTTATCTTTCAAATTTGAAAATAAAAATCAGGCCTGCTGTGTGATTAACAAGCAGAATTGATTTTTAATCAACTTGTCTTAGGGGAGATAATCGATTTATCAATCACCCTAACATAAAAACATGATCTCAACATTTATGTGCATTCCAATGTACGTAGGTATTCTCAGGTGTAGTTAACGTTTTGTTTTATGTTTGATTAATTTTGATGAAAACAGAAAGTCAATTATCGATCTATAAAACAACAATAGTCGTATTAAAGTCAATAGAAACAATTACATTAGCAATGTTTTCACGAGTTTTATTGTATGACTTGGGATATTGATTTTGTAATTTTCTTTTTCTTGCTATTTCATTTCTGTCATAATATTAAACATGTGACTTTTTTGCAAACTGTCATTTATTATTATTTTGAATATTCTTCTCATTTTATTTTTGTTTCAAATTATTCCTGATTAAGGTTCACCTTTCTCCGCTTCAGTTTATATAGGAATGTTTAGAGATAGTTCTTCAATTTTAGATTATAAAGGTAATTCAATTTCATGCAAAAAAAAATTTCTTCTTGAGTGTTTTTTTTTTTCAAATACAGAAATGGTTCGGACAGTAACGGGTGCACTGTAAATAAAGGTGCTTACTAAAACATTATGCGCTCGGTCAGGGTTTATATACAGTTAATGGCGCATTTACAGGTGCGTTCCAATGCTGACGAAGAAGCAAATATATGGCAGATGCATAGCCCCCTCTGTGCATTTTTATCTTGTTTCTGATCCCATGTAATAATTGACCTTCCATTTTTAAATCCTGGACCATGGTTTCGCCGTTGATTAAAATTTGAATGCATGTTGTGTTATCTTGCACTTGAACCAATGCAGACAGTTTAAATGATCACCGATTGCCAGTTGAGACAGGAAGATGGCAGGGTCTTGCAAGAGACAATAGAGTATGCCATCTTTGTGACTCAACTGACATTGGTGACGAATACCACTACATTATGACTTGCAAGCACTTAAAACAGATAGAACAAAATTGTTATCTAATTATTTTGGAAAATCCAAACACATACAAATTTTATGTTTTATTCAATTCTACAAATACTGTACAATTAGAAAAACTGTGTAAATTTATTAAAATTATTAATGTGAAAGTATGTCCTCCTAGTTAAAATATGTAACTTACATGTAGTATTTCACACATGCATGTAGTTAGTCTATTTATGTATATATATGTACCATTCTCTGTAACTTTGTATTTAGTTTATGAGAATAAAAGATTCATTCGGTAATAAATCAATAATCTTGTTTAATCGATATAAAATCATGTCTGATTAGACCAGTTTATGCTCTGTTAACATCAAATAAAGTCGTTTTATACCGCCAAATGTCAAAACTACATAATAGTTTGTCAAAATATTCAAATTCTGACATTCAAAACATTGTTATTATCTGATCAACATTCACATTGAATATTGTGGCTGAAAAACGCAATACATTATATAAATCATATTAAAGACAAAAGTGTATGGTTTTTCTGTGTAAGGTTTATGAAAAATGACTGAGAGGGTTAAGTTAATAGAGTTGGTATCTTTTATGCTCTTTTCTTCCTTTTATGCAAATAAAACATACAAACACAATAATGTTTCAAAACGTTCGTCCCAATCAAATTCAAAATATACAACGGTCATATTATCGAATCCCAATTCTGCATTACATGCGTAGAGTTGCTGCTCACCTCAACATGTCTCAACTACTGGCGCAGACTAATGGAGACATAAACATCGAGAAGGAGACACGATGAACTTGGAGACGTGAAGAACAAGAAGGAGACAAGAAAAACAAGGAGACATGAAGTACAAGGCGACAAGATGAAGAACAAGGAGATACGAATAACTAATAGATATGAAAAACAAGAAGGAAAATGAAAAAAAGGAGAAACGGAGAATGAGGAGACATGAAAAACAAGAAGAATGATGGACAAGAAGAGCAAAAAGAAAAATTAATTTTTGTTTTGCAGTCATGGATAAACTATGTGTATGGACATTTAAAATGACCACAACATTAATAATTTGGTTCAAAATCATGGTATAACAAAGAACTAAAACCAGTTTATATATATTTAGAAAGTATCGGTTCCGTCAATTACAATATCGCCTATTTCCATGTTTTAAAGGTTCTCTAAGGTTCCTCAATAACCATGAAAATGTGCTAATATACAATTAGGATGATAGGCCAATCCAACATTCGTTTCCATTACAGCTGAAAAATTCATCGGTATATGAACTTAAAGTCTAAATTTGTATTGAAAATAAAAATATTTTCTTATTCTTTAATCTTATAAGACTCTATTATGCAAATAAGATCGTGTTTCAATTCTTTAAATTTTGACCTGTATCTTGCCCCAGAAATATGATTCACAGCTACATTAAATTACTGCTGTAATCTTAACGCTTGAAATGATATTACAACCAACTCATTCATTTATTTTGGCAAACTGTCATATGTTTTATATATACAGAATAATTCCAGTTGATATCAAAAGCTAAAAAAAATCAAAAGTATCAGCTGTTTTTTAATCTTGTAACAGTTGTAAGAAAATACTGAAATATTTGCATTATATATACTGGAGATAGAAGTCAAAACATTTCTTGCTAAGGACACGATGTCCTTTTTTCAAGAAAAAATGTTTTATAAATCATTACTTAGGTCAAGAAAAGATAATCCCACAGAAATATCAGGACACGTTTTGAAAAGAATTCTTATCTGACAACTTTATACATGAAATTTATTTTTTGTCAGCATTTCATCTTGTAGCATATATATAATTCCAGTTGATATTAAAAAGATAAAATTATCGAAAGGTCAACCTGTTTTAATCTTATAACAGTTGTTAGAAAGTACTGAAATATTTGCATTATACAGAAGTCAAAGCATTCTGTCGTCGTAAAATCTTACAAAGGACACGATGTCCTTTTCGAAAAAAAAGCTTTATAAATCACCCTTAAGGTCACTCAGAAATATCAGGACAACTTTTGAAATTTTTTATCTGAAAACTGCATTAACAAAGTTATGGAATCTAATATTAATTTTCAATAAATTGTGATACAGTCTATATAAATTCATTCATATAAGAAGCGTGTTTATGATGCGATTACAAATCATATGTCATCAAATTTCAATACAATGCTATTCACTAACCAAATCTATATGATTTATCAGACTAATATGAATTATATTTTTATTTATCAGTATGTAATCTTGTAGCATATATATAATTTCAGTTGATATCAAAAAGCAAAAAAAATCATAAGTCCCAGCTGTTTTTTTTTCAATCTTGTAACAGTTGAGAAATATTTAAACTATATATACTGGAGATAGAAGTCAAAACATTATGTTCTAGAAAATATTAACAAAGATAACCTTTTCCAAGAAAACCTACTTTATAAATCACCCCTAAGGTCACGAAAGGATAAGCCCCAGAAATATCAGGACAACATTTCAAAGGGATTTTTTTATCTGACAACTGCATTACCAAAGTTATGGAATCTAATATCAATTTTTCAATAAATTGTGATACTTTCTATATAAATTCGTTCATATAAGAAGTGTGTTTATGATGCGATTACAAATCATATGTTTTATCAGATTTCAACACAATGCTACTCATAACCAGAAATATAAATCTAGGTGATTTATCCGACTTACATGAAGTTTATTTTTTGTCATCATGTTATCTTGTAGCATATGTTACTTATATCAAACTAAATTCTTTGATAACGAGAAAGGTAGATATAACTTAAGTACTTACTAAGCTTAACGTATCAACTGATAGATCTTTAATTTTCATTTACTAACCAATAAAATATATACATATATAAACCTGGTATTTCAAATGCACTATATTATGCAAAGGCATGCAAATATGCAATTTAAGTTAAATATATGAAAGTTGGAGTTCAGTTTCACGGAAGAATGTGTATCCTCCCCCGCCTTATATAAAATCGATAGTAAAGACGCATACAGACTGACTGTTCTGTGCTGTTCTGTTTGATTATAAAAGTAACGATTAAAATAGCTCTAAAAATAGTTTTTAAATAAAATAACAATTTTACTGATATAAATATTCTTTAACGCTTCTCTCTTTTTAAAATACAGGAGGGAATGTGTTTATATGAGGACGACCTGTATTATCAACAGGAGGAATGTCTAACAGAATTCATTATGTCTGAAATAAAAAGATCCGTCAATGCATGGGATTCTTTTTTTAACCCATACATAAAACAAATTAACTTCTATTTTTATTTTCTTGTGATGATAACGATTGTAATGACAAAATTAACGACTTTTTAAACCTAACTTGTGAACACCCATGCACAAAAGTTATCCTTTTCTAAATTTTACCCATAGAGTGTTAACACTTTACTGACATACAAAAACAATTTTATGGTTCATAATCAAATAAAAGAATCACTTGCATATGTTACCATCTGTTAAGGTATTATGTAACAGAATGAATTACAAAAATGACTAGATACAACATATTAGACATGGCGATGGGATAAATCAATGATGATGTATGTATGATAGTCTGGTATCCTAGCTCAGCTAGACACGAAGTAGAGATTCTGCCAGGATCTTAGGCTTTGTGTCGTAATCGGTGTGTTCTCCTCAAAGAATTTTTTTTACTGACAAGAACTGATGCTAATTAATTAGAATTATCACAAAACAATATGTTCCTAAAGTGTTATCTTTAACGACAATGGACAGAAATTAGATAGTTCACTTAATAAAATAGGTTTTTAAAAATTGATTGATTTTACTGATTTATTGATTGTTGTTTGTTTAAAGTTCAGTGGCAAATATTTCATGAATATTTAGGACGAGAACAAATAAACAATCGAATTGTATATTTGCCCGGGATCAGGATAGGGTATTTCTACTGCCACTGGAAAAGGAGGGTATGTTGAACAGGGCAGGTATTTTGCCTTGCAACAGTCTATGCACCAACGGACCTCTCTAAGAGTTGCTGTAACCGTTCTTTAACGTGCAGAGAGTATGATTTTCTCCCTACTTGAACATACGTGGCTGTGTATGTGTTCATCCCGCACGACCAAACGGACGCCACAATTGTGTATTACTGTAGGATGGAGAAGTCATAGGATGACAATTTTTCTATGCCCCGGGCCACCTTTGGGGTCACAGGATGTTCAGTTGGAGAAACTATAACAAAATGATATCTGAAACTCAAATAGGTTATAAAAAATATGGTGCGAACAGCCTTTGTGATAGTCTCTCAATATACGGCATTTGATCGATCCATATCTCTTTATGTATATGGATAGGTAGCTTGGCAAAAGGCATATGGCGAAGAAAGCGTAAAATGTTATTGAAATTTACAACTGTTACCCTGTATATAAATCTTTTTTGAATTCTTCTTAAATATGTAACACCTTTATATTACAACAGGTGTTGTAAACTAGCAGGTAATAAAATCATAAAAGTCGCATAATAAAATAATACAATGTTTACTACATATATTTATTGTAACATGTAAAGGTGCATATGCATAACTTACGATACAGGTACAACCAAATACCGATACTGCTCGAAATAACAAATTTATGGAAATTGAAATCTAACTGCGATGCAGCATGAGTGAAATGAAAGAGTCTTCATAACTTATTTGAAAACGACTGAATACAAACTTTACATCATTACGCGTTTGTTATTTGTTAATAAAAACCACTCAAATTGCCATTACTATGGCTATATAGAAATATTAGTCTGGGTCTGAATGTTCTACTGAAGAATTTATATCGTAAAAATCACAGGTGAAAACCTTAAGTACGAACAAAGGCACAAAAATGCAATATTTAAATGAATTTTGTATACATGAATATGTATCCTTTTCAGATAGTACATTAAAAAATGTACTACTTGTGTATTATTTTTTTGTTTTTAAATACGTACAAGTGTGTCTCTAGTATGACATACCTATCAAATAAATGTGTACCGGTGTAGCGTAAAGATGAAGTTTTTATGCAATTTATTTAACATTAATGTCAGCATCAAGACAATATTCATCAATTCGTCACTGACAGATATTATCATTTCATATGAACTTCAGTTTAACACCCCCCCCCCACCTTTCCCAACCCTCCCACCTTCTCTAGCCTGTCAAAACAAACAAAAGTATCATGAATACTAAGTGTAATACATTACAAACTCAATTTTCCCAACCTACACTTTTTGTTCCAAATCAAAAGGCAACACATTCATTCCTCTTCCAGGGGAAATAAACCGGAAGACATGTAAAAGATGTAGTATCCATTACTTCCAAAGCAGATCCCCACTTTTATGGGAGAAGGTCTACAACCTTGCATCAAGTATACACACAATGTTCGCTCTTCTGAAAAATGGGCTAATATAAACTAAATTCAACCTGCATGGGAACTTCCAGGTTCATTTACATAAACACCACACCTATAAATATATACATTAAAGTTTATCTATATTTGTGCAAATAAGAAATTATATATATTGAGTTAGGTTCAAGTTGACCCTCTTTTGACCTATGTCACGGTAGTTGGAGCTGAAATATGAAAATGTTATTATCCGTTTCATCTGCCCTCCTCGCAGATATTGGTATAAAATGTTAGGAGTTTGGTTTTCGCTTATTTATTTTTAACTTACATTCAACATACCGGTATATTAAGACCTCGAATTTCATGAAAACAAAAATTTTGAAATCGTGGCATTGTCATCTTCCATCTAAATATTAAGGGGAGATTTTGGTATACAAAAATGTATTATCATCACAGTATGAGATGTCAGAACGTCGAATAAGAGTGTTATTCTGGTTGACCTACTTTTGACCTAAATACGTTCATTTCATGACTATAAGTGCTTTTCTCAATCACTTCAAGCTAATCTGGCAGATATTAAAATGATATTTAGTGCTATACATGTATTCATTACAGATATAGTACGGACTATGAAATAAGGGAATACCATAAAAATAACCGCTTTCTTTCAGTTTTATCCATCCCAGCAGACACAGTGTGTATCCCTTCACCACTCTCTCTCTCTCTCTCTCTCTCTCTCTCTCTCTCTCTCTCTCTCTCTCTCTCTGAGAGTGTGTACCCCTCCTCCACAAACCCCTTTAATATGTACATTCTTGTTTGACCAGGTTCCTCAGTAACGACTTTAACTTTATTAATATATTCAAACTGTTTCATACATGAGTTGTTTATTTATCAATAAAATTAATGTGATCTGAACCACAGCGGAGGACAACAATCAATTATTATTCATATAACTGATAATTAAAAGCATGTAATTTTGATAGAATTGTGAAAATTGGCAGTTTAATATAGGCTCTTTAGGCATGTTATCTGTAGACCATCAATGTAAACTTTAATGAATTTTTCTTCTGGGCCTTGTCGATTTTAGATACCAGAAAAATACAACAGATTTTATTATGATAAAGAATAATTTCACCAGTAATATGGTCATAAAATTAATAAGGAATGTAGATACGTATTAATTGAAGGCACTTTCATACATTCCGCTGTAATACATCTTTCAATTGGTTAACTCGAATAATTCAAGCCCTGACCGTCTCTGATTCTCTCCGCCTTCGCCTTAATGTAGTGAGCGATGGTGAGCGTAATATAACGACTGTATTATTCGGGTTGTTGGTTTGGTTTTGAGTTGTTTTTACGTGATCAGTCAAAAGGAAGACAAAATCAGACTATTTATACAGGACATGAAAAGCACAAGTCATCTGGGCTATCGGTCATTAAACTTTACTCAGTATACTCAGGGTACAAAATTTGTGTTCGAAACACCAAATCAATGCAGTATTTTGATTGGTTGATGTTTTAGTACGAAAATGGTGCTCGAAATGTTAATGACTTCGTGACCTGACCTTTTAATATGCTGCATTACTTTGAGTTTGCAACTTGCAACGGCAGCTAAATTTGCAAAAAGAAAAGAATAAAAGATAACATCTAGATTTCGAAAAGGTCAATAGTTGTTAATTCACAACCTAAAACACGAAAACTTAGCTGTATATATGTACACCGAAAATGTAAACAGAAAATAAATCGTGCTGCAGACATCTTGTGTTAAAAGTGCAACTCGAGTCGATAAGATAAAAGTTAAAAGTCGATGTAATTGACATTACATTACATAACAGTAGTTTGATTGAATCATGGCGTTTCTCATATTGCAGATCAACAGTTTGATATCGGTTTCGCATCATGGTTTCCTGCCAAGCATTTTCTCTGACAAATTGTTCGTCTATGCAGTCAACTATTAAAACAGAAATCGGTATCGTGCGTTTTTAAACATATTTTTATATCGTATATTAATTACGGCAATATTATGATATTGTATTTTGGTGAAACGCTGATTTTAATTCTGAGCTGATTCTTGTCTTAGTAGTATAACATCTGTTTAAATCAACTTATTTGAAAGATATTTCTCAGTACGTGTGCCTCAAAAAATACTTCCATATGGTCTATCTAATATCCATAATTCCAATTGCTACTATTAAAAGCACAGGCACTTGTCTCTGGAAAAACTAGTATATTTTAATAATAAGGTAATAAGGTAAGGTATTTTTCGAAGACAGGTGCCTGCGGCTCAAAGACCATGAGTTCAAATGACAGTTATTCCTACTACAACGAGGGTGTTTAGCGACCTTTGCTACCCATGAAGGTGTTTAACGACCTCGACTACCCATAAGAGTCTCGAACGGTCGGATTAACAGTTTTGCCGAGACAACACGAAAGTTAATATACTACATTATATAACGGTTATCATGGTTTATTGTTCGTCCTTATCATTTATTTTAATCCCCTTAAATTACGTCACTTCCGATAAAAGACAACAAATGCCTTGGTATTAATCTCTCAACCATATACATAACGAGCGTCAAAGTTTGTCATAACTGCTTGTAATTCATTTTCATTTGAAGTACTTGAAAGGGGTGTTATTAGACTTATGTATTCTTACCTAACGTATACTTCAAACACATTAATATAAATCTAAACAAAGGTACGATGAGGATATTACTAAGTCCCGACAAGTCTCGTCGTGACTTCTGGACAAAAATTGTCAATTAAGTGATATATAAATTAATGTTATCTGATGTTGCTATAATTATTTATAAGTAAAGAACTTTTGCTGTCACTTAAATTTCACAACTTTATATGTAAATGAGATAGTACGATGTTCTTTAATTAAAATATTTCAAAGTTCATTTAAGTTTAAATGCATTAAACACAATTTAGATTTCCGAGTTTTTTGTCAGTAATTTTAATGCATAACCAATGAAATAGAAAATAATCATTTAAGATTTTCGTGTTATATAAAGTCATGTCTTCCTAGTTTAAGCAAATATTAAACTATTTTATTCAATGTTTTCGACAATATACATATGATAAATGACTTTCCAATATTCAATATGGTGGTGATACATGTTTTATACAGAAAAGCTGAAAAGACTGGATGACTTCCTTTCTCGATCTAAAAATAATCTTACAGTTCTACATATATACTACTACAAACTAGGCATAATATAATGATTTTTATTAAAAAAAAAAAATAAAATACTAGAATATTTTTTTAACAGAAAGAATGATGCTCTTATTTTTGGTAAATTTATTATCACGATTGAGTTGTATGTGAATTTGAACATCTGTGTCCCAAACTGCAAGTGAATGTATATGTGAAAGGGTAAATACCTCCAAACTTATCAAGTTACCTTTTTAAGTGGTTATTGAATCCAAAGTTTAAATAAAGATTAGATTACAATAAAAGAGTTATAACACCGTTGATTCTCAGATGACTTTAGATACCACAGGACAAAGGGGCTATATTGTCAATAAGAATTCATATGTAAAATTTATGTTAAACTGTACGTCAGTTTGTATATATTCAATACACTAAACTTTCTGAAATACACGTAAAACGATGTCGTGAATTTGTTTATGGCCCAAGTGCAAGTATTCATACTATAAACAAGTATGATATATTATATGTCACTTTGTACCCTTGAATAGACTTCATATTTACGATATACATGTATAACTTCGTCTGAAATCTGTTACTGACCCCAGTGCAAGTATTCCTAGCATAAAATGTATGTTAAATTATTCGTCCCTTTGTACCTCGAATAGACTAAAAATTTGAAATATAATAGGTAATGTATATCTGTCTGAAATTCGTTTTGCAAAATACGAAAGTCCGTCGGTTGTAACTAACTACCGGTGGAAGGGCCGAACCTGTAAATGGAAGGTCACGAACCTCGGACCACCGCTAATTTGAACCCTGAATTCGTTTCTAATCCTTACTGCGAGTTCGTGTACCATAAAATATTTGTGAGGTTTGGGTCGTCCCTGTTTATCTTGAATCGAATAAACTTTCTGAAATATAAATATAACTATGTCTGACGACCTGTGAGTGCCATCATCGTCAAAGGACAATGCGTTTTTTTATTATTATAAAATACAGTATTGGTTTTGCTCATAGTTGAAGACCGTACAGTGCCCTATAGTTGCTAACTTCAACGTCTTTTGGTCTCTGGTGGAGAGTCGTCTCACTGGCAGTCATACCAAATCTTTTTATAAAAACACTAACATTCAGTAAAAAAAACCCAAAGTTCTGACTCATGATAGGAAAAGGCACACACTTTGGCATTAGGGTAATCAACCTCTCTTTTTAATGTCGACTCTGGGAACAGTATATCTAATAAATATATATTCCTGGTCGACTATAGTGAAACATAATATTTTAGCCCCAAAGTCATTATACTACATGTAGGTACTACGTTTAAAATTTAAGGAGGTTAAATAAACTATAACCATTGTTGTCAATGTGAAATATATAACCAAATCCATCATGAATGTTTTCATTGAACTTTCTTATCATTGAACTATGTTAAACCTTCAGCAAGATACACAAAATAGTAAGCTTTTCTTCTTATCTTACAAATATTTATTTACGTATTTAAATAGTTTTCAAAACCGATAGCAATCAGGCGTAAATAAAATCGATCAAAATCCTGAATAGTATTTTATTATTTTACAGCTATATGAATATACTTCATTATATCTTAACTTCCAGTGACAAAGTAAAATGTTAAATAGCGGGTTAAATAATTAATCTTTTGACAAGAGTGTTAATCTAGCTATTAATCTAAATCAATATATGGAAAATAATATTTAATTTTCTTATTGAAAATTCAACATCTAAAGTATACTTTAAGCGCTTATCTTAAAACGTAAAACTTGCGGTATACTTGTTATGACTGCTGGTCTTTTCTGATATTTTGCAACCATTTTTAATTGTCATATATGAAACTTCATGTACAAATAATGTGTGAACCAGGGGGGTTCAAGGGGGTCAGAGGTCATGCATCCCCATAAAATCGAGAGGAAAAATAAAATCATTTTTGACATGAAAAGCATCAAAACTGTATTGACTGCTCCGTTCGGCGACATTCCTAGGATAGAGCCCTGGACCTCAAATTTTGGGTCCGCCCCTGTTAACTTCTTATGTAATAAGTAAGAGTTTAATTTATATATTAATTCTAAATGCATACTTGTTCTCCAATGGGGTGGTGACATTACAACAGAAAAAATAGGCATGATAAATCAGTCAACATTATTCAAGATATAAGATTTAAAAACATAAATACTTATGCAGGTGTGGGGTCCACCCTCTTCAGTGCCAATGACATTTTAATAAATGGAGCAGCTAATGCTGCAAAATTTTATATGATGAAAAAGTAATGATATATAGAGATAGATATAAGAAGATGTGGTATGAGTGCCAATGAGACAACTCTCCATCCAAGTCAAAATTGAAACCATTATAGGTCATACGGTCTTCAACACGGAGCCTTGGCTCACACCGAACAGTAAGCTATAAGGGGCCCCAAAATACTAGTGTAAAACCATTCAAACGGAAAAAGGTCTAATCTATATAAAAAACGAGCAACGAGAAACACTGTCAACAAACGACAACTACTGAACATCAGATTCCTGTCTTTGTATAAGAATTTTAATTCACCAATTTAGTATCATAGGAGTGCACACAACACAGAACAATATAATGTGAACAAATATTTAAAGAACAATAGTATGTTGTGTTAAATTGACATATAATACAATATAACTTATGCACCCTGTTTATGACACAGCATAATTCCTAAAAGATATATGTTTAGGTTTCAAGATCAATCCTAATATTGAGCACCGACCCTAATGTTTTTTATGAGAATTTCGTCAAAGATAGCACATGCATTGTTATTGCGTTTTGTAATACAAATGCCATGATATCGTTGATTGGAAGAGGAAATTATTTTATATACATAGTTAGAAGACATGAATTTAACATGATAGCTCGCTGCAACATTTACTGAAACGTCAAAATTTTTCAGTTTGCTTTTAGCCTTGGAATTATGATAAATCTTGAATACAGAAAGCAATATCTCCTGTTTATCTCGATTGCATTGGTATTGACTGTGGCAGCATAATTAAGATGATGAATAGCAGTTCACCCCTCATTCCATATTGACCATCAAATACTTCTTGATAAACAATTTTGTCATATTTTACGGTTACTAGTATACCTTCTGTAATATTTAGAATGATTGTGACCGAACACCTGGCATCTATCGGCCCTTAGTTTACTGTATTTCAAAGATTGCGTTTTTTGTCAAACCCATGTCTTCTATATCATTATACACAATTTAGATATAATTAACTTATTAGATTAGTAACTAATATTTAATTGATTTCAAAGGTTAAATATTAAATTCTATAATTTTGGTCGATTTCCAACGAAATAATTAAGAATTTGTATTATATTGGCTAAAAGAACACGTTATAAATTAAATAATTTTCACGCCATATTTTGTCTTTATTGAATTCTGTAAATGCTTACTTCTTAATTTTCCTAAATATTTTGGTCTTCTTGATCAATAAAACTCTAAACTTATTGTTATGGATTATTGATGAAATACACAAAAAGAAAACATAATGACAAACAGTGGATTCAGTGTCAACTTCATCGTGTAGGAACTTGTTATTATTTATTGCTGCTGATTGTAATTATTTGTAAACATTGTAGATTAGTGTGTTAAATTGTAATTAATTGTGGTATTTGTAATAATTTGCATTAATTGTACCCTAGTTAGTGGTATATTATGTAGAGATTATAACGTTAATATTCACCATATGTATTTAGTATTACAAGTTAACTTCGTTAGTCAAGTTAATTATTTGGTTATAATAGTAATAAACTATTTACATGTGTTGGTTATCAAAACTGTTCAAAAGTCAATAAGTTCATAAATCATAATTTTCAATACAGAATATAGCACTACCCAAAATGCATTTATTGTCACAAGACGTTAAATGCATTTATTACCACAAGACGTTACGCTAAAAACAATCAATCAATCAGGCAGCCCCATGAACTCTGTGGCATCCCTGTCAAGATTATCCGTCTCTGTATCGAATGCAAGGTTTTAAAGGCATCTTGGTTATGCTATATAAATGTATAGCGTAATGACAATAAAGATTTTAATTGAATTGAATTGTTAAAGCAAGGAGGTTGTATGACAGGAGTACAACATGCTTGGTTAAAGTCTTCATGCAGTGGCGGATCCAGGGGGTGGTCGGGGTTCCGGGGGTTGGAACCCCACTTTTTTGACGATCAATGCTTTTGAATGGGGACATATGGTTGGAACCCCCCCCCCCCTTTCCTTTATCCTGGGTTGTAAACCCCCCTTTTTTTTATAAAAATGGCTGGACCCGCCCCTGTCATGTCATACCGTACAAGTATATTTATAAAAATATACTACCCAAAGACTCTTTGACAAATTGCTCTCCACTTTTCTTGCTTATATACACAGTATACCCATGGGTGCTCGTCTATTGGACCCACCTATGCTATGTTACTCGTACGTTACAGTTGTATATCTTGCAATACTTCTTACTTCTTGTGGAATAATATTTAAAATCAAACAGTATGGAGAAACTGATCGTCAGAAAATATGTACAAATATTATGTTTAATTAATCGAATACCCTATCACGAATGGACTTCTCAAGTACCAGTAACCTTCGTAATATCGTTCTTCACTTAGAGATGTCACTTAAAATCAAATAGGTCTCAATTTAAAGAGTTTTCTCGACTTCTCACTATCTTGTGCAAATTGACTGCTGTGTACACATAATTTTGACAAAATGTGTAGCTTGGCACACACATCAAGCTGGTAGCACCGAATGCAAAAAGGACCAGAAAATGCTGATTCGGCACATATCTAGTGATCTAGACAGAGCAGACAAGAGAAATCTATAAGTCACCTTGACCTTATGTGACCTCATCACCACAAATCAATTATCATTCTTTATCACAATACACATCCCTTTCATATAAATAACGATCAAATTTCATTTCTTTCAGTATATTCATTACTAAAATTTCAATTCAGATAGTAGCTCAATCTATTTTCAATTAGAAAATGTGTTTTGTTACCGTCAATCACAATACTGTCTAAGTTTGTGTGTATTAGCTGCCGGAATAATGAAGCCAATTTCTATATATCCTCGATATTTTAATTGAAATCTACATACATATATTTCTGATGACAGTTTTCTGTCATAACAAAGCCTTGTACTAAATGAAATTCTGTCATTACAACAAATAAATCATAGACGTTCAACTTATAGTACACACTTATTTTCAGCCTTATGCTGTTGGTTTAAGTGTGTTCGTGTGATGTTTTACATTATATAACTTCAGCATGTCTGCAGAGGTATAACAACATTGCAAAAACGAAATATAATGTGAACAAAACAAATTAAAATGATTTCTGAAATAAGCATTTGTGCAAAATGAGGCCTAATGGGTGAATTTTCTAACCTGTGCAGCATATAACCGATTTTCATTTTAATTCTATTAAAATAATCATATTTCTATTAAGGAAAATTCTTCTCGATTATTTTTTCTAGGAGATATTTTGTTTAAAATCGAAGCTTTACTCGCTATATTCTATGTACACCTATTTAATATTAACTACAGACATTTTTGCAAATGCGTTGGTCATAAAATAATTGGTGTCCAGTGTTTACAAATAAGCTATGAAAGATCAATAATGACTGTGAAGATCTACATAGATGTCCAATACACAGTTTATGTACATACTTATCATCATTGCAAGGGGTCATAGCCATCTAAAATATTTAAAGCAGGGACAACTGAAACTTATTGATCTAGATCAATATACACGTATCTAAAATTGAGGGTCATTGGTACAGACATTATATTAATTTATAACACCTATCCTTAAAAATTATTGATTTTCATATCAATGCCATTTGATTTGATGACGTCATAATGTAATTAGCATTCTTGTCAATATTTAACACGTTTATATTTCACGTCGAGCACCTGCTGATTAACAGGTTAATATTCAAAGTTTGCAGATAAAAATTTGCACATCAATATGATAAATAATATTTTTCCCTGTAATCATCGCTTTAGAACGAAATCAGATAAAAAGTCAAGTGTTACAAGAGGCGAAAACAGGTATCAATAGGTATTTTTAAAATTTGAAATTGATCCAAAGCAAGTTAAATAAAGATATGACATAAGAATGTTGAATAGCTTTTTAACAGGCTTCTTACATACATTTTTTTTTTCACTCTGTTGTTTTCAAATAAAGTACTTAAAAATGTCAAAATATAGTCTGTTTTTCTTTTGTTTATGATATGCATGTACATGTACATTTGTTACGACCCTATGCATGTTAAAATGTAATCAATTGCAGGTATTGTAAAAATTTGACTGAGAATGGGTTTGGATTTGTTGATCAGATAAGTTTGAAATCTATAAATGTTTTAACAGGAATATAATATACAAAAAAAAAACTAAAACAGGAAAAAAAAACCCAAATATATTAAAAAAAACAAAACCAATACTAGAAGTTCGACTGATATGAACATTCACAATGAGAGAAGATAATCAAAAGCTAAAAAGTAACAATTGAGGCTCTTACCATTTCATCGAGACTTTTAACATCGCATGTGATGATTTGCGGTGGTGGGTCACCAGCAATTTCTGCATCTATTTCTTCTTCCATTTGAACAATAGTCGGAGCCAACATGCCAAGTTTAGCTCCAATACGAGCAATTTCTAACAAACACAACACAACATTTTTCTCATTTTTTCTCAAAACAAGATCATCAGTTTCAAATGAAAGCACTTCTGGTATTCCTGCATCTTTGGTCCATTTTATAAAATTTGATATGTTATCCCTGGCATGGAATGTTTGGGGTCGGACTTCCGACCGATATTGGACCTCATATTCTGGAATTTGTATTCCTCTCACAAAATTAGATTGCATTTCTTCGAGTAATCCTAATTTTCGTCGCTCTTGAGCAAAATTTCGCACTTTATTTGCATGTTCACATAATCGTACTCCAGTGTCAAGTACGTCGAAAAAATTCTCCACACCTATTTCTAACTTATATAGACATGTAAACCAGTCTGCCAAATCCTCCTTCATGGCAAACAGGTACTCGTCCTGGCTTTTGAAGCCCACAAAAGACTTCAGTTGCAGAACTAATAACGTACCAGGGGCCTCCGATGAAGTTGGACTCTCCATTCCGAAAATATATTAGAACGGCACAATAATTAATCCATATTCCTTGGTACTTCAGGTCTCCCTCGAGAATTTAGGGTCACACCAGCCCCATATAGTATCTCTTCGTCAAAGAATTACATTTTTGTAACGAAAATAAAACATGTATGTTCTATAGGTAGTTACTTGTCATGACTAAGACTTGGAGAGTATTAAAGTAGTAAACGGATCAGTGGCTGGCATGCCGAATAAATATCAATAAAATTAGGTCTTACCTTCAATACCCGGCATTAAAATCCAAGTCACATGATTAAAGGCATTTAAATATGGATAAAATTAATAGTGCCATTCTGAAAATGTGTGACGAAAGAGAAAATCTCCTTCTTTATCACTCGCCGTTGTATTCCGTCTGCCTTGTATCGATCAAATGTTCAAGTCACGTCGGTGGATGATTACTACATATTATGCAGGTCTCACTCCGATTGTTCCTAATTTAAATACACAGAATATTAAGTTGTGTATTCTTACCATACGTCACGTGTAAAATATTAAATATGAATTAATAATTGCTCTGAGGCTCTGTATCTGAGTCTTCACTGACATTAGTTGGTAAAATAACTTTCAGTAATTAAAATTCAAAAGTTTCAGAACTTATAAAAATCAATCAAATAGAGTCAAGAAAAATAATATTTGACAGACATCGACACACGTTAAGTATATTTTTATTTTGAGGAATTTGTAAATAGATAAGTAATCATGCCCAAATGAACTATATCTAAAACAAGATATCTCCCAGATCACTATCAGAGTTCACTTAGGGGCGTATAATTTAAGTGCATCCTTCAAACGTTCTTGTCAAAATAGATCACCAAAACATGTTATAATATATAGTAGTAAATCAGATTTTTTCCATATATAAATCACTAAATTTTGTTTGCCTGCAGGTTTAATATTTTTACGAATTTTTTGAAAATCAATATTTCAGAATCATAAATCACCTTTTAAAAGTCCCCATTTCACAATGTAATCCCTGCAAATGCACACAAAAGAAAACACAAGGCTAAGTGGCAAAAATCAAAACACATGCGACTTGGACTTACGCCTTATGGAATCAAACTTCACAAATCAATTGCCCAATTTAATAAAATAAAGATTATAACTAATCGCTTTGACATCACCATGTAAATTAAATTAGGACACGCATCTGATGCACATCCTTGAAATAGTGTTTGATGTCTCAATAAAGACTTCCGGATTAGAATATAACAACTTCTAAACTTTATGTTTATGAAATATAGCTAGCTGAAAGTTTTTATTGACTTATGTCCTTAGGCTTACACTAAGTTAATCACCACAACAGATTTATAACAATTTTCGCAGCGGACTTTAATATTAAAGTGTCCTTAGGAACATAATTTTTTTTTTTTTTTTTAAATCGACAAAGAACACAAAGCTGATAAAATCTGTACGAAAGTACACAAAAGATTGAAATTTGATCATGATGGCACTGAAATAACTCACCGAAGCTTGCAAAAAGGGGAAAGAGGTGATAACTAATAGACTAAAATATAAGAAAACGTTGATTTAGTATGTTTCTAATACAATTAGACGAACTAATCGTAAACGTCAGACTGAGAAAGTTACGAGGAGATGAGATAATCTATTTTGCAGATCTTTAACATCTGGCTACAAAGGATGTGTATTCCCTAACTCAGGGATGTGTATTGCTGTCCTTTGTTCTCAGATCAGTGATATTTTTTTGTCAGTAATGACTTTTTACTTTACACCAGATGTTTTATTCCGTGAAATTAACTTAGCATGTTGATTATTGATACAATTAACTGACATTCTGAAGATGCAATGCTATGATATAGCATACTCAATATGCATTATCGTATTGATAATTGAAACAAGGAACTAGAGGCTTCCATGAGCATGAATCGCATCAGCTGGTAAATTTATCTAAAAGATAACTGCTGACAAATTAAGCTTTGGAAGATGGCTTTGTTTTCTTTAGTGTGTCTCGCGATCAAAATTATATGTAATAGATTGTAGAGGGTCCTATTATCTGCTAAAAAGTTTCAAACATTTCGCCTTATTAATTCAGAGAAGATTTTGAAAATTGCAAATTTTGCTGATAGGAATCAGATTGTCTACAGTGTTTTTATTCGATCGGACCTAACTGTACCCTCAAACTACCATTCCTTCAAATTTGTGTAAAGTTGGATAAGTGGTCATGATTTTAGAGCAGAAAAGTCCATGTGAAGAGTTTATGAACTATGGATGTGGTGTAAATAGTTCACTTGGCCTTTAGGGTCAGATGAGCTAAAACAAAAATAGAAAAACGAAGACCTTTCAGTAAACTGTTATATTATTGTGGTAATTAAAACGAAATAAAATGCAAGTATTGTTGTCGTTTTATGTAATATGTTTTTGTATGATGGAAATTATACTTTACGAGGGTCAGAATGGTAAAAAAAGGGGGGGAGGGGGTCCTTCAATTCTGTTTTCTTAAATTTTTAAGCCATTTTCTCTATTCTTTATAAATTTTGCCTGTTATGCTCTTTTCTTTATGTTTCAGCACCCCATTATTCTCTATTCTTTATTTCGTTGGTCTATTTTTCTCTATTCTTTATATTTTTGTCCTTAATTCTGCACGTTTTGACAATTATTCTCTATTCTATAAATCCCATCCACATCCTCCTTATTTCATAACTTCAAAATTAATGTGATTTGTATTTACATCCACTATTCATAATCTATTATTGTATGTTCACCATGCACTGTCTTAGTGTTTATTGCATTATGCTGCATGGTTTGTTCCTCTTGTATAGCACTCATGGTGTGACTGAGAGTACAATCAAATCTTCAAATCTTGAATCCTGCCAAACTTGTCAGTTTTACCCTTTCGTTTGGCATATTAATTCTCCACCCACTTATGGGTATTAATTTTGCTCATCTAGAAATGAGATGGAACAACACTGTTCATATGTACATACGAAAGACAAATACAATTCAAAATGAAGCAGCCCTAAAGACAAACCTAAATACGTGGTCCATATAGCGAATTTTTAGACAGTGGGATTATAACCAAATACTGGTCCTAAATGAAATTAGGAAACGGATTAATATAAGTTAACAGCTTGTTTTCGGGACCTATCAATTATTCAGTTGAATTAATATGTTTATGCCAAATTGTGTATACTATTTAACTTGAATTTAATTAATAAGATATGTTGACACTAAATGATTTTTTTTTCTCATATAGAAACTATTTGTTTGCCCGCAAAAGACATTTCACCACATGCACACATTGTTAAGAGTGGGTTCAAGTAAGGCAGACAACGTTTTCGTATTGGGTTGTGGGTCGGGGCTGTGTTATTCTTAACATTTATTATACAGCCCCAGTTGTCCACAAAGAATAAGAAATTTCGTCTAATAGCTAGAAAAAATTGTGCTACCAGTTGCTATAAGAAATGTATGGCTGCAGAAAATTGAGAATTGTTAACCACAAGAAGTGGAACATCATACATAAGGGTGTGGATGGGGTTTACAGAATAGAGAATAATGGGCAAAATGTGCAGAATAAAGGGAAAAAATAAAGAATAGAGAAAAATAGGTCAAAAGAATAAAGAATAGAGAATAATGGGTGCTAAAATATAAATAATAGAGAATAACAGGCAAAATTTATAAAGAATAGAGAAAAATGGCCTGAAAAATTAAAGAATACAGAAATGACGGACCCCTCATCGAGACCCTCATACATAAAAAGAAGATCTAAACTCTAAGATCTTATTAGATCATTCGTATTATTTTCCATCTTCATCAGCTGTGGGTTGAAATACATTTAATAGGTTTTCTATTTACAATTATATGACAAAACAAGGGATTCCAATACTCAAAAGTCCTGTGTCGCTACTGTTTATACTGTTCGTATACTTTAATTTAAATTGAGCTGCAACATACATGTATATTGGTGGTCATTATGTTGGCTTTTACTTGTATACTGTTGTATCATACTATCACAAACTTTGCAGCATCAAACATACCATTGAAATTCGACATAAGAGATATAACACATAGAAATATAAGACAAAGTATGTACGTGTTTGTGTGTAATTTGTTTGAGTATGCGAGGCGAGAGACAAGAGAGAACTGAAAACATGTCCGTACTGAGAAACCACACCCATGCTTATTGCACTGTACATGGTACAACAAATTTGAAGTAAAGGTTTAAACAGCAAAGATGTCGACCAAAACAGCATGTAGACATATCCACTTGACAGCTAACATCTGGGAATAGTATACTAACATGCATATTATGTCCCAGCTAACATAAAATAAATTTATGCATATATATATACTTCTCTTTTGCACGTTTTTTGTGCATTATAAATGTTAGTCTATTTCACATGATGGAAAATAAATACTTTGCCTTCCTTCTTATGGAAAAACAAACATTTTGAATTAAGAAGGGTTGTTGTCGATAGATAAGTTGTATATATTTCAAAAACTTATATGATGTTCCGGAATTTCCCATCGAAATTTAATCGGAAATCAAATGACAAATAACCACCAGAAAATAAAAAATGCAAAAAGGGGTAATAAACGTAAATAGGAACCGTGCTCACAATGTCTTATAATGCTTTCAATCTAGAGTAGACCAAAAACCAATATTGACTAAGGGTCTGGATGGGGTTAACAGAATATATAACAACGGGCCAAAAAAGTAAAGATTAGATAGAAATAGGCATAGAAATAAAGGAAAGAGAATAATGGGGTACTCAAATACAAAGAATGGAGAATAATGGACAAAATTATATAAGAGAGAAACTAAAGACTACGAAATTAAAGGATTCTCCATCCAGACCCTCACGATGGATTCTGTTTTCGTTTACCAATGAACAAATCACCAAGCCAATTAACTCGTCATTATTTGTCAAACAATCTTCTATTACATGTTGAAGTTTGTAAATTGTTTAAATTTCAGATGGATATAGCTTAACAGTAACTTGTCAATAATGAATAAAGAAAATAAAATTAATGTTTGAAAAGTTATCTTAAAATGTTTACACTTTAAGTGTGTTCAAACAGTAATGTTATTATGGTTTATTTGTCCTCAATCTCTTGGGAGTTACACGGAGGATGGACAGTTCGGACTAGTGGTTATATTCAAATATACGGGAGTAGATTTTGGGGTGTGAAAAGCTAGCTTTTTTACACTGACCGTTGTTCCTTTCCTAGATGTGCAGTCTGACAAATTAATGTGGACAATGAAATAATACCCGTTCGTTTTTACTTTTGGTTGATTAGACCCACAGAGCCGTTGGATATTAATTATACATTATGCTACTGGAGCACAGACAATATTACATCTTTGACTCCTTGAAAAAAAAAAAAAAACAAAGCACCGTCACAGATTCAGTAAACCAGATTTTCAGCACCACACCTCCAACTTGTATGACAGTGATTTTTAGTTTTTTTTCAAAATAATACATTACACCAGAGACATATATACATATGTGTATATATGTCTCTGATTACACATATATATATGGACCTGGTGACGAAGTTAGACCCAGAACAATACGTTGTGAATGGTCATTAGTGTTGGTATAGGAATTGAATGTCAGATAGTGTGATGAAAAAAGGTTAAGCCATAGTATCTAATATGTAAAAGTTGTCTATAATGAACTCTTAGAGGAGAGTCTGGATGGTGGTGGGGTGGGGGCCTCATTTCTACATTCTTTAATTTTTTTAGAACATTTTTCTCTATTCTTTATATTTTCTGCCAATTTTTTTCTTTTCTTTATATTTTGACACCCATCATTCTCTATTCTTTATTTTTACCCTATTTTCTCTATTCTTTATTTTTACATCGGATGTGACCTTGAGAGGTCATACCGGTGTTATGTTGCAGCAGAAATTTTCCTTGCGCTTTTGACTGATAACCGAACGTATTTCGTATATCTCTTATCGCTTGTTATATATTAATTTCATCAATTGATATTCATTATCGGGAGAAATATGAATGCCTACTCAAATCAAACCTATTAGAAAAACGAATTATTACAGAAGAGTGTCCACCATGCACTTGCACTGCACTATCATTAGAATAGTAAAATAGAATGATGGTATAAATGGATGAAAATTTGCCGGTAGAGTTATTAAGATGATCTGCTATATATATAACTGTTATACAAATATTAAAATGTATAATATATAACAACAAACCAGATTATATTGATAACAAATGATTGTCCCATGATTATATCACTACAATATATACTAGTCAACAAAAGAAACGATACATGGCAATGTATTTTCCTTATATAATGAAATTGGATACACTGTACCAAGGTTAATAATTGCCCAATTGGTCTAAAATTTACAGAGTGTTATTTTCTTATCAAAACCATTGATTTAAGGCAAATATGCGATTTTTTTTTTTTTCTTTTTTTTTTTGCAATTTTTGTTATTTCAAAAATCGTATTTTCCCCAAAAAATTCAAAAATCGATATTAGAACTTAAAACTTTAAACTTAAACATGGTCTGCTTAAAATTCTTAATGCCTTTGCAGATATCTGAATACTTGATTCTCATCTTCGAAATTAAGTGCCGACTTTCGTCATCATTTCCCGCAAAATAAGTTTGACCTCTATGTGCAATAACTAGGTATTTTCTCACTTTTCAATTTGGTCAGATTCTTTTAATCATATGCATTTGCTTTGCAAATGAATGTTTTTCATTGGATAATTTATCAGTTTTTCCTATTTATAATATTTTATGATAAATTGGACTTCAAACTTGTGTATCGTTACTTTTGTTGACTAGTATAATAATTATTACGGTGAGGTTGAATTCCCTGTCATTTATTCATCATCCACACAGGAACTTGTCTCAGAAAAAATATATATCTATGTACCTTAACCTAACTTTCAGGTATAGATATATGATTTTTTTCTGAGACAAGTGCCTGTGACTATCCACCAGAACTTGAGGTCATCCGATGTTCAGTACTTCAGTACTTTGATTTTGTTGTTGATTTGGTCGAACATTTGACCTATTATTCTCTATTGTGTAAACTTGCAGAGACATATATACTGTATATGTCCCTCGACACAAGGAAACAACGTGTAAGATGTCTATGTTCATAGTAAAGAGGTTGGGATCCAGAACAATATATTTGTTTGATTGATAGATGGTTGCTTAAAGTCCAGAGGCGATTATCATATGCATGGGTATTACCCAGATCGATAATTAACATACCAATATTACAAGATCATGATCCCAAACCGTCACTTTGAGGAGGGATAAAAGAACGATATACATGCGATATAATTTCATAATTCTGTTGTTTATTGAACTGCATTTAGAGGTAAGGCAAAAAAATAGGACGAGAAATATTTTTGGACCTGGTATAGAGTTTGGTACAGAGATTAAAGTCACTGGTATAATACATCGTAGATTTTTGTTATTTGACCAGGCACAGGAGTAGATAATGGGATACTACACATGAGATAATTATAATCTTATACAAGATCGAAAATTTTGAACAACCAAAATACCTGCCAGGTGTTCTGTGGTCCTGTTATAAAAAACTGCATTAATGATTGAGCAATACATACGAAATATTTATTGGTTCTCGAATATAAACGTTTGATATTGGATCAATACTTGAGACAATTTATAGTCCTTGCATAGAGGTTGGATACGGGAAGTGGTTACAAAATGCGTATATGATTGTAGCACTAACAATAAATGCCGGATGTGTTTAACGTGTCTTGTAGATTGATTAATTGTTGATTGTTTAACGTCCAGTGGCAAATATTGCATGCATGTTCGAGACGAGAACAAATTAACAATACATACCAAAGGTAGGTCCTGTAAACGGGATCGATCGGGATGAAGGACGGGAAATTGGTGTTTTGTCTTGGAATGTTAGTCCTGTTTCAGACCATTCGTGATAGGGTTGTTTTATTGATTAAGTATGAAGAACGATTTGTCAGAGCATGTTCTGATAATAAACAACGATTTGTCAGAGCATGCTCTAATAATGAACAACGATTTGTCAGAGCATATTCTCATAATGAAGAACGATTTGAAAGCCTGTTGCAATATATATATAATTGCAAACGATCTGATAGAGCATGTATTTATAATGGAGATAAATTTGTAATGGCATGTTCTGATAACGGAGAACGATTTGTCAGAGCATGTTTTCATAATGGAGAACGATTTGTAAGAGCATGTTTTCATAAAGGAGATAGATTTTTCAGAGCATATTCTCATAATGGAAATAGATTTGTCAGAGCATGTTCTCATAATGCAGATCGGTTTGTCAGAGCATGTGCTGGTAATGGAGATCGGTTTGTCAGAGCATGTTCTCATAATGGAGAACGATTTGTCAGAGCATGTTTTCATAATGGAGATAGATTTGTCAGAGCATGTTCTCATAATGGATATCGATGTGTCAGATCATGTTCTCATAATGGATATCGATTTGTCAGAGCATGTTTTCATAATGGAGATAGATTTGTCAGAGCATATTCTCATAATGGAGATAGATTTGTCAGAACATGTTCTGATAATGCAGATCAATTTGTCAGAGCATGTGCTGGTAATGGAGATCGGTTTGTCAGAGCATGTTCTCATAATGGGGAACAATTTATCAGAACATACAGATATAAGAAGATGTGGTATGAGTGCCAATGAGACAACTCTCCATCCAAGTCACAATTTGTAAAAGTAAACCATTATAGGTCAAAGTACGGCCTTCAACACGGAGCCTTGGCTCACACCGAACAGCAAGCTATAAAGGGCCCAAAAAATGACTAGTGTAAAACCATTCAAACAGGAAAAACAACGGTTTTATCTATATAAAAAACGAGAAACGAGAAACACTTATGAACCACATCAACAAACGACAACCACTGAACATCAGGATTTATGTTTTCATAATGGAGATAGATTTGTCAGAGCATGTTCTCAAAATGGATATTGATTTGTCAGAGCATGTTCTAACAATGCAGATCGATTTTTCAGAGCATGTTTCCATAATGGAAATAGATTGTCAGAGCATGTTATCAAAATGGAGATAGATTTGTCAGACCATGTTTTCATCATGGAGATAGATTTGACAGCGTATGTTCTGTTAATGAGGAGTTTGTCAAAGCATGTTCTCATAATGGAGATCTATTTGCCAGAGCATTTTCTCATAATGGAGATCTATTTGTCAAAGCATGTTCTCTTAATTGAGTCATAATGGAGATAGATTTATCAGAGCATGTTCTGATAATGGAGATAGATTTGTCAGAGCATGTTCTCATTGTCAGAGTATACGCATGTAATCGAGATCGATTTGTCAGAGCATGTTAATTCTAAAAAAGGAGATTGATGTGTCAGACCATGTTTTCATAATGGAGCAAGATTTGTCAGAGTATATTTTGGTAATGGAGATCGGTTTGTCAGAATATGTTCTCATAATTGAGATCTATTTGCCAGAGCATGTTCTTATAATGAGGTCATAATGGAGATTGATTTATCAGAGCATGTTCTCATAATCGAGATAGATTTTTCAGAACATGTACTCATAATGAAGAACGATTTGAAAGCATGTTGTAATATATATATGGAGTCATTATGGAGATAGATTTGATAGCTAGAGCATGTTCTCTAAATGGAGATCGATTTGTCAGAGCATGTTCTCATTATGGAGATCGATTTGTCAGAGAATGTTCTCATAATGGAGATAGATTTGTTAGAACATGTTCTCACAATGGAGATCGATTTGTCAGTGCATGTTCTTATACTGATAATTGAGATCGATTTTTCAGAGCAAGTTCTCATAATGGAAAAGATTTGTCAGAGCATGTTCTAAAGATGGAGATTGATGTGTCAGAGTATGTTTTCATAATGGAGATTGATTTGTCAGAACATTTTCCCATAATGGAGATTGATTTGTCAGAGCATGTTCTCATAATTGAGATCGAAGTATACTCTAAATTACTCCACCAAGGCAACGAGGACTAATAACGACTGAAATTATCACATGACAATCTCCGTGATTATAACCAGTTTCGTCATGTTCCTGTCTTTGACTATAATTTATGAATCTAAATATGACGAGCCAAGCGTGTATTACAGGACATACTTAAACTGTTAATGCAGTTCAATTACGTTTATAGTTCATACAATTGCAGTTGTTTTTGCTCAGTATGTTTTGTCTATATTTGACCCCAAACATATATTCAACAGGCATTCGCATACTAATTTCAAAATTATAATTTATAAATAATAAATGACTTAATTGGTTATATTTCTGAGACTTTTATAGGGTTGTAACAAGCGACTGCTTCACCATAGCTCAATACGCCCACTTCAGTTGTGAGATAAGTGCCTTGGACAAGCTTTTACTTATCATCTTTAATACTAGTATATCGGTAAAATACTATTTGCTGAGTGGTACATTTTTTTTAGTGTTATCTATATTTAAGTGGAGGATGTTGTTGAACATATTTTTCAAAGTCATACTCCCAAACATTTTTGACCGCCTCACTTCCTTATCGTTTCCATTACAAAACTGTACTTGACTCCAGTTTCAAGAGAGTTTTGTGTTTTTGTCTTCCTGTAGATTTAATCCTTTACTAATAACTAGTTATGACCCTTGTACATTAGAACGGGTATTGCACTTTAAAAAGGATAGGATATCTTGCAGCCTCCGATATCACTACCTTTTTAGTTCCCATTGCTCAATCTTTACTGTTGTTTTCCTGTGTCGCCTACGATAGTACTCAGTCTGTCTCGCTTAAGATAGTAGGCGGGATTTATATTATGTTTTTCGGTCAGCGTGTCTGCCTGTTCGACTGACCGGTATCAGGTTAAAGGTTTTGGTCCAGATATTTAAACCTGAAGTTGTCACATCAACGTGAAACTTAGTACACGTTTATAACATTTGATGTAAACTTTTAAATTATATGCCAAATTAGAGTTTTGATCGTTTTCATTGTTCACTGGACATCGAAATGTGATAGTGGGAGCAGGGCATATTGTCTTATGCACACATAGTCTGGTTTAATTTTGACCTTTCATTTGTCTGTTTTGAGGTTGTACTGGTCATCTTACCTTTCTTTACTTATTTTTTAAACAGTCACTTTCATATGTACTCTTTTATTCTCTTTTTTGGAGAACACAAAAGTGGAACCACTGCAACAAACAGCTTATTCCTGTTCTGCTTAAAATGTATCAGATACATATGAATATTTACATTTACCTATATAAATTGGAATAATTCTTGCTTGCAATGCAAAGTCATGGTATTCCTGTTTTGAATAGATATATATATCTTTATTACCAAAGTCTATATAAACTATAGGTACACATTTGAATTACATCATCATATATAATACATACAATACATACATAAACAAACTATGTGACAGAATAGCAGAAGGTGTTGTAGTAATACATAAACATTATTTTAACATTTCGGTTCTAAACTTAAAAGATCTAAATATAAATTTACCTAAATTACACAGCTCTTTTACATTGTTTGAACTCATTAGTTTAATAAATTTGTACATCGATGGTTTTTCCAATAATATGGCTTAATATAAATTGTTCTAAAACCTTGAAAAATGGACATTTACGAATGAAATGAAACTCCTCCTCTATATCGTTTTTGCAAAAAGGACATGTTCTATTATGTCTTGCTATACCATAAAATCTTCCATTTTCTATAGCTGAGTTGTGGCTACTTAATCTTATTTTTGTTATACATGTTTTGTAAACCTTAGGAATTGGTTTGCATAAATAAAATTGCAGACAAAAATTATCTAACATATATTTGTAATTAGAACATTTTGGAGAAGTATGCAACTGAGCATCAAGTTCTTGTTTAAGACAATCATACAAACGTTGCTTTATGACAGCAAAATATACATCAGGCAAGTCTGAAATAAGGTTTTGGCTATACCATACATCACCTAAACCTATAACAAACAGTTCATTCTTTATAAAATACAACCAGTTACACTTATTATTTGGACATCTCTCTAATTCGCAATATCAGTAATTATAACAAATTTTCAATATACAGTTTGAAGTATTTAGCAATTTAAACCAATATTTGAAAATCTTGCATTTTCTTGTGAAAATAAGAGGCAATCTACCTAGTTCTTGATATATCATAACATTGTTAGTAGACAATTTAACACCAAGTATATTTTTACAATAGTTCATGTGGACTCTCTCTATTGCCGGGCCTTTATGTGCACCCCATATTTCGCTTGCATAACTCAATAAAGAATTGATATAAGTATCAAAAAGAGATAACAAAGTGACATAATTTAAAAACATACTTTTGACATTTCTTCTTAAAGCAAACATTGCTTTTCTACCTTGTTCTGACAATTTCTGTTGTAACATATTATATTTGCCATTAAAATTTAAAAGTACACCAAGGTAGGTAAAATTATCAACAACTTCAATTTCTTTATTATCATAATACCATTTCTCATCAAAATGAACTCTACCACCTTTCCTAAATACTACAATTTTAGTTTTATTAATATTTACACTCAATGACCATTTTGATGTATATTCATATAATGTATCAAGCATATTTTGTAACCCTAAAACAGATTCTGAGAAAATAACCATATCATCAGCATACATAAGTAGAAATAAATTCAATTCTTTCATCTCATATGGTATGGCATTACTATTAATGAAAGCCATTTCACAATCGTTAACATATAGTGAAAAAGTATGGAGATAACACCTCTCCTGCATCAAGCCCAATTCATTGGTGAAGTAATCAGAATTAAAACCATCAACACAAACACAAGTAGACACATTAGTATACATAGATTTAATTACAGTTAAAAGTTTACCTTGAAAACCAATTTTTGACAATTTATACCATAGCATAAGCCTTTGAACAGTATCGAATGCTTTTGTGTAATCAACAAAACAACAATAAAGACGTTTGTTTGCTGATAGGGACTTAAAATTACAGAAATCAGAGCAAAATTGCATCTACAGTTCCAAAACCTGGGCGAAAGCCGAACTGGGCGTCAGTAATGACATCAAAGAATCGGACCATTCCATCAAACGTTGGTTTAATACGAAGTAAATAATAGACCATTATGATAGTATCCAAAATGTATGCACTAGTTAAAAAGTCCTATCTTTATCTTCCAATAGTTTCTAAGTTAAAAAAATTTATACAAAGCTAAATCAGATCCATCCATGGCTCAAATGTAGGTTGAGGTGACCCAACTATCAAACAGAAACCAAACAGCACAATAAAAGAAAAGACATGTATCCTGTTTGAATGCAAATTGATGTTCTGAATTTGATTGTTTCGAATAGTCCAAAATATGCTTGATATATTTGCAACTGGACATTAAACAAGCAAAAATAATATAAACTTGTTTTGAAACAAGTTCTTTTTTGAATAATTGTATCCAAGAAATCTTGCTGTGTGATGGGTCCCATTTCTATTCCAATTAAAGAGCTGCATCATGAGCGCATGATACGCCCGTCGCCAACTGGACAATTTTCGACAATTTTTCAACTAATAAAGTTGCATAAGGAGCTTATTTCAATAGATATGAATAAGTCACCAAAGTTTCATAACTGCTAAAAGCGTTTTTGAGTTGTTGTCCAAAATACTGGAAAATCCCCCCCCCCTTTCCTTTTTTAATAAAGTCCCAAAACTTCAAAACGTAAAATCAGAAATTTAAAAAATCGAAAGGGATCTTATGTCAAGATATATAAACAATTCAACAAAGTTTCAAGAAAATTGTTCAAAGCATTTTGAGTTATTGTGAGAAAAGTAGAAAAATCCTGCATTTTTTATGAATACAATCCCATAACTCGGAAACGTATAAAAATCGAAAGGGAGCTTACGTCAATAGATATAAACAATTCACTAAAGTTTCATAAAATTTGGTGAAAGTGTTTTTGAGTTACTGTCTGACATGTTGACGACGGTATACCATAATAGTCCTGTAAACGGACGTATAAAAAGGCAGAAATGGGCAAGCTTACAATATTCTCTTTTAATTCTGGAAAAATTACAATTGAGAACTCATTCTCCCATTCATATTCCAATCAAGCAGTTTTTATCAAATTTAGCACACACAAAAATGTATACCCCAAATGTAATAAGCCACCGAAATCAGTTTACAATCAAATATCACACAACCACTTAAGACTACTCAGACAGCAAGGGCATGCACTTGAAAGGTGGGGGAAACCCCATTTCAATGAAAGATGAAAGACAATTAATTGATATGCATGTACTTTTGTTCTTTGTTAAATTTTCATGCTTTTAAGGCTTCAAAAACAATTTTAAATTCAAACATAAGAATTTTAATATATTAAAGTCTAAAATCTATATACAAGTAAATAGAAAAAAGTTTTGTATAAAAGAATTTCATGCATCAAGAGAAACATTGTATTCTATTAAACACAAATCAATAAATGACATTTTTCTCTTTTTGTTTATTTAGATGGTTATTAATATGCTACTATAATGATCTTTTGTAAACAACTGACCGAATACACAATAGCACATGAAAGGAATGTCTTCTTCGAAACATAAACCCGATACACAATACCTCAGTGAAATAAGATAAGTGGAATTCTATATGTTCAAAAGTTTAAATTTCTTTTTTATAAAATGATTGGTAATTATAATAATGGTATTATAAGTAAACACAACAATTTAAATCGGTTAGAATCATTGCTCTTGCTTTAAAACCTTTGAAACCCAGACAAAAATATTCCTGACAAAGGAATTTTAATCCTGTACAAAAATAATCAATATAAATATATAGAAATTTAATGCATTGTTTATTTGTGGAAATATTATCAAATTCATTTTGTTTTTGTCTAAATTTTTTACAAATGATATGTAGTACGTTTTTTTTTATTTTTAATGAATTTTTACACTAATTTAACATGAATATTTACTTATGGCTAGAATATTTAGTCTTTGACTTATAAAGGTCACATTACATTAAATCATTGTAAAGGGGTAA
The DNA here is from genome assembly GCA_017311375.1 of Mytilus coruscus. Classification (NCBI taxonomy): domain Eukaryota; kingdom Metazoa; phylum Mollusca; class Bivalvia; order Mytilida; family Mytilidae; genus Mytilus; species Mytilus coruscus. Next base: position 38,611,631 of record CM029598.1, read on the forward strand.
TCAATTGAAATACTTAAAAACATTTCACATTGTTCTAGCTAGGATTTAAGGATATATAAGGGCACAATTTTAAGATGAAGGACACATTATCTTAACTTCTTGTTTTAAAAGGGACACTTAATCATGTTTATAGTTTAAAATTGAAATGGTTGAATAAATAAATATAATTTGGCTGGATTGATAGTAGTTGGGGCTGTAAAAAGTTTTTTCCCAGTATTTACATGCAAATAATTTTTAGGCATTGAAAAGTATTTATTTTTCTTCAAAAACAAAAAGCACTGGACAGGATTATAAATGTAGAGGAGTGCACAGAAAGGGCAGAGGGGACCTCTATTTAAGGTAAGCTATGATCCTGTTTCAATAAGTAAATCAACTAGATTTGTTGAGACATATATAAATGCCCCTGTCTGATGCTATATTGTTAAATGAAAAAAAGTCTGAGCAAGTACAACTTTCATTAATTTTCTATTAAAGTATCATGGCTGTAATTCTGTGAAAAGTATGTCACCCAAAACAAAATGTCAACTAAAACTGTTCAAATTGAGGAAGGACAAACTGTTGGCATGACAGATGGAAGGACAGAAGGAAGAATATTAGAACTATATATGCCTTGTCTACTGTGTGGCAGGGCAAAACAAAATTTGAAGATTATATTGCAGATGTTGTGTGCATTTTTTATAAAGGAATGGACAAATGGCCCCAGTAAAAAAAGAGGACTTATTGCTATAAAATTGGTGTTAAGGGGACTGACTGCTTAACATGCATGACAAGCCAGACTTTAGAAGTCCCAAATCAACACCAGAATAAGTCTTGTTAGAAGTAGAAGAAACTTCAAGGGAAATGTATAAAAATATTTTTGTATGAGTGGGATATTTAACAATATATATGTCCCAGGTTTTACATATAATTTATATCATTATGAAGTGAACAGTTCCCAGTTGATCCTGAAATTTGATTTTTCAAAATCACAAGGTATGTGAGGATCCATCATCTTTAAAGACTACTGTGATTTGAAACAGTTTCAGTATTGCCTTTGTAGTAACTTGTAACAATTGAAACACATTAACAGATCAAATGAATGTTTTCATTCAAGATTGCCAGAGTTATCTCCCATTCCAACTCTTTAAATGAGGTTGCAATCAAGACTATGTCAATCTGATTATAAACCGATCTCTCATAGAGATAGCTCCTGTTTTCTGATATATCGCCACATATGTATATTTTATCTAGATTGGAAATATGTCACACATAATTATGTACTAGTAATAAAAAAAAAATCAAGAAGTTGTAAAATATATCTTTATTGAACAACAATATATATATATATATATGTTAACCACATCAATAACCTATGCAAATACATATATCTTTTGAAAAAAAATAAATAAACTTAGCCTCACTGTGACTTTGAGATGAAGAACAGCAATAAAAGCGCTGTTCCTTTGCTTTTTGTGTGTCTTTTTGCTGAGCATGAACTAATTTTGTGTCATGGATGGATACCCATATCCTTTGTTTTTCTATTATGTATAATTGGACATTTTTTTTAACATGAGATTCAGTTATTATGTGCCATATATATGATATACCGGTATACAGTAAAATTTCTCTTACACTCACCGGATCATATTAATATGTTCTGTAGTTATAAAACATGATTATCATTTAGAGAGAAACATACATAGACATACATATATAATATATACAAGTAGCATTTATACTTGGAAAGACAGCCACACGATTAACTGAAAATTTGTAAAATAAATCTTTAAAAATTTAGAATGTATGTAAAAAGCACTGAAACATATATTTTTTTTTACTACAAATGTATAATTTATTTGCAATTTCTCAAAAATCGGTCTTAAGACATGTAAGAAATTGTTTAAAATTCCTATATTTGTTATTGCCATGAATATTTACATTTTAATAATATTAGACATGTTAGATTTAAATGGAGTTAGCGGCTTCATTTTTTTCAGTAGAAATCAATAGGCTTAAATAATAAATATGCAGTGTCAAAGGATAAAACAAGTGTAACATCATGACATCATGCAGCAAAAATCGTAGTTTTTTATAAATCAGTTAAGAAAGTCATTATCACCCTATAATTTTCATATCATAAAATGGTATCTTGTGAAATCTCAATTTAGGGTGAAAATTTTTTATGACTCATTTTTATATGCATTCTAAATTTGGGAGTATAAATGATACACATATATATATATATATATATATATACATAGCAGAGGAAATCGCCAACTTTCAAACTCTATTTTTATAAATAATTAACCACAGATCCAACACTAAATATTATTCGAAGGATCAACACCATCCTTCAAGAGATGTTCGACAAAAGCATATAGACAATGACATCTTTGATTATCTCCGACCTCTTGAGAACGAAGCAAAGGCGGAAGATTCCATATGTTGCCTAAAATACATAAACGGGCAATCCAGGTCGACCAATTGTTTCAGCAAATAGTCATCCAACTGAAAAGTTATCAGAATTTGTAGACCATCATCTAAGACCTCATGTAAAAGAACTACCCTCTTACATTCAAGATACGACTGATTATCTAAAGAAAATGGAAAGCCTCAATCCTCTTCCAAGCAATACTATACTTGCATCCATGGACGTGTCTTCTTTATATACCAACATTCCACAAGACGAAGGAATAGCAGTGTGTGAAGAGGTATGGAACACTCGTAGTGAAAAAATCCTCCAACTGAGTGCCTTGTTACACTTCTGAAACTAGTGCTAGAGAACAACAACTTCTCTTTCAATGAAAACATTATCTCCAGATAGACGGTATTAGTATGGGCACAAAATGGCCCGTCATATGCCAACATATTTATGGGCCAACTTGAAAACGCCTCTTGGCTAGTGCTCCACACCAGCCCTTATCATGGTTCCGATTCACTGACGATATTGATTTCAAATGGACAGATTCACAAGAACATCTTAATGAATTTCTAGGACACTGTAACTCTTTCCACCATTCAATAAAATTTACATATGAATCATCTATGGAGAAAATAAACTTCCTCGACACTACGAGTTACATCAAGAACGGAACCATTATAACGGACCTTCATACCAAACAAACGGACAAACATCAATTCCTTTCTCCTAAAAGTTGCCATCCTAAACACTGCTCCGTGGCATCCCATTCAGCCAGGCATTGCGAATCAAGAGAATATGCTCTACTGAAAATACGCAAAATGCTAGACTTGGACAACTATGTAAACATCTAGTTGTTCGAGGATACAATAACAACATCATTGATAGCGCTTTCGAAAGAGCAAAACTAGTTGCCAAGAACTTCTAGAGTACAAAGATAAGAATAAAGCAGCTAACAGAACACCCTTGTACTCACTTACCATCCAGATTTTAAAATGTGTCTTCCATTGTTCAGAAGCATTGGAAAATTATAGAAAATGATTCAAATCTTAAAAAGTATTCTCCTCACCACCAGTCATGGCCTTCAGAAGACCTAAAACATCCGTGACAAATTAGTGACATCTGTATTAACAAAGCAGCCTACTCCATCTCCCGGTTGCTACAAACAATGTGGTCGAAGGAACTGCTTGTGTTGTAAAGCTGCCAATACAAGCAGTTCTTTCATCAGCTCCGTTACTAAACAAAATTATACCATCTACTCAAATTCCAACTGTAAAACGGAGAACTCAATTTATATATTAACATGTGACACTTGTGGCATTCAGTATGTGGGAGAAACAATGGACAAATTTAATATTCGGCTCAATAACCATCGTTCATGGTACAAAACCAACAAAACTGTCCTCTCACAAGACATCTTCGTTCAACGAAACATTCTTTTGATAATGTTACTTTCCAAATCATAGAAGTCAACACCGAGTGGGACACCACGGCGAGAAGGAGAAGAGAAAATTTTGGATCCACCAACTCCACACTTTAGAACCTGATGGTCTTAACGAAAAGATGAGAAAAGATACAGGAAAGATAAAGAATAATTTAATACACAGCATCGTCCTTTTATCCTGTAATATTGGCCAATGGACATTGCTAACTTCAACTACCAATTTTGTAAAAATCTTGAACTTCATCCAAATTATGTATTATTTTCAAGGCAGCTAAATTCAAGTGCAACATATACATTGAGCTGCAAAAGTTTCTTATCATCTACATCCAATTTCACCTGGAAAGATGCACGCTTGATAAAGCTAGTTAGTCTAGCAAAATATTGCGCTTATTTTCACTATTTTGTAATGTGTCTAGTTTTGAGTTTGCAATTGGATAACAACACAGAGATGTTAGTATATATTCAGGAAACTGCCGGGTATATACGATGTTTTTACCCAATTAGAACCTCAACAACGTCATCATAATGAACGTTACTATGTGACGTAGTCTTAAGGGCATACAATACAGTTTTGATCCTACAGTGATTTTTAACGAAAATTTGCATACAAGCTATTTTTCACTTAGTCAATTCAAATATATAGAGATAAAATTGAGAATGGAAATGGGAATATGTCAAAGAGACAACAACCCGACCAAAGAGTTTGAACAGACAAACTTAACTTTTTGTTTCAAAAGATAAGCACATACGGATTTTGTAAAAGATAAGGAATATCTTCTTAACTAAAGAATACTCTTAATTTGTGCAACAATTCTATATAAATAATTAATTTTTATCAAATTTTCATGATTTTAGAAAAAAACAGCATTTTTTGCTGCATATTTATCTAATATAAAAGAATTCATCAGTAATTTTTTCATAAAAATTGGAAAAAATAATCTTCATACAGTATCAAGTCAAATGCCATTTTAAAAAAGAGGGGTTCATGTACTTGTTTTCAAGCTAATGATTAAAATAACAGCATCTTTTCTCGATATTTTGCAGTTTGATGTCGCGAAAAAATAACATTTTACGTTAGCATTGTCATTACCTCCCCTGTAACTGTATCTTATGCCCTAAAGTTATACAGAACACTTAATGATTTTAAGAGGCTCACAAAGGGAAAATAATGATGTGTTTCCGTCAATAATACATTTTTAATTTAAAATCACACGATTTACACATCAAATACTTAATTAATGTCTTAAAGTGTTATAACAAATTATTGCATACGCGATAGAATTATTTTTACAGAAAGTTACAAAATCTTGCAGGTATGCAGAAAATCAGGTTGGGTTTTCAATTATTTTGTTGTCAAAAAAATTCACAATACATAAAAAGTCACAAACATACAAACAGAATACATAAAATCTAAAAATTTTATTGAAAAACTAGATGTGTCGGAACGACACGAATGGCCCGTCTCAAAAGTTGAAAAATCTGCAATTTCAACAACACATGTGGACACAAGCATGCATGGATAGTATCAAGCTCTCAAGACCAATACTAGTTTGATGAAAAATTTCCTTGATCAAAGAGTAATTAAATCTCAAACTATCAGCAAACAGGAAGTGGATGCACTGCAGATCTAACAAGATGTGTTGAAACGATATGAAAATCAGCATAGCGGAACGAAACATTAACTTGATCTGTAACTCATCATGGTAGTCTCACATATCAAAAATCAGCGCAAAATATGAAGGCGTATAGAAAAAAGTCTGTATAACTGTTATTTTCAACAATTTTCAAAGTTCTAAACCCTTAATTTCGCAAAATTAGCGGAGCAGAACGAAACTTAAAACTTGATCTGTAACTCATCATGGTTAACTCACATACCAAAAATCAGCCCAATATCTGAAGGCGTTTAGAAAAAAAGTCCGTATAACTGTGATTTTCAACAATTTATCAAAGTCCAAAGCCTGTAATTTCGGCAAAAATTAGCAGAGCGGAACGAAACTTAAACTTGATCTGTAACTCATCATGGTTAACTCACATATCAAAATTAGCCTAATATCTTAAGGCGTTTAGAAAAAAGTCTGTATAACTGTGATTTTCAACAATTTATCAAAGTCCAAAGCCCGTAATTTCGGCAAAAATCAGCGGAGCGAAACGAAACTTACACTTAATCTGTAACTCATCATGGTTAACTCATATACCAAAAATCAGCCCAATATCTGAAGGCGTTTAGAAAAAAGTCCGTATAACTGTGATTTTCAACAATTTATGAAAGTCCAAAGCCTGTAATTTCGGCAAAAATTAGCGGAGCGAACGAAACTTAAACTTGATCTGTAACTCATCATGGTTAACTCACATACCAAAAATTAGCCCAACATCTGAAGGTGTTTAGAAAAAATGCTGTATAATGGTTTGTTGCGGAATGTTGCGGAATGACAGAATGACAGAATGACGGAAAAGGGTAAAACTATATGGCCCCGACAACTTTGTTGCAGGGCCATAAAAATATTCTTAACAAAAAGAAATTTTGTCAAGATGAAAACTTAATTTAAAAAATTGCTCAAAGTATTAAGAAACAAAAAACATATACTTAATATATATATACTGCATGGTGAATGTGTAACAAATACCTGGTACTGGAAATAAACATTCAGGCAGGAGTAATCCATAATATATGTGTAATTCAGGTTTCAGACAGGGTATATAATGTGACATTCCCAGCTTAGGGTTTATAACCCCTTCGCCTTCGGCTCAGGGAATATAAACTCTAAGCCAGGAATGTCACATTATATACCCTGTCTGAGACCTGAATAACATATATAATCTAAAATTCATTGTGTTCTGGCTATCAAAGCTCAACTTGACTATTTCAAAAAGGATACATGTTCAATCAAAAGTCATAAAAAATGAAATATTAACCATTCATCCTCCTTCCATCATCAGCATATAAATAAAGGGCAATTACAGATACAAACACAGCTTCACACACAACAAGGAAGTCTGAATAAATGAAGATGAAAAGTGATTACATAAAATTAGCAAAGTAATTGTAATACAATTAATTACTTTTTAACATGTTTAAAGTATTTAACCCCATCCCTGATAAAAGAATGATTTTTTGGAAGGAATTTTTAATTTTTTACATTATCTTTTGAATTTTGGTCTCTTTTCAAACCTTCAACATCTTTCACCTCATAAACATGAGAGATCTAGGCAAAATTGAATTGAACATTTTAAGCAAGAGATTCAAATTTAAAAAAAACAGTATAAAATAAAACATCAAATCTATAGTTAAAATAAAAATTTGACATTACTGGTTTGGACCCTTTTTTTATAAGATGCTATAAAATTTTACTCACTTTATAATAAATAAAAAGTTAAACGGTATCAAAATAATTTCCCTTGAGGCTCTTGTCTGAAACAGGTATGGCAACAATATTATTATCCATACTATTTTTCCTGTAATGGCAAAGATCATTATGTTAAAATTTCAAGACTGCTGATGGTATATACTGTAACGCTACAGAAAAAGAAGAGGACAAGAACAAAAGATTTAACTCAGAAACTCTTTTATGTGAATACTAGAAATCTAATTTTTCAAATCTTATTTTTATTATTATTCAAGTCAAAAGAAAAAAAACTGCAGCAATTTTTGTGCATAAAAATCTCACAATCTGTTTACTTCAAACATTTGAAATCAATAAAATATTAAAGGTAAGTGAAGTCTTGCCACTTTGATAAAATTCTGATGTCTACTGTTAACATTTACAGCCATGGAGAAAACAAAATGACAGGAATTTGACCGGTGAACACATTGGTAGAGTTAGTACTTTTATTTGGTGCAGAGATAAATTCAAATGTAACATTACCACATACAACTTTCTTCCTTCCACGCTCACCATAGAAACTCTTTGGACCAATCATTTTCACAACAATGGTATAATACGAGCAAGAAAGTATTTTCAAAGGTTGATCAAATAAAACAGGAAACAGAAATCTTCCTTCCACCGAACTTTCAATGGTGTCTTCTGTACGATGTACGCATGTAAGCTGATTATCGCTTTCATCATATAGTTCTAATCTGATATCATATGGGGCACCAGTAAGTCCTGATCGGTACATACATACTCCATGCATCAATATTGGAACACTACAACTGAAAGATACAGCATCCTTTTTGCCCTTTTGAACCCAATCACTACTATCAACCATACCTTTAAACCTTTTACAATGTAAACAAGTTTTCTTACTTCTATATCGTGAAATAAATGGAGTTACTGCACCTGATCTGCTCTGACACAGGTATTTGTATAAATTGAGTTTTTCTTCAGGTGATAATATTTGTTTCTCTGAAACATGATCAGCGAAATATGATAAGGGCATCAATGGAAATCTTACATGGTACAAAATATTACTAAGTATTTCTCGTTGGTTTTGATCGTTTACTTCTATCTTTTTCTTCATACATTGGTTTTCTGACCACGATACCACACATTCATATACAATTTTTTCATCTGCATTCAGTGCATCTGAAGCAACAATATCTTGCATACATTTCTCACAGAGATCTTTAATGCAGTTCATTTCTAGTATTTCTTCACCGTTCTTCCAAATAAACTTTAGACACTCTTCGTATAAATCTTTCTCATCAAATGCATGGGATTGTTCTAAAATTAGGCACGCATTGTCAAAATTGATGTTGTCTTTGAGGAATTGTTTACATATGTCTTCAAGGCTATAAATAGAATATTTCTTGGCCGCATATAACAGTGCCATCACAGATTCACTATCAACAACAGAATCATCATCACAATACAGATAACTGAAATATATAAATCCGTACTGTAATTTCAGAAATTTTTGCATGCATTTATTATTGCGATTATAAACAATGAACAAAAAAGCAGGATAAATAATTACAATGTTCAGGAAACGCCGCATACAAATAAATATTAATGCTATCAAAATTTAAAATACGAGCTTTTATTTTGGCAAAATCTTATCTGTCTCAATTTTCTAAATATGAATAAAAACATGGCAAACATTTCTCAGTAGAATAGCAGCATAATTCTCTCTATTGTATATACTGGTAATCAAAAGTTAGCTTACAATATCACACGATACTACACTAATGCAATATTGCTTAACATTGGTGACATTGACAATAGTCAAACATGACGACTCTTGAAAATTTTGCCATACAATAATATGGTACTTACTCCAAATCATTTGACACTGCAGGTTATATATTTTACAACAACATATTGTATTGGTTTTTGGAGAATACTATATTATTTATTCATAGGCTTAGATGAAGAACTTTTTAAATTTTAGAAAGCACATGGTCAAATGATAACTAATTTGACATTGTTTTTGAGTCTGTGGGTTTCTGTACCACATACATTATAAAATATCTTTGATATACATGTACAATGTACCATCATGGATTTCTATGAAATGGACTTAAACCTAAGCAAATCTGGATGAACAAAAATAAACCATTCATCATGTTCATGGTGCTGTTTAAAAATGTTCTCAATATGTCAATTGGAACTGAGGAGATTTATGAGTTTTCCTGTTTGTTTCCCTTACTTACCTTAATAAAAATTGAAAAACATCAGGTTCAATATCTGGTACACTAATAACATTAGAGCTCTCTGCTACTGGTCCACAAAACATTGCATAAAATACTGGTGACCTGCTGATTAATACATATTTATGAGCCACAACCTCTTGACCTTCAGAACCTAATGCAAAAGTTATATCACAAGCTACTTTATTTTGTAACATGAAGTTGTTACATGAAGAGACGGTTGATCTGGTTCTCCATACGTTTGAATCTAAAAGAGGACACTGCTGCTGGTTTTCTTCATCAACTTCCATGTCTATATATATCTTTTTCCTGAAATAGAGGTCAAAATTCTTACAACTTTATTGACTTCTGTAAAGTAGGAATTTTTCCCAAGATCAAGGTTTATATTCACTTATTCCATGATTAAGATAAAACCATGAAATATCCCCTCAAGTAACTTGATCTTTAAGAAATATAAGAAAAAGTAATTTTGATCTTTCATGGAATATAAGAACATGTAGATTTAATCTTTCAGGAATATAAGAACACCAAAATTTGATCTTTCAGGAATATAAGAATACGTAAATTTGATCTTTCAGGAATTTAAAAACATGTATATTTGATCTTTCATGGAATATAAGAACACCTAAATTTGATCTTTCAAGAATATAAGAGCATGTAAATTTGATCTTCCTGGAATATAAGAATACGTAAATTTGATCTTTCAGGAATTTAAAAACATGTATATTTGATCTTTCATGGAATATAAGAACACCTAAATTTGATCTTTCTGGAATATAAGAACACCTAAATTTGATCTTTCTGGAATATAAGAACACCTAAATTTGATCTGTCAGGAAAATTAGAACACCTAAATTTGATCTTTCAGGAATTAAGAACACCTTAATTTCAACTTTCAGGAATATAAGAACATGTAAATTTGATCTTTCAGAAATATAAAAATTAGGGACAAGAAAAGATGAAAATTAAACCTCATGAACAGCAATTTTAATCTTCAACCCCATGAAAATAAACCACTTTACAATAAACATATAAACTAATGTGTCTGTCTTAAGTCAGAAACCTTGTCAGTGGTTGTTTTAAGTTATATCTTACTGTTTTATATCATTAAGGAATTTTATGGTAAGATCACAGTCCTCTTTTCAGGAAAATTTTACTGGAATGACAACAGTTTACTGGCCTTGGTAGTAGGGCTTGTGGTTAAAAGTGAAGACTGCATATATGCCCAAACAATTCTTTCAACTTAGATTATTTGACTAAAACAAAAGAAGATGGCTGTGATGGCATCAAGATACATGTGTGTGTGTGAAACCTATCATTTATACATTCATAATGAGTATAAATCTAATTTGTACTGCCGCTGATTTGTTGGAACTGAGTGACAATTACACCAAGCTTTACACTGGAATTAATTAAAACCAGACTGCAGTCCTTACTTGAAGGAAAGAAGAAAAGATCATGATTTTATTTGTACAATCATTAGAAAAACATTTAAGCGTTATGGTCAGGAGCAGATTTAAAGGGGGTGCCAAGGTCCCCCCTTATGGAGCTTAATTTATGGTTAATCAAGACTTTTTACTGGTTTCACTACAAATTTTGTCTAGTTTGGGGCCCACGCCCCCCCTTTTTCAAAAATCCTGGTTCCACATCTGATAGTCACCAATGACAGGAGCTAGTTGTTGCAGTAAATGTTATATCATTTAATTCCAAACCAAAGTACTAGTATAATGATGGGCAATGTCAGCATTACAATTTGACTCTAATGTATCTACCTCTATGTTTGTATGTTCTTTAGTTTGGATGATCTATGTGGATGATCTATATTTACAAAGTTACAACCAATATTTATACTAAATATTGAAAATAGACATATAGACAATGACAAGTTTGCAGCAATACTCTATTTAACATGTTTAAAATGACATTTGACAACCTTTAGCCATAAGTGACATCATTCACATTAATGAATAAAAAGATAATAATTACTCATATAATCTAATTCTTACATTTTCTCTTAACATAATTTTTAATAATTTAATATGAATTAAGTCTCTCATATTAATTTCAAGATTTTCACAAAAAATAAATCTATTACAAATATTTTAACATCAAATGTCACTGAATAAGATAACAAAAAATTTGTCTTGACATGTAAATTTCTTAAATTTGTACAACCATATTTTTGTAAAAATTCAATCTCTGAATAAAATGATAGAAATGTAAGTCCAGATTAGCCAGGTGACAGATGAACAAAGTAATAACATGAATAAAGTAAGTCAACTAACAAAGTGAGGAAAAAATCAAGATTATTAAAATTGAAAATGGAAATGGGGAATGTGCCAAAGAGACAACAACCGACCAAAGAGCAGAAAACAGCCGAAGGCTACCAATGAGTCTTCAACACAGCGAGAAAATCTCACACCCAGAAGCGGGCTTCAGCTGGCCCCTAAACAAAAATGTGTACTAGTTCAATGAAAATGGACGACACACTAAACTCCAAAACATATAAATGAAACTAAAATTAAAAAACATACAAGACAAACAAAGGCCAGAGGTTCCTGACTTGGGACAGGCGAAAAAAATGATGTGGGGTTAAACATGTTTTGTGAGATCTCAACCCTCCCCCTATACCTCTAGGCAATGTAGAATAAACAAACACACAGCAATACGCACAGTAAAACTCAGTTTAAAAGAAATAGTGTATTATTTAGCATATATTTGATTTATAAATATAATAGGCTCCTTTCCAAGGAGCATATATGGTAATAGGGCTGATTTGGGTCATACCACTTACATACACTAAAACTTTTAAACAATAAAGCGGGAACATTAGGCGGCTGATGCAAACATTTCCTGTTTTTTCATTTAGAGCTATTTTCCTAATGTATGTAGTTTAAAGATTTGGTTGGCTTGCTTGCTTTGTTGGTATGAATGTTTGCTCAAGCATTGTAATTAAGATTGACATCTGCAATCAATAGATAGTTGTGTCTTCTGCTTGTATACATTATACTCTGCATTATACTTAACATCCAACAACATTTAAGTACAATGTATACAAGCTGAAGCCCCGCCTATCTATTGATTGCAGATGTCAATCTCAATTATTGCCAACCAAATGAAACTCTTCCACAGATTCATCTATTGTTCAATCTATTTAAATTTTTGTCAGTTCTATTGTCCCATTGAATTAATACAATAGCTATTGTTCTCTGTGTAGTTTATTCACTGGGACCTTTACATTTCTTCTAAGAGAAATCTATCTCTCTTTGATTAATTTATCAGAGTAAAAAAAATGTTCTTCCAAATGATGAAAATACATGTTTTAACTCACAAAACTGCATGTGATGATGTATTTATTCAATATCAATTCAATTTGTTTTAATGTTAACAGTGATTCAACATTGAAAGTTGATTTCTGACAAAATTTTCAGCATTGTTCCTAATGAAATTTGTTGGTTTTTTTTGTGTTTTTCAAATAAAAACTGGAAAATGATGATGTTTTAATTAAGGCCTTCTTAAATTTATTCTATAACTTTACAAAAAGCAAATAAATGCAAATTTCAATAGGATTAACAGTGCTAAAAATTTTGTCAGAAATCAACTTGTTACATGATTAAATCATTGTTTATATTGAACAGATTGAAAATATATTATTGATATTAAATAAATACAACATATGAAAATGAAAATAACAATATATTTTGGAAAAATTGTCTCTTTAATGATAATAATTCAATAAATGGAAATAAACTAAGAACCTACAGAAAATTTAAAGTAAAGTATGAACTTGAAAAGTACCTTTTAGTGAAATTAGATAAAAATGTTATAAAAAATTATGCAAAAATAAGAATAAGTAATAGTATGCTAGCTATTGAACATGGTCGATACAATAAAACAGCCTTAGACAATAGAATATGTCCCTTATGCCATGAAGAGGCAGAAGATAAATTCCATTTTATTTTAACATACATGTACAGAGCTTAATAAACCTAGGATCAAAATGTTTAATGAAATTTCTAATATTGTTCCCTGTTTTAATTCAATGAGTAATGAAAACAATTTTGATTTTATATTTTCTTGTGAAGAATGTGATATATTAAAATATTTATTGAAACAACTATGTCAAAAATGAACTGTGTAATATTATAAGATATATAATCAAGAAATTTGAAATGATAACTTTATAGAGGAGGCATGTTGTCAAAAATAGTATTGTAATAAATATTAACTGTTTTTTTTCAATGCTACATGTTTGAATTGTTTTCTGTCTATAGTTTTGTTATTCATATGTTTTTCTTTAGTAACAATCCTACTGTTTGGATTTTAAACTGATAAAATTCTTATTCTTATTCAGGCATGTTTATAGAGTCGAAAAATGTACAATGTATTTTCATCTATTTAGAAGATATTTTTTACTCAGGTAAATTAATCAAAGAGTGATGGATTTCTCTCAAAAGAAATTTAAAATCCCAGTGAATAAACTACACAGAGAACAATAGCTATTGTATTTATTCAAAGAGATAATAGAACAGACAAAAGTTTAAATAGATTGGCCAATAGATGAATCTGTGGAAAAGTTTCAATTAGCAATAAAATGCCTGAGCAAACATTTATACAAACAAAGCAAGCAAGCCAACCAAACCTTTAAACTACATGCATTAGGAAAATAGCTCTAAAATATCATAAAGGACAATAAAATTTCCCACAGATTTGTAATTGAGGAGCATACAATATCCAACGAATTTGAACCTTTTGAGCATACAGTTTCATGCAAATTTGTTTACCATATAATCATAGGCGGATTATGGGAGGGGGAGGGCAGGGTGCCTGGGCCCCCTTTTGTGGAAAAAATTTGGTTGACTATTTAGGGAATCACTGAAGCATGACTGAAGCATACACCCTCTTTAGCAGTCAGTGCCCCCTTTTATGAAAATTTCTGGATCTGCCACTCGTGTAGTTATTGACTATTGTAAAATCAGCCACTAGACACAATATGAAGCTTCTTTCATTGTTTGCTGTGCTCAATCGCCATAAAAGGTACACATCGAGGCTCCCAGCTTATATTATATCAATGGGTAGAAAACTCAATAATCTATATGTATATTTTTATATGACAGCGGAAATCTTACTTAGATAAACTGATGAAATAAATATTTGACTCTGCAGGTGCAATAATTTATCTTTTCATGAAAGGACCCATCCATATGTCACTGCATAAGTGTTCTTTCTGTCAGCTGAGGGAACTGACATGAGGACTACCTGCCTAAATACCTAAATACTAATCCATTTCGAGTTATGATATATATACAACAACGTGACGAAAACTCTCCATTTCACTTATTTTTGATAAGCTGAAATGGGAAGGTCTAAAACGCGGAAGTGGGAAAACACAGAAAGGTAAAATTGATATAAAATAAGATCTAATAAGTGATTTCTCTTAAAAGGCTAAAGATAAATTATCAATTGAAACGGATTTTAAAAGCTTTTATGAAAGTTTATAATTTAAAATAAAAAAAATAATGATTTTGATATTCATTACTACCAAAATGTTGACCGGAAGCCTTGTTAAGCGTGACTCTCAATCAAATTTCGAACCTTTAAACTTAAATTTCCGAAACAACATATAAACCGGTCACAATCTTTAAATTATTTCTAAAGACAATTTGTTCAAAAAATAATATGGTATAAAAATAATCAGCAATACATTAGATAAAAAGGGCAAAATCTTGACCGGAAGCCTCCCTTCATTATAAAGAAGAAGGCAAAATCTTAACTTTGAACTAAAATTCACAATAAATATAATGCCCCGTCAAAATCTTGAACATGATTTCTAAAGACAGTTTAATAACAAATAATATGTTATAAAAATAATCAGCAACACATTAGATAAAGGGGCCAATTCTTGACCGGAAGCCTCCCTTGTATATAGAGGAAAAAGTCAAAATTTCAACTTTGAACAAAAATAAACAAAAATAATATAAAGCCCGGTCAAAATCTTGAACATAATTTCTAAAGAAAAATCATGAAAAAGGGCAAAATCTTGACCGGAATCCTCTCTTGCATACATATGCAGGAGTCAAATTTTAAACTTTGAACCCTAAACTCTCCAAAAATCATGGGAACCCGTAAATAATCTCTGCATTATTTCTAAATAGATATAAGAAGATGTGGTATGAGTGCCAATGAGACAACGTCAATTTTATAACAAATGAACTTTTGTCGGGTTGTTGTCTCTTTGACATATTCCCCATTTCCATTCTCAATTTTATTCCATAAGTTTAGTTGAAACGAATTTAATGGAGTGCCAAAATCTTGACCGGCAGCCTCGCTCTTATGGAAAAGAATGACTGCAACTTTTAAATATTAAACTAAATGTTCGTACAAAATAAAGAACTTAATTTTTTGTTTATTCAATTAAATTTCAATACAGTAGGGTTCAATATACTAATCGGCGTAATATTTGTTTAGCATAGGTCAATTTAATTCAATTATATGATTATTTCTGATATTTCATGTTATCTTTTATGTAGATTATTTAAACATTAACCACCCTCCTGCTTTCTACCCGGGCCTGGGTTATTGTTATTATTACACTCAGTGTGTGATTTGTTATACTTTCGATCGATCTTTTCCCCGTTTAAAATATTTGTTTCCCCCTCAATGTCTTCTTCGATTACCCCAAGTTCAAGGTTTTTTTTTTTCGATTTAGGAGTTGAAAATTCTGTTGATATTTTAGGCGTCTTAATTGATTTGTGCTACCATTTGTTGAAGGCGCTGTCATCAATATTTGCTGGGACTATTATACTATAATAGTCCCAGATATTTGCTTTAATAGTGAATAGTGAATCAGGCGCAGGGGCGGATCCAGCCATTTTAAAAGGGGGGTCCCAACCCATGATAAAGGGGTTCCAAATATATGTTCCCATTCAAATGCAAAATGCATTGATCGTCCAAAAAGGGGTTCCAACCCCGGAACCCCTCTGGATCCGCCACTGAGGCGCAGGTTCGAATTCAATTCCGTAATTATTACTCTTGGTTGTTTTCTACTTGATTTTTTGTCAATTTTTTCTTGCTATTTTTTTTATAATGTCCTTAAATTAACGACTCTAATTTTTACGTCCTGGGTGCACTCAGGAGGTCCTGAGCAGTGTTTAGACGTACCCCAAATCCAGTGGTAGGTCTTTTATTTATATTTGAAATAAATTTATTGCATTAAAATGTTTATTAACTGCTTTTTTTTATACTACGGAAGTCCTTAGAATAATAAAAATATTAAGGACAGCATTCTATATTTTGTGAAAACATTAGCTAAACATTAGCTAGGATGAAATTTGAAAAAATAGGCAGGACAGGAGTTTTGAGTAAAAAAGGCAGGATGAGACACTTGCAAAAAAAAAGTCAAGATGACAATTTAGGTGAAAAAAGGTCGGGATAAACTTTAAAAAAAAAAAGGTAGGATCGAATAGAGTGAAAAATAAAAAGGCAGGACAGAGATTACAACAAATTTAAAAAATGCAGGACAACATTTTTCATCCTAGCCCCCATAAAAATCAAATGGTAGCTCCCTATTATAAAAGGGATGCTTCTGGTCAAGAGTTTGCCCTTTATACCATTTTGTTTGTTATTAATCAAATTTTCCTTAGAAATCATGTTCAAGATTTTGTCGGTGCTTTCTAATTTTCCGTGAATTTTAGTTCAAATTTGAAATTTTGACTTCTTCATTTATATCTGGGACTATTATCCTAATAGTCCAAGTTTATATACAAGGGAGGCTTCCGGTCAAGATTTTGCCCTTTTTGTCTAATGTATTGCTAATTATTTTTATACCATTTTATTTTTCATTAAATTGTCTGTAGAAATCATGTTAAAGATTTTGACCGGGTAATACTTTTTTCGCGAATTTAAGTTTAAAGGTTCTGAATTGGATTGACAGTCACGCTTAACAATGCTTCCGGTCAACTTTTTGGTAATAATGAATATCAAAATCAATATCTTTTTATTTCAAATTTTAGACTATCATACAAGTTTTCAAAATCCGTTTCAATTGAGAATTTATCTTTAGCCGTTCTAGAGAAATCACTTATAATATATCAATTTTGCACTTCGGAATCCGCGTTTTCACACTTCCGTGTATTAGACCGTCCCGCTTTTGGGAAGAGCATACGTCTTTAAAATTAGTTTTTTAGATTTTAAATCAGTTATGCGTTTGAAAAGAAGACAAAATATAAGGTTATCAAATTGTTTAAAATTGACATTGAACAATAATTTTCCGCGAAAATTGAAACTTCTTCACAGTCATGTCATAAATCTATCTCTATAGTAAAACTTGAGTATGGCTAAAGCTAAAACAACCAAAAGGAAAAATTCACATGAATCAAATGACAAGAAAACAGGGAAAAAACAGAAAACGAACCAGAATTCTAGAAAAATAGTTCTTTGCAGACTTCAATACACAAATTTACTGTTCCAGCATCTGAAGTAAAAAGAAAGAGTCTTATTACCTCCAAAAAATTTGAAACATTAGGTAATACATAGAGGTGACCTCTCTGTAGACTTGTATGGCGATGATTCCTTTGAAAAATCTTTTTGAGAATTGTTTGTCTGGAGTGATTTTCTGAAATGTCTGATATAGGTAATTATCCCTTGACCTCTTGACCAGTTGATATTGTAACTGGAGAGCATGATTATGCTTCCAAATTAAAAATGTAGCAGCAAGGAATTTCAAACCGCTACATTTCCCCAACCTCAGGAGTTGTTATTATCACATCACTAAGTGACCCTGGCTAACTGGATTTTTCAGTTGGGAGCCAAGTTTGAAGCTGGAGATCATGATTTGATTTCCAAAATAACATCATAACTTTTCCAGTGTTGATTTGATCCCAAGTTCATGGCACAGCAATCCACCACTCCGACTACCAACTGAGCTAAAGGAGTACTCCAGTAGCACAGTTAATGGAATCGCCTATACAACATAATTAGATACTGATGCAAAACAAGGATAAAAAAGAAAGATACTTACTACCACTTCTTTTTAACTCTGATGGACAGTTGTCTCATTGGCATGAATCATACCACATCTCCTCATTTATGATAACAAGAATTACCCAATAATTACAACAGACCACACCACAACCACCATTGCCATGATTGCCGAATATACCCTAGAATATACAAGGACAAAGAACAATGATTATATTAGAAAATGTATTGCCTATAATTATTAGCAATTGCATGCATTTTGAAAGCAAAGTCGTTCATTGAATAAAGACCTGTAAGATGCACATACATGTATTCGTAAGAACTGATATAGAATTTAGAATCCAAGTGTTTAATAAAGTCTCTGATAATGTGATAAGAACAGTATCATGAATATGGTACCCATGAGAACATGACATATTCAAAAACATCATCTATAACATTCAACTTTTTGATTAATTCTGTATCCCATAAATCTGCATGTTTTAGGAATCTACAGCAGAATTTATCAACAAGATAATTCAATCTTAATCCTTGGTTCACCTTTAAAAAAATATCGCTGTGCCACTCAGAATTGATCCACTGACCCAATAAACCACTGCCTTACCAGCAACAGTAAGGCCTTCAACAATGAGAAAAACCCATACTGTATACTCGGCTATAAAAGGCCCTGCCATAAAAAATATGAAACAATTCAAATTGAGAAACTAACGGCCTGATTTATAACAAAATACTTTACAAAACAAAATATGACAGACATAAACCAATGACAGCCAAGCAACAATTCAATAAACTTTGAAGTATTTAGAAAATAAATCTTGACATGTCTCACTGTCAGAGTTCACAAATTATAACATTTTTCTCGCTACTTACTCTTAGTCCTAAAGAATTGCCATTCATTAGCTGTGGTAATGGAGTGCTGTATACAGTCTTTTTACATGTTTTATGCAGTCACTAAATCATGAAAATAGGTCAAGGACAACAGAGATATACCAGACAGAAACTTCAGATTATTAGGCAACTGTGTACACAAGACGAAGTATTCAACTATTCTACTTTCTGAATATAGGAAAAAAAAAGTATTTTATACTTGATTTTCATCCCTATGTCTCACATTTCTGTGACATGTTTTGCAGCTCCAACAATAAAAACAATACAAGACTTTCAGATCATGTAATGTATAGGGCAAAATGTGATATTCAATAATAGACAAATGCAAGTGTCAGTAAGATATGTCAAGCTTTAAATTATGTCATGTATGTAGATTGTAGACAAATTTTGATTAAAAATTATTAGATACTTCCATAGGCTTAAAGTACATGCTATATCATGAAATTTTTGCCACCAGTGGAACAAGATCTGCTTACCCTTTCCAGAGCACCTTAGATCACCCTCAGTTTTTGGTGGGGTTCATGTTACTCAGCTAGTTTTCTATGTATTGTTTTGTGGACTTTTGCTTTTGCCATGGCATTGTCAGGTTCTCTGAAAAATGATTTTTAATATCCCTTTGGCATATTCTGCCTCCTTTTTTAAAGACACTTGAAATACCAAGATATAACCAAAGAAACCTCTTACAGGGCAGAAAAACATGACCTTGTGCAAACCCAAAGAAAGGTGGGTAAAGACTACAGAATATTCTGTATTCAATATTCTAAAGAAAATTACACAGAACAGTATTGAAATATTTAAGTCGATTATGACTTATCTACAAACATTAAGTATGAAAGTAGGGACTACATGTCTCATAAACTACATTAATTCAACATTTATATAAACAAAGAAAACAAGAAACAAACCATAGAAGTTGAAATAAAATAAACAAATTTAAAAAAAAAGTTTTATATTGTTTGATTATTCTGGATACTTTTGGTCAACATGGCTATGTTTAAATAAATTTGTGTCTATGGCAACAAGTTAGCAAATATACTGTGTTTCCATTATATCCTCCATATTTTTTTCAGTAAAGAAAAAGACATTCACTGGGAAGCAAACCAAGAATTGGAAAATAATCCATCAGTCTACACAAGATTATATCAATCAATGTTTAGAAACAGGTGTAAGGTTAGTAATCCATCAGTCTACACAAGGTTATATCAGTGAATGTTTAGAAACAGGTGTAAGGTTAGTAATCCATCAGTCTACACAAGATTATATCAGTGAATGTTTAGAAACAGGTGTCAGGTTAGTAATCCATCAGT
The DNA here is from genome assembly GCA_017311375.1 of Mytilus coruscus. NCBI lineage: Eukaryota > Metazoa > Mollusca > Bivalvia > Mytilida > Mytilidae > Mytilus > Mytilus coruscus. The sequence continues at coordinate 38,632,234 of CM029598.1, forward strand.
CTACACAAGATTATATCAGTGAATGTTTAGAAACAGGTGTAAGGTTAGTAATCTATCAGTCTTCACAAGATTATATCAGTGAATGTTTAGAAACAGGTGTCAGGTTAGTAATCCATCAGTCTACACAAGGTTATATCAGTGAATGTTTAGAAACAGGTGTCAGGTTAGTAATCCATCAGTCTACACAAGGTTATATCAGTGAATGTTTAGAAACAGGTGTCAGGTTAGTAATCCATCAGTCTACACAAGATTATATAAGTGAATGTTTAGAAACAGGTGTCAGGTTAGTAATCCATCAGTCTACACAAGGTTATATCAGTGAATGTTTAGAAACAGGTGTAAGGTTAGTAATCCATCAGTCTACACAAGGTTATATCAGTGAATGTTTAGAAACAGGTGTCAGGTTAGTAATCCATCAGTCTACACAAGGTTATATCAGTGAATGTTTAGAAACAGGTGTCAGGCTAGTAATCCATCAGTCTACACAAGGTTATATCAGTGAATGTTTAGAAACAGGTGTCAGGTTAGTAATCCATCAGGTTATATCAGTGAATGTTTAGAAACAGGTGTCAGGTTAGGTTATATCAGTGAATGTTTAGAAACAGGTGTCAGGTTAGTAATCCATCAGTCTACACAAGGTTATATCAGTGAATGTTTAGAAACAGGTGTCAGGCTAGTAATCCATCAGTCTACACAAGGTTATATCAGTGAATGTTTAGAAACAGGTGTCAGGTTAGTAATCCATCAGTCTACACAAGGTTATATCAGTGAATGTTTAGAAACAGGTGTCAGGTTAGTAATCCATCAGTCTACACAAGGTTATTATATCAGGTTAGTAATCCATCAGTCAATGTTTAGAAACAGGTGTCAGGTTAGTAATCCATCAGTCTACACAAGATTATATCGGTGAATGTTTAGAAACAGGTGTCAGGTTAGTAATCCATCAGTCTACACAAGGTTATATCAGTGAATGATGTCAGGTTAGTAATCATCAGTCTAACAAGTTATATCAGTGAATGTTTAGAAACAGGTGTCAGGTTAGTAATCCATCAGTTTACACAAGGTTATAAGTGAATGTTTAGAAACAGGTGTCAGGTTAGTAATCATCAGTCTACACAAGGTTATATCAGTGAATGTTTAGAAACAGGTGTCAGGTTAGTAATCCATCAGTCTACACAAGGTTATATCAGTGAATGTTTAGAAACAGGTGTCAGGTTAGTAATCCATCAGTCTACACAAGATTATATCAGTCAATGTTTAGAAACAGGTGTAAGGTTAGTAATCCATCAGTCTACACAAGATTATATCAGTTAATGTTTAGAAACAGGTGTAAGGTTAGTTCAACACCACTATTTCATAGAAAGATCATTGTAAGGTTAGTTTAACAACACTATTTCATAGAAAGATCATTGTAAGGTTAGTTTAACAACACTATTTCATAGAAAGATCATTGTAAGGTTAGTTTAACACCACTATTTCATAGAAAGATCATTGTAAGGTTAGTTTAACACCACTATTTCATAGAAAGATCATTGTAAGGTTAGTTTAACAACACTATTTCATAGAAAGATCATTGTAAGGTTAGTTTAACAACACTATTTCATAGAAAGATCATTGTAAGATTAGTTTAACACCACTATTTCATATATATTACAGTATATACCGGTAGGTAATTTTTTTCAGAGACAAGTGCCTGTGCATTCAAACGCAATAATAAGTTCTTTTGCTGATCGTTATAGTGTTTACCCTTTTTCGTTTTTTGTACAAACTCTTACCATGATTTTTGAATATTTTTAGCACTGCATATCTTAATGTTGATGTAACAGGTAAGTGACTTTATAATTATGTGCAAACTTTCCATAGCCACTATATTTTTTTGGTCAAATTACAACTTCATTAATGTCCATACTATTCTGCATTTGCTAATGTGTGACCTAGCATTGCAGCCTTGAGTAGCATACTAAACATTCAAATTATACCATAGATAACATCAATTAAAATGATATATATACAATTTTTATGTTTTATTTTTAGAATTATATTGTCCAAAGCAACAAACGAAGGACATAACGTGGATGACCTACAAGATGTATTGTCTGAAACAGTAAAAAGGTAAGAACTCCTGCAGTTTTGACAAAGTTTATTTATCCTCCAATTTGTAACAAATAGGTCTGTGTCTATTCCTTAGACCTATTCATATAGATCAATTTCTTTTTTATTCTTTGAAGCATTTTTAATTGGAAAACAAGTTTTGATGCATGTAGAGTTATTATGAAATAAAGAGGTTATATGCAGATAAAAATAAGATTCACAATGACCCATAGTTTAACTTAAAAAAAAGAAGAGGTAATGTGGTAAGAGATGCATTGTACACATGATATTGACTACTTTCCATCATTTTAGACTATATTTAGACCTGTAGCAATCTCTCTGGTTTCATATGCTGTGTCATTGATATATTGATATCAAGCCTAAATTTCCATTTTCCATTTATGAATAAATTAGAAAAGAAATATATATATATATATATATATATATATATATATATATATATATATATATATATATATATACAGAGATGCAAACAGTTTTTTCCTGTCAGACATTGGGGCCTACAGGGTAGCAAGTTTGCCAGACCCATCAAATTTTGCCAGACTTATATTTTCACTCAAAAATAAAATGAGACGCTTTTGAATAATTAATTTTATTTTGTTATATATTATTGTAATATGTGATTCATATTCATAAACATTGTAGTTTATTCAATATATTAATACATAAATGATGATCCAAGAGTTATTCCTCACAGGAGTACTTTGACACCAGATAATCAATTGTTGCTTCATTTTGTCAAATTCGAAATCTGACTCATAGTCAGATTCATGATCACTACCAGAATCACTATCAGACAAGTCCTTCATGCTTATAACCTGAACATCCTGACTAACACTAGTAACAGTAGCTAAAGCTTGAAGTATCTGAGGTTGGTCCTGTACAGACTCTGAGTTCTGGTCATTAGTTGTCCCTTAATAGAACTTTGTGTTTTCAATGCTCGTCAACTACATAATTGATTTGGCCATCTATTGTTCCAACTGTTTTAATTCATGCACCACTGATTTGACAATTGTCATATGGAGACGAAACCCGTGTTTGTCTTACTAACAATGTTCTCGTTAAGGCACGTATTCACACCCTGAATGTATGGTTTTCTGTCTGGACATGCAATTGCATGAACTGTGCGTCGCTATCAAAAAGAAGCTATTCAATACGGAAATTTACTTTCGTTTTCATTCAGTGCTATGTGTAATGATAAATCCTGAGAAATACGAAAATAATTATGATCACCGACTTACGCTAATTGGATAAGCATAGAAGATCGAAATATGTTTACATCAACACGTTTACTTATTACGGCAATAAATGTGTCATTATAACTTTTGGTTTTCAATGCTTTTCAACTTCATAATTGATTTGGAAGCCAAGGTAATTAGGACCTACAGAAATTTCAATTTTGAAGGCCCCAAACAGTAAAAATATTTACGGTCATTGGGTCTGACACAAAGATGTCATTGCGGACTCTCTAAATTTCTGCCCCTAGGTCCGACAGGTCTGACGATTATTTGCATCACTGTATATACTGGGGTACATTAAAAAAAATAAGGTGTGGTGTGATTGTTTTTGAGATATCTCTCCACCAGACACCAAATGACACAGAAGGTTAACAACTATAGGTCACCATACAAGCCATGATTATTTATCTATACATTGTTATACCATTATATTTACAATATATATAAATATATGATTATATGCTCTCTGTCGTCTGTGCGTCTGTCCTCACGATTTTGGATATTTTTGGATTTACTTTTCCAGAGTTATGGGACTTTAGCCATCAAATTGAAGACAACTTTTTTAAAGTTTAAGTATATCCTCCTACAAGTTTGTCTGTACAGCAATTTTTCTGACTTCTGATTTAATGCCTTTTTTTATTATTTTATTATTTCAACAATTTCAATATGCACTTGACAAGCTTATCTTGAGCTGGTGGAGCTGTATATTAATTATTGCAGCTTGTCTGGCCCCTATTGGTAAATCAAGTTTCAGTAATTAGTTTTGCCTTGTGTTGGTGGTCACAACCTTCAAATGTCAAAATTCTTTCTGAATATACATGAAGTATTTGCCACTGGATGGTAATCAACAACAGCCAATTAATCAATGTCACACTAATTTTTAAATTAAATTTGTTTAAACTGACTAATATTCTTTTGAAAAACAATTCCTTTCATGCTCTAATTGTCTCCCTTCATTTCTCATTTCTCTTCCTGCAAATTGAATTATTGATGTAGATCTAGACATGATGGGTTAATATTAAATCACTACTTTCTTTTTGCAGCATTAAAGATCAGTTGAAAAAACTGAGAGCGCCAGTGAAGAGTTATGGAGACATCAAGAAAATTACACAGATACAGGTAATAAACTTATCACAGAGATATGTCTCGCCTTTTTGAATTTTGATATGGTAAATGTTGAAATTAAAATAGCAATACTTTAACATGTAAGTTATGCAAATATTCAAAGTCGATGAACCATGACTGAAGGTACATGGCTAAACAATCTCCATAGAAATGAGATGTGCCAATGCTTATACAACTGCATACCAAATACAAGGGTGGTAAATGGGGGTGCTTGCGCAGAAAAAACGTGAAATAAACATAATTTCACGTTGAACGTGAAATAATTTCTGTCATGAACGTTGCACGAAAAATAAAGACTTTGATGTGAACCTTTGGTGACTGAGTCACTGTCTTCTTGTATATATAAACTCTCTGTTGTACTTGATATTCTGGATTTAGTATACACATTTATAATATAAATGGTTTACGGCTTTTAAAAAAGTATATAACGATCTTCTTAACTTTTAAAATGCAAATATCCCGCAGACACGAAAGTGTATTCTTGATCTATTTCATTGTCTTTATTAACAAGAATAAACACGTTGTCATGTTATCCATGCCACCAGCTACCACGACTCGGTGGTTAAAAGTATCAGAAAATGATAGGAAGTTTGAACTGACAGATGATGGAAAGTGCAAACACGTTAAAGCTCATCACAGTTAAGATGTCGATCCTATTTAAAGTCATTCTTTTCATTTTACCAAAAAATTCAAAGAATCGGCAATGAGGAAGCATGTATCTAGGACATCCGAAAAGTGTTCACAAGTTAAAAACATATCAGATTTGAACTTAATATGAAGTCATTATGTAAAGTTGTTTCTTAGAAAAATCTAACGGAAATATTTGTTGGATTGACGAACAGAAGCACAAGTTGATTGTAATATATCCCTAATCCTACAGCTTTCCCTAGTAATTCATACCATGCAGGTCTCATTAGTCCTTTTATTTTTTATGTTTTCTAACATTACAATCATGAACTAGAGACATATATGGCAATACAGCAACCTGAATCAAATCGAAAGAATATGACAAAAATAAATATGTATAATTTACCACCCTCAAATACCATTGACTTATAAGTCTTTTCTTTAAACAAACCTAAACACAAACATTAACTTGTAAACTATGTAAAAGTTTCAAAGTCAATGAACCATGATGAGGGGGTGGGGGCAATATAATCTCCATGGAAATGATACTTGCAAATGCCAATAAATTTGCATACCAAATATCATTAGCAGTTCATCTTAAACTGATCTAATCACAAACTAATATATGTAAACTAAGCAAAAGTTTCAAAGTCAATAGACCACGACTGAGGGGGCGGGGCCAAATATTCTCCATGGAAATGCGATGTGCTAATGCTTATACAACTGAATACCAATTAACATTGGCCTACCACTAATAGTTCCCCTTGAACTGACCTAATCAAAAACTAATACATGTAAACTAAGCAAAATTTTCAAAGTCAATAGACCATGACTTAGGGGGCGGGTCCAATTAATCTCCATCGAAATGAGATATGCCAATGCTTATACAACTGCATACCAAATATCATTGACCTACCGCTAGTGGTTCCCCATAAACTGACCTAATCACAAACTAATACATGTAAACAAAGCAAAAGTTTCAAAGTCAATAGACCATGACTGAGGGGGCAGGGCCAAATAACTTCCATGGAAATGAGATGTGCCAATGCTTATACAACTGCATACCAAATATCATTGACCTACCACTTGTGGTTCACTATAAACTAGACCTAATCACAAACTAATACATTGTTGATGCCGGAAACAGCATACCTATGTCTCGCTTTTGACTCTGTCAAGGCGAGACAAAAACTACACGCACACCTACAAGGTTTTCAGAACATAAAATAAGCTACCAGAATAAATTTTTTTGTCTGTTTGCATTAGTTAAGAAGGAATAAAAAAACAACTTTCAAGTTTGGATACAGGCATGCTCAGAAACTGTGTGAATGATAAATTTCTGCATTACCGAAGAAAAATTCAAATACTGTAAGTTCAGAAATTATTGTGTGCATTTATTATTACGATTTTTTAAGAATGGACAAAAATGCAAGATTAATTATTGCAATTTCTGGAAAAGGATATTTACCAAATTCCTATATAATAACTGATTTATACAAATTTAAGCAAATATAGTCCTTCTATGGTGCTATTTGAGACACATATTCAGTTACCCTGTCTAAAATCATACAGACAGAAAATAATGTATGTTTACAGAGTTCTTTTATATGACACATCATGCTTTCTGTAAAATATTGTAGAGAACAGCCACTGGAGAATCGCAGAATGTTGCTAACCATGAAGAAATTTTAGAAGAAGTTGTTCGAGAGGAAGAAAAGTAAGATTTGTTTATTAAAAGCATACAGAGATAGCCAGAATTCATTTTACAATAATATACTTAAAAAAAATCACATTTATTAAGAAACAGAATAAAAACAAGACAGTCATAGAACATCAGTATTAAGACATGAAACAGAATAAAAACAAGACAGTCATAGAACATCAGTATTAAGACATGAAACAGAATAAAAACAAGACAGTCATAGAACATCAGTATTAAGACATGAAACAGAATAAAAACAAGACAATCATAGAATATCAGTATTAAGACATGAAACAGAATAAAAACAAGCACTTTTATTGGTAGAGGAAAACATGTGCTTGATTTAAATCAATGACTTTTGAAAAATGTTTTACAAACTAAACCACATTATAGATTACATGCACCTTTTTGTTTTTACAAATGACCAGAGTGAGTCTCAAACCACTACCACAGGGATGATAAGTGGAGGTGATACATGCATATACAGTTTGATGTTGACCCAATATTGGGATTACTCTCACAAATTTCTTTTTTTCTCTTATCACATGGTTTTTTTTTACTAAAACAAATATGTTCTTAGTTTCTCAGGCACCATCTTTTAATCCTTATACTTACTAGCCACATCAACTATTTTTATAATTAAAAAATCGGTGAATTCTGTAGTTTTGTTTCAGTTGGCAGTTTTATATTACAATGAACTTTATCAGTCAAGGAATTGTTAATTTGAAATGTTAAAATTATGTCCCCTTGAATTGACTCTTTTATATGAGCAAAAGTTATTTCCCTTAGCATAATCATAGATTTTTTCATTAATAAAAAAGATGATTATGGTATAATTTATTAAATATATCGTTTAGGAATAAGATAAAATGGTATAAGCAAGTGCATTTCGAAAAAAAATAATAATAAATTCTCATTTTGTCTTAATGTTTGCAATTTTATTAAAAAGTATGATTATAATTTTGAAAACAAGGAACATATCAAGAATAGTGGCCACAGTAGAGTCAGTTTAATAGTGTGTAAAGTTAATATAAAAAAAATCAATAATAAATCTTAAAATCTGAATAACATGAAATTTAGGAGGGAGGAAATCAGCCCATACCACCCCATAGTGTGTGTCTGTGATTCTAGTGTATGTTTATAGTTATGAGAACAAGCTGCTGACAATCACATAAGAACAGGGAGTACTCCCAACAGTTGTCAGGTAGTTTTTTTTTATAGATGCCTCTCAAAAAAAATGGCATGTGAAGCAAATTATTTTATTGTATGGACCTACCTTGACAAAGCCTAAAAGCCTTTGCTCTTCTATTTTTCTTATGAATTTTGTCCTTCCTTACAGTACAGTACAGCAGTATGAAATGGAACTTAACAGATTACAGGCAAACAGTAATAATGAGATAGAAGTATGTTAAAGGAGACATGACATGATTTTCAATTTGTGTTTCAAAATGTTTATTTATACTTAACTTTCCCCAAAATACATCGATAGCAATATAAGTGTCAAATATTTGGTAAAATATGTATTTTAATGAGATTTTAATGCAACGATTTATCGACCTGTCAAATATGCATATTTCCATCCCGGAAGGCACTCAGAACGAGGCTACTACGTCAGTGGTTCCTTTCATTCATATTGACATATGGGTACAACGCAAATTTAGTTTCGATTATTATCCAGTATTACGCATGACAGTGATAAACAATGATTATATGTGATGCCTATGGATTCAACAATATAATTAAAAGAATATTGACATGATATTTTCTGTTTTTGAATGACACGCGGACTTAGAAGGTGTAAAGATGGGACTTTTTAACAAGCCCAAACTACACTTCTTTCCGCCCACTTACATAAGGAATCCAGATTTGGGGTCTCGGTGCCATGTCATGAGTTCATCATAGGTCACAGGTGTACGTTACAGGTGATTGAGTATCGCAATTTCAGGTCTCGTTTGAAGTTGCAAGCTTCAGGTGTCACGCCACATGGTGGATTGCTAGTTATTATGCAATATTACTTCATAAGCTCTTTGTGAACATCCTGGATGTTGATTTTGCCGAGGCACAGGTGAGATTGGAATATATTATTGTTACAGTATTACAGGTACAACTACCTGATGTTTAATGAATACCTGTAGTACGACCATACAATACCCTATGCACCACCAATATTAAATACCTAACCAGTGTTGATAGCTAATTATAGACAGACAACCTGTATATAGATCTTATTTTATTGCTTTTAAGAATATGCAGATATAAAAGGTTTATAACAGATGCCCTTTTTAATTGACTTCTTGAGATGGAAAAGTAATATTCCTGTATGTTTGCAAGTCTATAACTTCATAAGAAATTATTAGGCAATAGCATAAAAAGCAAACAAGGAATTGATACGAGAATGTGAATCATATAAGTCTTATACATTCTTATATTGAACATCGAACATAGTTATTGACAACTATCTAGTCGGTAAAGATTCAGATGATTAAAAACATGTCTTTTAAAATGGAAACTTGATTATAAATGAAGAAAGTGACGTTTGAACCAATTATTTGGTATAACCGTAAAGCCTCCAAAATGAGAAAACCCTATATCCTATATTCGCTATAAAAGTTCTCAACATGAAAATGTGAAACAATTTTAACGAAAACTTAACTTATTTATAACAAAATAATTTCCATGAAAACATTTGACAGACAACCACTGATCTACATGCTCCTGATTTAAGACAGTCACATTCAAAATGTGTCGGGGTATATGTATGTGAGCCAACCGCCCCAAAAAAAAGATAGTGGTCTTACAGCAGTACATAACTATAAAACAGACTAGTTCAAAAGATCGGTGCAGTACAGAAACCACTAACGTAAAACAATAGAGATAACGCACAAATACAACTAATACATAACTCATGTTCTCGAAGACTGAAGTATGTTACATGTAAACATTTTCATGCTCAGTCTGATTGAAAATTTAACATTATGTGTTGTGAATATTTTCCTGGACGCAATAAACAAATTGATTGCTAAATGATATTTGGAAGAGCGGTCCCTAAAACACCATAAAGGACCTATATGTGAATTTGAATTTACTTTGTGTAATTCCTTAAATTTGAAGTTAGATTTATAAGGGTTTGGATGGAATTGCATACTTTAGGCGTGTAATATAACTATATTAATTATTTCAACATAAGACTATAGTATATTTTTCTTTAAAATGTATGGTTTTAAAAGGTAAATAACATAATTCGTGACTTTATCACAATACAGGTGCCTTCCTACCTTTCACCTGGTCAAGTATGCTATAGGTGTCAAAATTTGATTACTAACAGCCTCCAATAAATGTTTTGTATTGTTTAATTTTATACATAAGGTGGGACGTAAATAAAATATAGAATTGAATTGTTTACATAAAAGGGAAAGTAATAAAATTGTTAATTGAATATCCTAATGCAGTAAAAAGTGTGATAAAGTTTGTCACTATAAAATCCTTGGCGTGATGTATGGTTTCCAACAAAAATATTATAAGCAAACTTTTGGTGATAGTTTATACCTATTTAAAGTCTCTACGTAAACAAAACAAAATAAAAAATGTATCCTTTGTGAACGCCTTATTTGACTTTTACAATCGTTTTTTCTTTTTTCTTTCTGCTTCTGGCACACACATAATTATAACATTACGTAACAGAGAGAAAAAAGAACAATTTGATCATCAATAATTATAAAATTTATATTTTCAATCATGATTAAAAGTAGTTTTATTTAAATAAAAAGAAATGAGGAAAGCGGTTTATTAAATTTATTCATCAGACAAACCCATATGTATGGTAACAATCCGATCGGTATTGTCTGAAAAATCGTCGTTGTTGGACTTTTCGCATGAAGAATTAATATCCTTTTCTTGGTTATTTTCCACACAAAATTTCAATTGTCTTTGTAGTTTGTCAGTTATCGGAAAAGTGCTGTCAATACTGTGTATCGACATCGTCCAGTTAGAGACATTTTCCCAGCTTGTAACCACTGGCGTAAGCACGATCACATGATCGTTACCTAATTAAAAATCATTCATTATGACAAGCGCTGGATTCTTTGACCTAAAAATGCCAATTGATCAGGTTTCAACCAGCAAAATTGTACAAAACATGTTTTAAGACTAATATTTATTAATTTATTAAAAAAAAAAAAAAAAATCGTGTCACGTCTCCTTTAATATAGTTTAACTCCATTCACATTCAAAGTACAATAAGCTATATACCTTTATTGCTGAAATTTTCATAAACTTTGATATTAATAGATGACATTATAAATATTTCCAAAACCTTAATTCCTTCATCTCTTTGAATTTCTGGTATTCCATTAAAATTAGCATATACTGTTAACTCTCGTTGTCTCGAACTCGGTTGACTCTTTTCGAATGAGTTGAAATTTTCCCTTGGTCCCACACTTTGTTCCTAACAAATATATGTATTTCGACTCCTGTTGAGTCGAAATTTCAGTTGTGTCGAACCAAAGTTACGGTCCCAAGGTTAACAAAAGCATATAAATTGCATTCAGGAAGTAATGTACATATGTCAAATCATGATACAGGGATTTAAATGGATTACCCAGTTTATCTGACAACACACCTGTAATTAAATTTCTGGCCATTGATAACTGTTCCAGAGAGTGTTTAAATAATTTTTTTTTTTATCACCATAATATTAAAATGATTAAAAACATTGTTATAGATTATGAAAAAATGATTAAAAAGTTTTAAAATTTTATAATCAATTAACCGTAATTAATGAGCTTGGTTGTGGAACAACCGAAAACTACTGAATCGGTGTCTTTAATCTTTTGTATTCTCTTGCGGGAAAAGATCGAAATAAAATAAAATGAAAAGAAATCTAAATTTTCTAAAATTGAGAAATTATTTACTTGTGTTACATAAGATTTGTGTTCTTTTCTTTCAAACTGCCTTTGAATCAATGTGAAAAATGATTCTCTCGGCCGAAAAATACCGGAAAAATTGTTACTGTACAAAGAAATGACAAAGAGACAAAAAAACAACATAATTTTATAGAAATTATAAAAGACAATAACATACAAAAACATTGTTATCAGACCAGAATATCGATCCCAACCCATATATATGGATTTATTTTAGCCTTACCAAACTAAGCAAGAGTTGTGTCCCATTGTCAAATTTCCGGTATTTGTTTGAGTCGAACTACGGGTATCTCGAAATATTTCTCTGGTCCGACTGACTTTGAGATAATGAGTCGACTAATCAGGGTTCAACATTAACTTTTATACCAACTTGTCCAGTTGGGCAAGTGCCCTATTACTTTTACTTGTCCGAATGTGAAATCTACATGCCTAAACTTTTACATGCTGTTTTTGTGGTTGTAATGTAGTACATGCAGATAAAATAGAGTTATCATGTATATGAGGAATTCCACTGAAAAACTTGCCAGGGTTGATTGTTGTGCCATGATGGCAGCAACTAGACTTGACCACTGAGATACTATGAGGCATATATGAGCCGAGGAGGGAGGGAAAGATCGGCGAATATACGGGAATTGGATCATTTACATACAGATACTTATTTCATAATAATTTATCTAATAAATGCCATTTCAAAAACCCTTCTAGATAAACTGACAACAACTGACAAATTTGTTAAAGTTTAATTTCATTTCTCTTTCAAGCTTTTACATTTTCCATCTTAGAGAAATACACATCTCATGTCAAATTCTAAAGTTAAAACATAGAAAATAGATCTCCGCTTTCCATTGGTCAGTGGGAATAACACGTGCTTGAAACGCCCGAGTGGTGTCGATTGATAACGATAAAGACGAAGCAACGACGCGCCGCCTGATTGGCCAATATTTTTAAACATGATCTATTTTTGGTAAAATGGGAATTCAGTGCGAACAAATGACGAAATATATGCATTGAAGGGGTTAAGATCACTTTACTTTACTTTTACTTGTCGGAATACGCATTAACTTGCCCGGGCAATCGGACAACCGTAAGAGTCGGACCCTGCTGTATATGTAATTCAAGATATAAAAATATGCTGAATACATGTTGAAAAACTAGATGTGTTGGAATGACACAAAGTCCAAAGCCAGTAATTTCAGCAAAAATCAATGGAGCGGAACCAAACGTAAACTCAATCTGTAACTCATCATAGAAGACTCACATACTAAAAAACAACTCAATACATGAAGGCATTTAGAAAGTAAGTCTGTATAGCTGCTATTTTCATGAAATTTTCAAAGTCCAAATGCCTGTAATTTCAGGTAAAATCAATGGAGCTGAACCAAACGTAAACTTGATCTGTAACTCATCATAGTAAAATCACATACTAAAAATCAGCTCAATATGTGAAGGCGTTTAGGAAAAAAAGTCTGTATAACTGTTTGTTGTGGAATGACGGATAAGGGTAAAAAACTATATGGACTTGACAACTTTGTTGCAGGGCCATAAAAAGATAACTCTAGCCTGAACAAAATATATGAAGACAAGTTTTGAAAGTACAAAAAACATAAATTTTATAAAACACACATATTCCTGTTGGATACTGTAAATTCAGAAATTATTGCGAGGTTTTTATTAATGCGAATAATGCAAATTGGTGATTATCGCAATAATAAGAACTCGCATTCCGATATCTGTATGCAGATTTTCCTAAAATGGCAATAATTAATCTCGCATTTTTGTCCATTTTTCAAAAATCACAATAATAAATGCATGCAATAATTTCTGAATTTACAGTAACTTGTTTTTACAAACAGTAAAATCGCATACCCTTAATGAATAGAATATAACATTTGATATTAGAATATTGATCTGTAATTTCTCTTTTCAGCTCCACCCATTTCTCTGTAACTTCAAAGAAGAACTACACATACCACCAGTATCTTATAGGTAGAGAACAAGTTTCACCATCAAAGAGAAAAGGAATTGTGTTCAATAACAAACTTTGAAAACTTTGTCATAGCAAGATGATAGATAGATTAGTTGATGCAGAGTCAAAGATGACTATTTTTTTAAAATCTTATATCAGATTGAAAATTGAAAGTAAAAGAATACATTTATTTATTTATTTATTTTATGTGTTTTAACGCCACTTTTAAGCATCGCTTTTGGGCTATTCGTGGCGGCCAGTTTTATTGGTGGAGGAATCTGGGTGCCGGAGAAAACCACCGACCTTCGATAGGAAAACTGACAATCCTAGTCAATTAAGATTGAGTCGAGTGCACCCGCATCGAGCGGGTTTGAACTCACAACCTCAGTGTTGACTGGCTAGTGATTACAGTAGTAACCACTTAGACCACTCGCCACCAAGGCCCTAAAAGAATATAATAAATTTCATTTTAATCTCATACAAATTTAGAGATGATTAGACCAAGGTAATTCCTTGCAATGTCCGTGTCTGTGCTATTAATTTTCTTATATGTTACAAGTATATGGATTCCACTGAACTTTTCTTTATATATATATAATATATATATATATATAACCAGTCTAAAAGGTACAACATCACCAAAAATGACAATAAGCGAACAAATGTAACTATAAATATTTGGATAACAGATATCCTTCATCAATATGAGCACGATATAAAATGAATCAGATCAAACTATTCTGGGTATTAAACTAAAGCAATCTTGATTTCTATACAATAAAAAGTGAAACAGTTTTACCCGAACATCATATGTAGAGACGCTAATAAATTTTAAAATTTCCCAAAAACGACTCAAAGACATGCCTAAAATGAAAATAGTAATTAGAGATATGAACTGGCACAACTCTAAAATTCCAAAGTGGCGTCAGTTAAGATGTTACAACAACTGTGTGTAAATTCATTCCCAAAAAAAAAAAAAAACAGCACTGATCGATATAAGCTGGTAAAATATGTCAAACAGAGGTTGCGTATTTATCATCCCAAATAAATAGCAGTTTTATAATGATAAGAAAATATAATAGTAAAATTTGGCTAAGGTTAAATAATTGGACGTGGATGCGTGCTTGTACATCCCTCCCAAATGAAAAAACCCTGGTATTTAAACTAGTAAAATTCCAAAAGAATCCTTAAAACTGTAAGAGTCAAGTAAGGAAGCCGGAGTAACTGAAACAAATGATGTCAGGAAAATGAGTGACTCATTCTATGTTTTTCATTTATGCCCTCTGGAAACAGTCCTTAGCTTTCTTATCCAAAACCTTTCCGAGCAAGTCTTTGCCCTTGACCAACCCTCGTTGTGGTCTATGATTGTGATTGTAAGGTTTTGAGATCAGCTTAGGCGTGCCCAGGTGATCTCAAATGACGACTTTCTGGGAGGTCGGGCTTGCAGGTGTAGTCACTTGATGACCATTCATGCGTTTGTTGAATGGCTGTTCTGTCTCGCCAATATACTGCATGCCACATCAACACTGAAGAAGGTATACAACATTCTGTGTTTTGCAAGTTACATTACAAAATATAGTGTACACAGACCCAGTGGAGTGGCAAGTAAATGTTCGAGTATTCTGTATTTGTTGGCAAGTCAGACATCGTCTGTTACCACCGACTTGCACCATCCTGCAGTTGAACAGCTTTTATTAGAGGAGCGTCAGCTCTCACAAATAAGTCTTTGAGACTTGCTGGTCTCCAAAAGCTAAGACAGGAGGATTGGGAAAGATCTTGGACAATTGTGGGTGCTTGGCAGCTTTACCAGCTTATATCGATCAGTGCTGTTTTTTTTTTTTTTTTTGGGAATGAATTTACACACAGTTGTTGTAACATCTTAACTGACGTCACTTTGGAATTTTAGAGTTGTGCCAGTTCATATCTCTAATTACTATTTTCATTTTAGGCATGTCTTTGAGTCGTTTTTGGAAATTTTAAAATTTATTAGCGTCTCTACATATGATGTTCGGTAAAACTGTTTCACTTTTTATTGTATAGAAATCAAGATTGCTTTAGTTTAATACCCAGAATAGTTTGATCTGATTCATTTTATATCATGCTCATATTGATGAAGGATATCTGTTATCCAAATATTTATAGTTACATTTGTTCGTTATTGTCATTTTTGGTGATGTTGTACCCTTTAGACTGGTTATATATTATATTTTGTAGTGTACTGTATCATATTTATATGATCCATCGCCCGTAAGATTTATCGTTGACTATTATTCAGTCATTTTATATATATATATATATACATAACTACTCTAAATATCAGCACAACAATGTTAAATCTGCAAATTTGCAGAAGCATATATATATCGTAACTACTCTAAATATCAGCACAACAATGTTAAATCTGCAAATTTGAAAGCAAATTTTTGTTCTTCCCTCGCTGGGATTTGGGATATCAAGACAACACCGCCTGCACTGTGTCCAGCACTCTTGACCACTCGGCCACCTAGACTGAACTAATAATTCAGCTTTCAGTGGCCTAGTGTTACCTTTCCTTGTCAGTATAATCTAGAGTTGTAACACAGTACATGATATATTAGGCATAAAGATGGAATTGATTGCAGATTAGTTAGGATCGTAAGATACAGTCACAGAAATAATTATTTTGATAAGTATGTCTAAACAAGAGAAAACTCTACGACAGATCCATCCATTGGATCACCAGTGAAGGTGATACACGGCTGAAAACACATATTATATTCATAACTACTCTAAATATCAGCACAACAATGTTAAATCTGCAAATTTGCGAGAGCAAATTTTTGTTCTTCCTTCGCTGGGATTTGAATCCCATTGAAGGTTATCCAATGGATGGATCTGTCGTAGAGTTGTCACTTGTTTAGACGTACTCATCAAAATAATTATTTCTGTGACTGTATCTTACGATCCTTTACGATAGATATTTAGCTAAACTGCAATCAATTCCATCTTCATGCCAAATATATCATGTACTGTATTATATATATCAAATGACACAAATAAAAAGTACAGTATATACTCTTTGAATTAAAGAAGATGATGCATAAACATCACTGAAACAGCAGCCATACAATACTAGTCCTTGAACAAATCGACAGGTGGTACTAGTTGTACAGGAACTACTTACCCTTCCAGATCTCCTGATTTTACCTTATGTTTATGGTGATTATTGCTGAATCTATTTTTGTGTATGGAGTTTTGTGAACTGTTTTTGTCTTCATCATTTTGTCATAGTGTTCTCTGTCCTTTGACCGTGATTTTAATTAACTTGGTACCAATAGAAGCAGAAATGTCTCAGGCTTATTTTTAAGAGAAAATGTATTTTTGATGCTAAAAAAATTATATACAATAATACAAGTTATATAAAAGAAATTTTATCCTAGAAGCAAAATTTATCTAAAGTTCTGGGCTCTCGGTCATAAAACTTTACTCAGAACTCGGAGTACAAAATTTGTGCTCGAAACACCAAATCCAGGATTTTGATTGGTTGATTTCTGAGTCTGAGTACGAAAATCGTGCTTGAAAGTTTTATGACTGCAAGGCCTGGTACATATATATATTGTGGATAATCTGACTTCCATTTTTTGTTATTTTTCCTCTGGTGGTTGGGCTGTCAAACAGTGAGGTTATGGACTTTTTTTTATGAGTTAAATGGTAACATTTCCCTTTTATGTGTGCTTGCATTTAAAGGGATAGTAGCTATGATTTTGACAAAATTATGACCAAGTTTTAAAGCTGCTTAAATCTAAGATATGTACTAAAAATTAACATTAAGATCGCTGAAATGTTTACATAGACTACAGAAGTGTTAATAATTGATAATTAATCGTATTGCGTGCCTACTCATCTCATTAATAATGCATCGGTTTACTCCCGAACTTTGCCGACACAATGAGTGAAATGACCCAGATATAAATAGATAGGAACATGTGCTTTTGTTTTCTTCGTATTTGATAATTTCTTTAAATTAAAAGTACATATTTGACACCATTTATTAAATTATGTAAACAACAAAATATAACAAAAGCTTGCGTTTTATTCAAAATCAAGGTTCTCAAACAATGGCTTTATTATACACTTGTTTTTACATTTGTATGACAAAACAATGATGATAATGTATACACGTTTGTGAATTGAATTGGGGCCATCAGGAAGGATACACCGGAAGAATAATATTAAATTGTAAGAAGTTGATTTTAATTTCTGCTAAGTTGGCAGATCACTGCCCGTAAATTTATAAACATATTATTGACAATAACGATTTCAACACGTCACGATTTGTTTTCATGTGATCTGGAATAGTTTAGAAATGTAAACATTTCGCATACCGTCGGCTACTTCTGTGTGACTTTGCCTGCGTGACAGGTTTTTTTAAGTAATTCTAAACATAAGAAAGTTATACTGAAGATTAGGGAACATGAGCAAAGAAGAAACTCAAGCCGGTGCTAGAGGCCGTCTTAAACTTGCAGTGAGGTGAGTGTTATTTGCTCCGTGTTGAAGGGCTCACTGTGACTTTTAAGATGAAGAACAGCAATAAAAAGCGCTGTGCCTTTGCTTTTTGTGTTTTTTGCTGTGCATGTACTGATTTTGTGTCCTGGATGGATATCCCCATATCCTTTGTTTTTCTATAAAAATATTAGGGTGTACTCCTATTCTCTGGCAAGTGAGACAACAGCTATCAGCTACTGCTTATGGCACCTGTCATGTAAAAAACTCCAGTGATTAATATTTCCTAGTATGTGAAGAGAAAGAATGTAAACTAGAGGAGTCCTCAAATGTCAGTCATGTGTAATTCACCATCATGATACTGCTTGTAAATGTAACCAGACAATTAATAAATGTTTAGAGGGTAAATCACTTCAAAGTTCACATATATCATTATGTTATAAAAATTCTCTATTTCAGAATCTAATGCATTTTGGGTAATATTTTCCAAAGTGTACACAAAAAAAGTTGTGATTGGTTAACAACATCATAAACAATGGATATCCGACCAATCAAGTACAGTTATTTCCAAATTACTCACATCTTTTAAATTCTGAATCGGGGAATTATAAAACAAAATAACCAATTCAACACCAATATTTTGTTTTTACTGAAACATTAGACAATGATGTCGTCTATAAATGAAAAGTCAAGATTCTCACTTAAATAACAATTTATTGTTTAAAATATATTCCATCTATATTAAACACATCTAGGAAAGTGAATACAGGTGTGTTAATAGACTTTATATAATGTTGTCACAGGCTGTGTGAATAATAAGATCTAGTGTATATATGACAGCTATAGACAGTATTTTTATTTTCAAACATTCTTAAACTTTCTCATGTCTCAAGATCTCAGTCTTTCTTCAAAATACATTTTTATTTATAATATGACAGACATGTTTCTTTTAAAGTAGAAGTTTCAGTTTGAGTCAAACTAAAAAAGACAAGTTTTATAACAATCCTCTACAACATAATCCTTAATAATTAAACTTAAATAGATCAAAAGTAATTTGCATAATTAAATACTAAACTATTATTTCAATTTGTTTACAATTCATATTTTATTAAAATAAACCACCAAAAATAGTGCAGTTAAACAATAAATTAAATGGATAAAATGAATTTATATGAAAACATATACTATATGTATTGCAATTACTTTTCACAAGTACTATAAAACTCTGTAATACCGGTAAGTCTTTCCAATAAATACATAATTGATCTTTTTCAAAAGAAAAAAATATTTTAAACTTAATTTCTTTGAAATTCGTTTTACAAAAAAAAATCACTTATTTTACTTTTACATTTTGGTATCTAAAATATTTGTGTTTTCAGTAAAATTGCAATACTTAATACTAGGTGGGTGTTTAACGACCTTGACTACCCATGAGGGTCTCGCACTGTCCGTTCAATACTTTTAAACAGACTATATTATTCAAAAACTCATTTCATTCCATGAAAAAAAATATATAATATAAATAAAAGAGAAAATTTAAATTGTAACAATTAACACAAACCATAATGTACATGCACCAACTACAACCCAGTTACATATATGAATCCTTAAAAAAAATATGAGACTAGGGGGAGATAACTCAGATTTAATCTTTACAAGTAAAACTGGATAGGTAAACTAACAAACCATTCACAAACACAATTGCTCAGCTAGTCAATTCATTTCAATAACATTTCTCATTTGTACTTGTATTATATATAAACTTTGACCAGAACTGACCAAACATGCACATTACAAATAATGTGAATATAACAGCTAGGAGCTATAAAGCCATCACGGTCAATTTCATATTCTACTAAAATAACTAAACCTACTTACATATAGTTTTAATTTGAAGTTCATTTTTTCCTTAATTGTTAGTTTAGTTTTTGATATTCAGATCAAAGTCTGTTTGTCTGTTTTACATATAATGCTAAATATCAAATTCACTATTTAAATTTCTACAAAAATATAGAGTAAAGTATTCTGTAATTGTAAAAAAATTCAAAAGCTCATAACTGGTCACTGTTAATCATAATTTGTTTTGTGGAACCATTTATCATACATGAAACTTATTAGAAATCTTATGTCAGAGTCAACAAAAAAGATTTGACATGTTGAAACATCTCGCCTGCATTACCGATATTTGTGATATTTGTGATATTTGTGATTGAGGGGGGAATACAGGTATCACAAAAACACTGATGAACCATTAAAATGAGAACAAGGTCAAATGAATCCTGTCAGGTAGACATGAACAACTTAAAATGATTCTATAAAATAAATAAAGTTGACCCTTTCAAGTTAATGAGAAACTGACCTGATCATAAAAACTTAACATTGACCAATGAATCATGAAAATCCTGAAATAGTTTTACACCATCATCACCACAAGATTGGTATCCCTATATCTCAAATTCTGCTACATATTTATAGGTTTTAATTATTGAATTCTGCTACTCAAATGAATTGATCATATTTCTGTTTTATAATATCTACTATAAAATATCTAAGTTAATCTTCTAGTCTAAATGCATAATCATTATATTATAATTTTATAAATACATGTTCATAAAACATGCTTATATTTATTTGTTTTAAAAAGATTCACGCTCCTATCTGAATGAAAACAAAGAAAAAACTTATATTTGAAATGTCTGATATACAATACAAGTATTTCTATCAACTCTTTTAAAAATTACAACTACCCAAGAAATGGATATTTTATCCAACAACTTTTAAGATTCTGTGTTTATGTATATTGTTTAGTCTATAATGCAATCTTTGAACGTTGTACGTTCTCCCTGAGTAACTTGCCTACTGGAGAGGTGAAAACGGTGTAGGTATCAGGATTCTAGACTGCATATGTCTTATCAATGGCACTGAAATAGATAATAAATAAGCTGATATGTGAAGCTCTTTTCAAATGATTTTTATTTAGTTTGTTCTTATATGTTGTGCTGTTACACTACTGTTCCAGGTTAGGGGAGGGTTGGCTGCCACCAAACATGTTTAACCAAAAAACATTCTGTATGTGCCTGTCCAAAGTTATGAGCCTGTAATTCAGGGGTTGTCGTTTGTTTTTTGTTCTTTATAGCTAGCTTTGCGGTATGTGTTTTGCTCATTGTAGAAGGCCGTACGGTGACCTATAGTTGCTAACTCTTCATCATGGGATCTCTGGAAAATGGTAATCTCTTTGCCAATCACACCACATCTTATTTTTATATTGTAGGTTTGGAGACAACTTTTCGCAAAATGGTGCATTTTCTAATTAAAATTGTATGGGCTAAGGAAAATGGTGCCTTTTATCTAAGAACTGCTTTTATGTATTTCCATTTGCTTTTCCTACATTTATCAAAATATCATTAAATGCACATACACACTTTTCCCTAACAAAATAATTTTCAAATGCTGTGGCTTCATCTATTTTTGTTCGTACCAATTTTCGTGGATTGAAGAAAATTTGCATTTTCATGGATATTTGGGTTTCCTTAATTCTGCATACATTCCTATACAAAATGTGTAATTTGTTGAACATTTAAATTTGTGGTTTCCTGTACCCAGGAAAAACCACAAAATTGGTAACCAATGAATAATAAGGAATTCACAGTAAGATGGAACAGTGATATTATGTTCATCTACAACCATATGTGAAATATGTGTGTTTACCTGTGTAAGCTACACATTCATCCCAGCCTGGTCTTCCCCATGCTGCTTCTCTTGTTTCTTTACGGGTTTGTAAATCTGTATACCCTATGAAGGAAATGAAAGACTACTGAGAAAAGGTACAAAATTAGGCCTCAATTTCTTTTACAAAAAAGTCAAAATTCAGTCCATATTTATATGTATATCAATTGAATAAAATTTTGACTGATGAAAGAATGAAAACTCAACCTTTAATTTTTGTTCTTTTTTGAGATTGATAAAAAATTTGAATTTAAAATACATCAAAGAAAGGGTTAGTCATTTCACTCAAAATGATATACCCTGGTACATATTTATACATCATCTGTAACTATATTCCATGGGAAAAAATATACTGTAATACCTCTTTTACAGTTATATCAATCACGGCAATGTTATTTCACATTTCTGTTAACATCAGACAAATTTCAAAAAACAGCCAAACGAAAATTCATCTTTCACTGTAGGGACTTTACTTTTTAAAACCTTTTAATGTACAGATATATTTATGTGTGCCTTTTAGCCGTGAAAAAGTGTAATAAATCAAACCTTTCCTTTTGGAAAGTGTACCAGCACTTACAAACAAGTTTTACCCTGTCCCATTCTTTATGAGCCTATAATTCAGTGGTTGTAGTTGTTTGCTGTCAGTCATATTTGTTTTTGGTTTATAGTTCTAAGCATTAATCAGGCCATTGATTTTCTCTTTTGAACAATTTCACATTTTTTCATGCTGGTGCCTTTTATAGCTTACTATAAGCTATGGGTTTAGCTCATTGTTGAATACCAATTGGTGACCTATAGTTTATCCTTATGCCTCTGGTGGATAGTTGTCTCATTGACAATCCTACTACATCACCGTATGTTTATTTTGAAAGAAATTACAAAGTGTTGTCAGAGAAATTACTTATTAATTATTTTTTTTCAAATTTCTGTTGGTTTTGCTTGTAGACTTTCTCAAATTAGAAAATTATCTATAAGATATACTGGAATAGGGCTGTTCCAGTAATATATTCTATTGTAAAGCCAAACATGTGTAAAATTTCAATTTATTGAGTCTTTTTCATGCAGATGATAAAAAAATTACCCATCAAAACAACTGAAGGGCCTACCTACCCCATTTACACAAGGATTGCTGAATCATCTAAGACACATGTTCATAAGTATAAAATATGTAATTAACAATTATTATATACCTTGTCAGTGTTCTCTCAAAATATTTTCTAAATAACATTAGGGCCTCTCTGTCATAGAAATATTCTCAGTACTCGGAGCACAAAATTTTTGCATGAAAAACCAAATCCAGTATGTTGATTGGTGGATTTCTGAGTCTGAGTACGTTAATTGACTTCAAAATTTTATAACTGAGAGACCTGGCATAGATGAAATTTTCAAAAAAGGATTCTGTTGCTGATCTTTTACAAAATTTTATAATAAAATGTCTTTCTTACTTGTTTTGGAAATAGTATATTCACAAAATTAGTCATGTTAATAGAAATACAATATATAGTATAAAAGTGTGCTTATATTTTTTTGTTTATTTTTAAATACAGTGCTTTTAATTAGTTGAAAATCAGTGCTATAATGTGTAGTTGTTTTAATTTGTCAATAATACTTGTGCATTTCAGTCTGAATTCTCAATGAACTTTGATTAGAACATGCCAGTGAACAAATCAACCTTAAGTTTTTAAGTTTTCACATATCATGCACTGGACTAACAATTATGCAGGCATTGCAAAGGAACAATACTGTACCCGGGGATGTCACATGCTAAAGAGAAAACATACCCCATAGATGATGTACAACATATTGTTCTCCCAGATGCGAGAAGAAACCACCGACAGGCTCGTTATTTGTCTTCCTGTTTTCTATACCACGGGCCCTATGCAACAAATCAAAATCTTATCTCAAGCATTCTCAATAGTTGTCATAGGTTTTAATCCCCAACGAAAAAGTCATTTCAACAAGAGGTTTTGATCTGAAAACTAATAGTTCTGCATGCATGAGAAAATTTTATAAGGAAAGTATTCCCTAAACAGCACTGCACTGTACATATAAAATTCTGCACAAGCCATGATGTAAAACTGAAAATAACATGCAAAAGCACAAAACAAATCAGGCTCTAAGCAACTCATTTACAAGCACAGAGGATCAGATAGTATCTCTTGCATGAATCATCTGCTCCTAATAGATATAATGAATATTTCAAAAACAATTGTATTGAGGTGTATATCATAAACTTTATCTTTAATTTTACAAAGAATATCTTCTACAGGTCTTTATACTTTTCAATACATTTGTTTCTGTTTAAATTAGTTATTAGTAATGGGAGGGGGAATAACTTTAAATCAAACAACTGCATATTTCAAGACTATTTTTAAGTGCATTTGAGCTTTTACACTAATCAACAGCCACTCATATTTTTATAAATGTAAGCAATTGATACTGAAATTGATTATTATTGCATTATTAAATTTACATAAGCATTAGTATTTATATCATTTATATTTGAACATCTTATTATACTGTTTATCTTAAGGATCCTGTATCATGACAGTGGCGGATCCAGGGGGGGTTCCAGGGATTGGAACCGCCCCTTTTTTTTTTACGATCAATGCTTTTGAATAGGGACATATGTTTGGAATCCCCCTTTTAAAAATGGCTGGATCTGCCCCTGATCATGTTGGCTGTTTCAGAATCTCAAGGATTATGGTTAATTTCAATGTCTGTACACCAAAATGAAAATTACTTTATGTCATTGGTTGATTATCCACTGTTTAGAACATTTTTCTGTACGCTTCTGAATATGAAACTCAGAATGCAATAGATTCTGAAATGGCGAATTGTCAGAGTGGTCACTAAATAGAAAAGAATGCAAGAACAAAATTCAAAAAATTTTGGTTAACTTTGGAATTCCACAACAAAGCAAATAATAAATTTATTTTGGAAGACTGTCTACATTGTTATCTTGCTTGTCAAGTTAGGAGATGTCCAACATTCTAAATACTTTCTAATCTTACCTTTTCCAAAATGGTAAGTATATATGAAAACCAAGTTTAAACAGAGTAAAATATTTGTAGTATATCGTCAGAAAAACTACCAAAGGTGGAAGTGACAAAGTTTCCCAGAAATTCAAGCTTCAATTATAAAAATCCTGTATAATGATGTTCACATACAAATAAAAGCAATTATGTCTTAATTGCTTCATAAAAGACTATAATAAAAAATATCTCTGCTTAGGAAACCATTGATAGCTTCTAATTAACGTAGCCAATGAAAATAAATGGATTTTTGTTACAAAGGATGAAAAAGATGCATTCAATTTAGGAAATGAAAATACACTGTGTATTACATGTACAAAACAAAAATACAATGTGAATTTCAGATCACAATTTCATACACAAAAATTGCCATGCAGAAATAGTTTACATAAAACTCAAATCTTTAAGCAAAATCATATATTAAATGACATAAAAAATGTACATAAACATAATGTCAATAAAACACAAAAACCAACTTTTTTCTCCTTTACACATATCAAGATTTTTTTTAATGTCGAATATCTTCACAAGTATGAAAAAAATTTATATCTATAAATGTGTGTTACATTAATGTTATTTTCTTATTGACATTTTGCTTTATACAATCATAATTATCAAAAGCAAAATGCAAAAAACAAAACATACACACAAATAATATCAAAAAATATTAGTAAACATGAATCATTCCAGCCAATTTCTGACAGGGAATTTTCTAGTTTGTTGCAATCCCCTCAACATATTTGTTACTTTTAAATTTAGTGACATATTCAAGAATCTATGAAACAATTTTGTTGTCAAACAACACAAAAAATTTATGGCCAAGAGTGAAGACTGCCTGACTAAATGTGTTGGGTTTTTTTTCTGGTGAACGAACGAACTTGAAAATTCCCTATACAATACTATAATAACAATACTTTTGTTTAAATTTATTAAATTTTGAATCACGAATTTATGACAAGTCAAATATGGATATGATTTCAAACATTTTAAGCCAAATAAATAAAGCAATTTCAAAACTGAATATGACAGTAGCAATTAAGCTTTCTAAATGTATTGTTATAACATTTGGATTTCTGAAATTGACTGAAATATTTATTTGTATTATGAGGGTGAAGCTTGCAGATGTGGACTGAGTCAGGTCCACTCACAACTTACCCCATACATGGTGGACCATATATAAGTCACCTATCTGTGAAAATACACCCAGTACAGGATCTTCTCCCTGTCCTCTGAACTGTATACCTCTAGCCCTTAAAATTGGGATTAAAAATTAGAAACACTTAGAAACTGCACAGGACCATCTTTGTTCACACAAGGCAAAAATCTTTACATAACATAAAATAAAAACAGAAACAATTATGGTGTCATAATAAGGCAAAAAATACTAGATTGTGTTTCCATGTGCTTTACATAAGTTCTTTACACCACTGAGCTACTTGCTGACTGAGCCAAACTTATGTGTCAGATAAAAAAAAATCTATATTTAATCTTTCTCTTGAGGACACTATATGACTGTGAAAGAGATTTGCCTTATTTCAGATTTTTTTTGTTGCTAAATTAACATTCAGCACAAGAGTTAAAAACCTTGTCCCTAACTTCATATCAACCTTATCTTTAATTCAACAATTGAAAAAAATAAAATTTATTAAATCACTGAAGCTTGACTGAGAGGCTGGGCCTCATAAACTGTATGGAAGCTAAAGTATCTATACCAAATACCTGAGTGGTCAATAATTACTGAAAAGGACCTTTACTCTTTTATTAATTAATGCAACCAATAACCAATTAACCCCTTTCAGAAACAATGGACAAACAGATGTATTAAGTATTAAAGTTCCTATGTGAGAAAACTAAACAGTTGAAATATAAATGATGTAAATCTTAATAGCAATAACAGTTTTGATACCTTTTGGTTTTGAAAAAAAAAACAGTTAGTACCAAAATCCTTAAAATCAATATTAACCTTCATTTTGCGTCTTAGAAATTTAAAATACAAATATTTCTTCAAAATTGATGAGTTGAAACAAAATCTTTTTATAGAAAAAATAATATGTTCAGACAAACATGATAACACCAATCCCATACCATTAAGTTTAAATGAAAAATTTGAATAATATCTAGAGACAAAGATTGACCTTAAGGGTTAGGCTAAGAAACCCAATCTATTTTTAGTCTTAGTTGTGACCACCATATTTCTTTTAGTGCAAATCTGAAAATAATTATTGTTCATAGAATTGATACCATGTTTTTTAGTATTGTAGACAAATCTTAGAAAATTTATGTAAGATATGTACATTTTAATAACATCATACTTTGTTATGGATCTGATGTCCCTTCATACCTATGAAGAAAAACTGGTATCTAAGAAACAGAATAAATATGATGTATTAATGTAATTCTGAAATGAACAGAACCTTTTTACACAATGTATTCAAGTATTAAAACTGCTTCCAAAAAACTATGGTAGCAGTTCTTTTCTTATATATAGTATTCTCAGTTTACGCTCAATGAGGCCCTTGGTTCACCTGTGGAAAAAAATAAACTGTCCGCTTAAAGTGTAAATGCCTTTTAATACAGAATCACCTGAAAAAATACTCAAATATTTTTTTTTTAATAAAAATTGTTTTTTTTCACGTACTCATTTGGGTCAGTAGATATTTTATTTAAAAAAACAATTCTGATAGCTATCCTTTCATTTTTTTGGAATTATCTGAAACATAGTATGCCAAAAATTATACATGTGAGTCCAATAGGCTATCACTACATATTCTGTTTTTTATTGGAATCAAATTCTATGAATTTATCTGCTTGATAAATTTCATTTGCTCTTCTTGAAATATGTATACTCAATGCTAAATTGCTAAAATAATAAGTAAACAAATACAATGTACCATATCAAACAACTTCACAATTGTCGTAGATATGGTTACAGTTTTAGATTATCACACCACAAGTAAATTATTACGTTGTGATTGGTTTAACGCCCTCATGTGGTGACCCCCTATGGATCCGTAGGGAGTTAGTAAATTTCATAGTGGGTTCATGACGTCACGGCTACTGTTGATGGTGACGTCATCTATTGATGTTTTTGTATTTTATTGTTTATTTTTCTACAAAACGCTGCAGAAAAAGTATTATAATTACGTGTTGATGCGCTACAACTTAAAAATTGGAACAATAACCTTCAAATTAGGAAAAATTCTCAAATGACAAGAAACTTTACTTTTTGAAATGAACAAATGACAACTATTTATTGATTATAACTGAATATAAAAGTAACAAAATCTGAACAGATGATGCTCACCCTGCTCCCCTGTAATATATATAATGTTTACTTAACTCTTCAAACATTACCTTAATGTCATAAATTATTCACTTTAAACATTATAAAGAAGACAAAATCTTTGCTATATTTCTTTGACATACATATACATAGAAATAGGCTTAACAAAATGTTTACCTGCACCTACTTGCATAAAAGTCATTTAAGTGACACTCTGCTTCATGTTCATGTACCTGTACCAAGTCAGGATCCTTGTTAATGGTTTTTTTATGTTTGGGGAAATTAGTGTTGATGGCACATCTCTTGAGTGTCTGTGTTAAATTTATTCACAACTTTTTTTTAAAGCTTGACATATTGTTTGAATACAAGGCAGGGCTCTCGGTCATAAAACTTTACTCAGTACCCAGAGTACAAAATTTGTGCTAGAAACAACAAATCCTGTATTTTGATTGGTTAATTTCTCAGTCTGATAATAGTGCTGTGGACCTCAAGTCCTGGTATTGAAGACTTCAAATCTTTTTTTTTTTGCGTTATTAGGTTGCTATCTCATTGATGTATACCCCACATTTTTTTTAATTTTTACCCACTTAGTACATTGTAGTACTATTTTTCATATATTTTAAAGACTTCTTTCCCTTTTTATTGTGATAATTTCTCTAACAGTACCATAGTTTTAAATACTCACCAACAGTTTGCCCATTCTATCATTGTGCCAGCCTAAAATACACAATTAATATTATTCATTATTAAGACAAAAATTGGTTTGCTATATGTTTCTGGTTTGAAGGCAAAAGATTTTTTTTATTAAAACCTAATATGTCTTATTGAGATAACATTTTGCTAAGTTACTGGATCTCATGAACTTGTTTGTAGCTTATGATGAAATAAAGGGGGAATATGTTCATAATAATAATAATAACATAATATAATAATAACTCTTTATTTAAAGAGGGTTACACAGTTAGCTATAAAACTTATCTTCCCTGAGGCCCTCATAAAATGCATTCAAATATAACAAACAAACAGTTACAAAATAATCAAACAAACACAAATAAGAAAATCAAATAAATTGTTATGAAATATACAATTTTCAAAACAGGTAAAATGATGAATTCATATAGTATTGGCATCACTAAAATTACCTCAACAATATTTAAAATTTAAGTAAGTGGGTGACAAATGATTATGCATATAAAATTACACAGCTTCATTTTTAAATCTTTTTTGAATGAGCTCTGTTTTGTCTTTGGAACTTTTGACTGTCATATTCCTTAAACAATATTGGTTTATTTCTGGCATTTCTTTAAATTTTTCTGTTACATATACAGGGGCTTCATTCTCAATGCATTTCTGCATCAAAACAGATTTATGGTATGAGATTCTGTTCTCTACTGTCATCCACCCAAGTTGTTGAAACTGAGGTGCTGAAGCTCAAAGTGGATCCACATCTAAAATTAGTCTTGCAGCCCTTTTCTGCAATTTTATTATTCTTACTAGCTCATTTTTAGCACAACCACTCCAAAAAATTCAACAATAATCTATCAGTGGGAGAATATAACCATAATAAAATAATTTTCTTGAATCAATATTTAGAAATTTTCTTGATCTTAGAGAGTAAATGAAGTCTAGATGATTTTGATGAACATAAGTAATTAACATGGCCTGTCCATGTCAGATTAGAGTCAATTCTAACACCTAAAAGTTTTTCAATTGATGATTTTTGAAGAATATTATTCACGATAGTTAGAACTGTCCATGGGACACAGATGATGCCCCACTTGCATATAACGTTATAAAGGGACATAACTCAAGAACGGTAAAAGTGATGCTACCCAAATTTGTGCTTGATCTGAGTTTTCTGGTAATAAACACTGTTCATAAGTTTCATAACATTTGGTTGAGGCAAACTTAAGTAAGAGAACAGAAAGGGCAGAACTCTAGAACGGTAAAAGTGACACCACCAAAAATCAAACTTGATCTGTGTTTTGTGGTGATAAGCATTGTGCATAGGTTTCATAACATTTGGTTGAGGCAAACTAAAGTTAGAGAACGGAAACGAAAAATTAAGCAATTTTTCCATTCGTAAAGGGCATAACTATAGAACGGTGAAAGTGACACCCCCAAAATTCAAATCTGATCTCAGTTTTGTGGTAATAAGCATTGTGTATAAGTTTCATAACAATTGGTTGAGGAAAACGAAAAATTCAGCAATTTGTCCATTTGTAAAGGGGCATAACTCTAGAATGGTAAAAGTGACGCCACCAAAATTCAGACTTGATCTGTGTTTTGTGGTAATAAGCATTGTGTATAAGATTCATAACATTTGGTTGAGCAAACTAAAGTGAGAGAACAGAAATGAAAAATTCAGCAATTTTTCCATTTGTAAAGTGGTATAACTCTAGAACAGTAAAAGTGACGCCAAAAAATTCAAACTTGATCTGTGTTTTGTGGTAACAAGCATTATGTATAAGTTTCATAACATTTGGTTGAGGCAAACTAAAGTTAGAGAACGTTAACCAATTCTGGGACGTACGGACGTACAGACGGACAAGGGTAAAACTTAATGACCCTCCACTACGGCAGGGGAAAATAAATGTGGATAGTGTCCACATGTGGACACAGATGATGCCCCCGCTTGCATATCATATAGTAATAAAGGGACATAACTGAGGAACGGTAAAAGTGACGCTACCCAAATTTGAACTTGATCTGAGTTTTGTGGTAATAAGTGTTGTGTGTAAGTCTCATAACATTTGGTTGAGGCTAACTTAAGTAGAGAACAGAAACTAAAAATTCAGCAATTTTTCTATTTGTACACACACATAACTCTAGAACGGTTGTTAATAAGTTTTATAACATTTGGTTGAGACAAACTAAAGTTAGAGAACGGAAACGAAAAATTCAGCAATTTTTATGTTTATAAAGGGACATAACTCAAGAATGGTAAAAGTGTCGCCACCAAATTTCGTACTTAATCTGTATTATGTAGTAATAAGCATTGTTTAAAGCGGCATAACTCTAGAACGGTTAAAGTGACGCCACCAAAATTCAAACTTGATCTGTGTTTTGTGGTAATAAGCATTGTGTATAAGTTTCATACCATTTGGTTGAGGCCAACTTAAGTTAGAGAACAGAAACTAAAAATTTTGCAATTTTTCCATTTATAAACGGGCATAACTCTAGAACGGTTAA
This sequence comes from Mytilus coruscus, assembly GCA_017311375.1. Lineage (NCBI taxonomy): Eukaryota > Metazoa > Mollusca > Bivalvia > Mytilida > Mytilidae > Mytilus > Mytilus coruscus. The sequence continues at coordinate 38,663,644 of CM029598.1, forward strand.
AGTGACGCCACCAAAATTCAAACTTGATCTGTGTTTTGTGGTAATAAGCATTGTGTATAAGTTTCATAACATTTGGTTGAGGCCAACTCAAGTTAGAGAACAGAAACCAATTTTGGTAGGTACGTATGGACGGACAAGGGTAAAACTTAATGCCCCCACCACTACGGTGGGGGCATAAAAAAACTCAAGATAAAAAGAGAAAATATTCCAATGTATAGTTTCTTTGCATATAGTCATAACTAGAAAAACAAAATTAAATATTTTTCGTTTCCGGTTGTAAAATATTGAACAAATTTCAGATTAAATACTTTTCACTAACACTTTAACCTGATACAGGACAGACTAATAGATGGACATACACACAGACCAGAAAACACAAGGCTCCCTTTTATTGTAGGGGGGACATAAAAACATGAGCAACATGACATGTCCCAATAGTTGAGCAGGAACTGTTTACCCTTCCAGAGCACCTTTATTCACTCCTATTTATTGTGGGGTTTCTTTAGTTTAATGGACTGCTTGTTTTTTCGTATTTTTCATTAGGCTACAAAGTTGACTGTTCTCTTTTAACATCTGGTTTAGATGGTCCATATCTTCTTGCCATTTTCTAGAAGGCATATAAATTATGCAAACATGGTAATTCAGTGAAAAAAAATTTTGCTAGTGTTGAGTATATCAATGTGAAACATGATGATTACTGGTGATTGAATTCAATAATATGTTCTCATAAAAACATAATACTGTAAATTCAGAAATTACTGAAAGATTTTTTTTTTATTGCGAATAATGTGACTAGGTGAGTATCTCAATAATAAGAACTTGCATTCTGAAATCTGACACTTATATTTGTATGCAGCTTTTCTGTAATCGCAATAATCATTCTCACATTTTGATCTGTGATATCAAATGCTTGCAATAATTTCTGAATTTAAAATAGACTACAAGAAAAATACTACAAATGTGGTTTGTTAATAATGTTTGAACTTATTTTGAAATTCTTTAACAATGATTCATACCTTCAATGTATAACTTCTCATTTCATAAATGTTTTTACCGTTTCTTGGTTCAAGTTTTGGCCAAAAACTAAATGCTAACAAGATCTGATTCTTCCTGGATCGTAACATTTTATTTCTGGCTAATCTGTATTCTATAAAGTCCTGAAAGAAATATAAAAGAAAGGTAAAATGTTTGTTTATAATCTGAAAATGCTAATCGTAAAACATGTAGGTCACTAACAGATTCTACGATTTAAAGGTTGAAGAACACATGCACTCAAAGTGTAAGATCTCATAATTTTGACTATGCTTGTCTGAGTGAGATAAAACAAGCTTTTATTTAAGGTATCTGAAATTTTCATTTGTTGCCTTTTCATTGCAGATTTCTTATCTTATTTTGTTCCATTTAACAAACAAAATCAATAAAAAAAACTCCATTGTTTTCATAGATTTACTTCTCTTTTCAAAATGTAATAATAAAGTAGACAGCATACTTTTCTTATGTTACAGTGTTTAGAGGTTTTTCCATACTCCTATATTTTTTTACTGACTTCAAGTGAAACAGAAATAGCATAGTCTTGTTTCAAAAAAGAGAAATAAGTATACATGATAATAAAATGCTCCGCAGAGCGCAGCTTGATACGACCGCAGAGGTCGAACCCTGAACAGTTGGGGCAAGTATGGACACAACATTCAAGCTTGATACAGCTCTGAATTTGGATTGTGATTGACTATTTGACACAGCATAGGTTTCTGACACAGAATGAATGTGGTCTAAGAACTTAAGAATTTTAAATTGGACATTCACCTATTATGGTCCAATATCCAAAATCTAAATACATGGTTAGATTCAGCATATCAAAGAACCCTAAGAGTTCAATTTTGATGAAATCAAACAAAGTTTAATTTTGGACCCTTTGACCTCAATGTGGACAAAGTTGATAACGGGCCCAAAATCAAAAATCTAAATACATGGTTAGATTCAGCATATCAAAGAACCCCATATATTCCATTTTTGTTGAAATCAAACAAAGTTTAATTTTGGACCCTTTTGACCTCAATGTGGACAAAGTTGATAACGGGGCCCAAAAATCAAAAATCTAAATACATGGTTAGATTCAGCATATCAAAGAACCCCATATATTCAATTTTGTTGAAATCAAACAAAGTTTAATTTTGGACCAACTTGAAAACTGGGCCCATAATCAAAATCTAAATACATGATTAGATTCAGCATATCAAAGAACCCTAAGAATTCAATTTTGTTAAAATCAAACTAAGTTTAATTTTGGACCCTTTGGACCTTAATGTATACCAATTTGAAAACGGGACCAAAAATTAAGAATCTAAATACACGGTTAGATTCAGCATATCAAAGAACCCCATATATTCAATTTTGTTGAAATCAAACAAAGTTTAATTTTGGACCCTTTTGACCTCAATGTGGACAAAGTTGATAATGGGGCCCAAAATCAAAAATCTAAATACATGGTTAGATTCAGCATATCAAAGAACCCAATATATTCAATTTTGTTGAAATAAAACAAAGTTTAATTTTGGACCCCGATTTGGACCAACTTGAAAACTGGGCCCATAATCAAAAATTGAAATACATGTTTAGATTCAGCATATCAAAGAACCCCAAGAATTCAATTTTGTTAAAATCAAATTAAGTTTAATTTTGGACCCTTTGGACCTTAATGTAGACCAATTTGAAAACGGGACCAAAATTAAGAATCTAAATACATGGTTAGATTCAGCATATCAAAGAACCCCATATATTCAATTTTGTTGAAATCAAACAAAGTTTAATTTTGGACCCCAATTTGGACCAACTTGAAAACTGGGCCCATAATCAAAATCTAAATACATGATTAGATTCAGCATATCAAAGAACCCTAAGAATTCAATTTTGGTTAAAATCAAACTAAGTTTAATTTTGGACCCTTTGGACCTTAATGTAGACCAATTTGAAAGCGGGACCAAAATTAAGAATCTAAATACACGGTTAGATTCGGCATATCAAAGAACCCCAATAATTCAATTTTGATGAAATCAAACAAAGTTTAATTTTGGACCCTTTGAACCTCAATGTGGACCAATTTAAAAGCGGGCCCAAAATCCAAAAACTTAATACACGGTTAGATTCAGCATATTAAAGAACCCCAAGAATTCAAGAATAAAACCCATTGAAATTGGTCAAGAAATAAGCAATTTATACAAAGAATCTTCTTTGCACAATACTGTGCAATTAAATATTTCTTGCAATTGCGCAATACTGTGCAATTGAATATTTCTTGCTATTGTGCAATACTGTACAATTGACAATTTCTTCCTATTGTGCAATATTGTGCTATTGGATATTTCTTGCTATTGCGCAATACTGTGCAATTGAAGATTTCTTGCTATTGCGCAATACTGTGCAATTGAAAATTTCTTGCTATTGCACAATACTTATTATATAATAATTTACATATCCTGTTTGGTGTGTATCTCCTGCCATATCATTATTATTTGCTTTTAAATATAAATCATAAATAACCAACTTAAAATGGAAAATTTTAAAGAAAAAAAAAAAGGAAAAAAAGGAAAAAAAAGGAAAAATCCCCCAATTTTGAACCCACTTATGATTCATCACCCCAAACTCTATCCCAGCCTTAAATGAGGTATGGTACCTTGCAGTACAATTTCAGAGAGATCCATACACTTAAACACAAGTTATTGTCTGGAAACTAGAAAATGCTTATTTTGACCCTTTTGGCCCCTAATTCCTAAACGTTTAGGGCAATTACCCCAAACTCAATTCCAGCTTTCCCTTTGTGATATGGAACCTTGTAGTACAATTTCAGAAAGATCCATACACTTACACACAAGTTATTGTCCTGAAACTAAAAAATGCTTATTTTTTGCCCCTTTTTTGGCCCCTAATTCCTAAAATTTTGAGGCAATTACCCCCAAAATCAATCCCAGCATTCCCTTTGTGATATGGAACCTTGTGGTACAATGTCAGAGATCCATACACTTACACACAAGTTATTGTCTGGAAGTTACAAAATGCTTATTTTGGCCCTTTTGGCCCCTAATTCCTTAACTGTTGGTACCATAACCCCAAAATCAATCCCAACCTTCCTTTGTGGTATTGAACCTTATGGTAAAATTTCCTAGAGATCCATTTACTTAAACTAAAGTTAGAGTGCGAAAACCAATGTGTCTTTGGACGACGGACGACGCGTAACGTCATACCAATATCGACCACAAAAATTTTTGCGGTCGTATAAAAACGTCAACTTAATAAATGTGGATTGTGTCCACATGTGGACACAGATGATGCCTTGCATATCATATAGTTATAAAGGGACATAACTGAAGAACGGTAAAAGTGGCGCTACCCAAATTTGAACTTGATCTGAAGTACGGTACTGACATGATTTAAACAAACGTTCTAAAATTGTCCGTTATAAAATTTTAAATTATAAAGAAACAAGGTTTCAACCCCGGGTTGACCTTAGATGAATTTGGCTATTTTTTAGGTATTTTGTCATATAGTTCTTCAACTGGGACTTATACATCCTCGGATTTCAAATGTTTGGCATTGAGGCCCTGATGAAGGTAAATCCAGAAAAGCCCGGACGCATAAATTATTAAAAGTGTTGTTTTCAATTTTTTTCTTGCCATTTTCTAGAAAGCATATAAATTATGCAAACATGGTAATTCAGTGAAAAATAACTTTTGCTAGTGTTGAGTATATCAATGTGAAACTTGATGATTTCTGGTGATTGAATTCAATAATATGTTCTCATAAAACATAATACTGTAAATTCAGAAATTACTGAAAGTTTTTTTATTGGTAATAATGACTAGGTGAGTATCTCAATAATAAGAACTTGCATTCTGAAATCTGACACTTATATTTGAAAACGTCAACTTAATAATGTGGATTGTGTCCACATGTGGACACAGATGATGCCCTTGCATATCATATAGTTATAAAGGGACATAACTGAAGAACGGTAAAAGTGACGCTACCCAAATTTGAACTTGATCTGAGTTTTGTGGTAATAAGCATTGTGTGTAAGTCTCATAACATTTGGTTGAGGCAAACTTAAGTTAGAGAATGGAAACTAAAAATTTTGCAATTTTTCTATTTATAAAGGGGCATTACTCTAGAACGGTTTGAGTGACACCACCAAAATTCAAACTTGATCTGTATTTTGTGGTAATACATGTAAGCATTGTGTGTAACTTTCATAACATTTGGTTGAGGCAAACTTAAGTAGAGAATGGAAACTAAAAATTTTGCAATTTTTCCATTTATAAATGGGCATAACTCTAGAACGGTTAAAGTAACGCCACAAAATTCAAACTTGATCTGTGTTTTGTGGTAATAAGCAATGTGTATAAGTTTCATAACATTTGGTTGAGGCAAACTCAAGATAGAGAACGGAAACCAATTTTGGGACATATGTACGTACAGACGGACAAGGGTAAAACTTACTGCCCCTCCGCTACGGCGGGGGCATAAAAAACCTTGATAGCTTCTGAGAATCACAATAATTCATATTACCTAAAAACTATGTTGTAGATTTCAATACACAATTTATTTTTTTTAATTTACCCCCAATCAGACTCTAAAAAAAGTGTATGATTCTCAGGTTTTTCACTAAGGTTTCAGTGGTTCAATTTCATGCAAAAATAAGGACTAAGTGGATTGATGAAGTACAATCAATTGACTAATCAACAATCTGCAATATTTTTAAAAGTTATTGCAAGACACAATATACTAACCCGATCTGTTCTGTAAATTTCTGTAGCATTGTTTAACACTGGGTAACCACCTTTATATTCCCATATGTGTACTGAAATATATGTTGATAATGAGTTATGTTAGTTTCATATGCCTATTAAAGGCGAAGTAATGAAAGTACAGCAGTCTACAAACAGAACAGGTGCTGACCCAGGTTTTGATGGAGGGGCACTCCTGAGAATTAGGACTTAAAAGAACCATATTTTGACATAAAATTGGGTGTAATTTTACCTATAAATTACATTTGTTTTCTTTTGGTAAGAGGGGGCACGCCTGGAGTGCTCTCATCTGAATCTGCGCCTGCAGAAACTATAAAATATTTGTAAAACTGCTGATTTGGAAATAAACATATATTGTTGGCTGTAATCTTATCTACCATAAATATTAAAGATTGGCACTGCCAAAACATTTGCTTGTGTATCACACCTTTTTTTTTATTCTTTTCTAAACAATAATATGTAAAGAAATAATTAACCTTTTTAGTTACTTTCTTACAAACTGATTAAGTTAATTAACAATATTTCAAAGCATATATACTTTTAATTGTAACTTATCTATCATCTTATTTTTTGTGAGGCACAGACTTCCACTTTTGTCAATCCCAATTACTAAACAATGATTTATGAATAAAAATAATAATAAATTCTTTATTTAAAGAGGGTAAGCACAGTTAGTTACAATTACTAATTTTCCCTGAGGCCCTCATATACAATACATGTAAAAAATAATAATAAGAGAAACAAAGCAAACATACAAAACAACATATTAACACAATCATATAGTCATGATAGTTCAATGTACATGTATCATAATTAGAACATATAAAACAGTTACAGATTGCATGTAGTAAATAGATATTATATACAAATCAAAATCATACACTCTAAAAAGTAATAGTTGCAATCATTTCAAGACTGAATATTGGGACTGTCTCAAGTATTGTTTTATAATTTGTTTAAAAGAAAAAGTGTTTTGCACTTTACACATTTCATATGGTTGTCTGTTCCATAACACTGATCCAGAATAAGCAAAAGATTTTTTAAACAGTTCAGTTTTTGGCTTAGGATACAAGAAGAAGATTTTCTGCAGGCGCAGATTCAGAATAAGAAGAAGTTTTCCAACCACTGGCTCAACATGGGAATGGAAGTAACGATGCCCCTAAACGCACGAATGATGTTCACTAAAACCAAAGTTTTTGACGGAAATACATCAAACTCGAAAGTTGTCTATTCAAAAGAGAAAACGAAAGGCCTGATTACATACCAGCCTCATCCTGATCGCCTATTTCCACTGTAAAACTAGCCACTAATTTGGCACCGGTTTTCTTTTCATGCATCAGATCTTGAAACCTTGAGCTGAAATAAAAACACTATTGATAATTCACACAAAAACACAAAACAATTAACATCTTCATATATGTAACAGTGTATTATGTTGACTAATAAGAACAATTGCTTCTAACAAGTTTAAAATCAAATGTCTGTACATCCAACTAATAAAGCTATCAAAAAATCTCATTTCAATGCAATTTATTAGCCGTGACAGATTTAATTTCAAGGTATTTGTGTGAACTATATTGCAATGTAGGAAATTTTACAATTATCATCCCAAATTGGTCAAACCATCCTTCAAACCATTATCTTCCAGACATTTCAGTATTTACAATGGATTGTCAAAACATAAATGAATGAAACCAACGTAACATATAGTGTTTAAGCCATGTAAGAGTTTAAATAGGCTGGTGAAGGGCAAGGACATCAATTGCTCTCACAGACCATTTGAGTCAAGTGACTCATGAGCTAGAAATAAAGATGATGATGATTGATGGCTGTCTAAAATCAAATGGCCAATTAAATGCATATTCAGACTGAGAACACAATTAAAGAGATATGAATAAGAACTCTGCTTTGTACTAGACTAACAAGTTGAGCTGGATCTTTAACATGCTAGCTCACAAAGTAACATTCCAAAGACCTGTTAGTGTTACCCTACTGGACAAATTATTTTGACTCCAGACCAACCAGTCTTTATTCTTACTCTTAAATACTGTGTACTAAGGGGAGAAGCCATAAATACTAACTTTTTTAAGTCTTTGGTCTGATCAAGAAGTTGATAGAACCCATGACCTCCCGCATTGAAACAAGCATGCTACCATGAGACAAACAGGTAAGTCTTTTAAATAAAGAACTATCCTATGTAAACAAACTTTCATATATACTTGGACTGCTATTTTTAAAAGAAGATTTGGAGGAAAGGGGAGGGGTGGTATTTCAGTCATTAGAACCAACTGAGGTTTCAAGTTCTGGTCTTCATTAAAGTTAAAAAAAAAACACATATCTTACATAACCTATATCAAACTGTAAAACTTATAAAATAATACAAGTGATCTATGTAGAAATCCAATTAGGTTTAAAAGGACAAAAAGTAACAAATAATGACAGCTTCATTGTGTAACTAATAAATTAATCAGATAATAACCTCAATTATTGATTGAATAATCTTTGTTTATTTTACATTATATTGTTAAACAAATAAAGGCCTAATAAATCAACATTTAAATATTTTGAGTCTGATATTTTCGATAACATGAAATTAAAAACACACAAATTCCATGTTTTGACGGCTTTCATATTCCTGTATTTTGCAGTAGATTGCTTATGTTCTTAAGACACAGTTAGAGACGATCAATCAATGACGTCGTTTACACCGATTGACCTCTGGTTACTGATTCATAAATAGTATACCACATGGGGATATGATTGGAACAGCCAAATCAAATCATGACATTGTCGATCAGCTGACATACAATATATTTATATTTCAGTACGGTGTGTACTCAAAGCATTTGAAGAATGTCATATTAGAATTCCAAATCTTTAAACTACATTTGTAGTGATAAACAGAGAAAAAGTGTGAACTGTGACTAAAATACCAAGAACCAGGATAAGATGAAGATGTATGTAACCATGGTAACTTTGACTGGCATTCCAAAACAATGGATAATAAAATGCTCTGCAGGGCGCAGTTTGATACGACCGCAGAGGTCGAACTCTGAATAGTTGGGGCAAGTATAGACACAACATTTAAGCTTGATACAGCTCTGAATTTGGATTGTGATTAAATATTTGACACAGCATAGGTTTCTGACACAGAATGAATGTGGTCTAAGAACTTAAAATTTTAAATTGGACATTCACCTATTATGGTCCAATATCCAAAATCTAAATACATGGTTAGATTCAGCATATCAAAGAACCTCAAGAGTTCAATTTTGATGAAATCAAACAAAGTTTAATTTTGGACCCTTTTGACCTCAATGTGGACAAAGTTGATAACGGGCCCAAAAATCAAAAATCTAAATACATGGTTAGATTCAGCATATCAAAGAACCCCATCTTTTCAATTTTGTTGAAATCAAACAAAGTTTAATTTTGGACCCGATTTGGACCAACTTGAAAACTGGGCCCATAATCAAAAATCTAAATACATGTTTAGATTAAGCATATCAAAGAACCCTAAGAATTCAATTTTGTTAGAATCAAACTAAGTTTAATTTTGGACCCTTTGGACCTTAATGTAGACCAATTTGAAAACGGGACCAAAAATTAAGAATCTAAATACACGGTTACATTCGGCATATCAAAGAACCCCAATAATTCAATTTTGATGAAATCAAACAAAGTTTAATTTTGGACCCTTTTGACCTCAGTGTGGACAAAGTTGATAATGGGGCTCAAAATCAAAAATCTAAATACATGGTTAGATTCAGCATATCAAAGAACCCCATATATTCAATTTTGTTGAAATCAAACAAAGTTTAATTTTGGACCCGATTTGGACCAACTTGAAAACTGGGCCCATAATCAAAAATCTAAATACATGTTTATATTCAGCATATCAAAGAACCCTAAGAATTCAATTTTGTTAAAATCAAACTAAGTTTAATTTTGGACCCTTTGGACCTTAATGTAGATTAATTTGAAAACGGGACCAAAAATTAAGAATCTAAATACTTGGTTAGATTCGGCATATCAAAGAACCCCAATAATTCAATTTCTGATGAAATCAAACAAAGTTTAATTTTGGACCCTTTTGACCTCAATGTGGACAAAGTTGATAACGGGGCCCAAAATCAAAATCTAAATACATGGTTAGATTCAGCATATCAAAGAACCCCATATATTCAATTTTGTTGAAATCAAACAAAGTTTCATTTTGGACCCGATTTGGACCAACTTGAAAACTGGGCCCATAATCAAAAATCTAAATACATGTTTAGATTCAGCATATCAAAGAACCCTAAGAATTCAATTTTGTTAAAATCAAACTAAGTTTAATTTTGGACCCTTTGGACCTTAATGTAGACCAATTTGAATAAAATGCTCCATGAGGGCTCAGCTTGATACGACCGCAGAGGTCGAACCCTGAATAGTTGGGGCAAGTATGGACACAACATTCAAGCTTGATACAGCTCTGAATTTGGATTGTGATTAAATATTTGACACAGCATAGGTTTCTGACACAGAATGAATGTGGTCTAAGAACTTAAAAATTTTAAATTGGACATTCACCTATTATGGTCCAATATCCAAAATCTAAATACATGGTTAGATTCAGCATATCAAAGAACCCCAAGAGTTCAATTTTGATGAAATCAAACAAAGTTTAATTTTGGACCCTTTTGACCTCAATGTGGACAAAGTTGATAACGGGTCCCAAAATCAAAATCTAAATACATGGTTAGATTCAGCATATCAAAGAACCCCATATATTCAATTTTGTTGAAATCAAACAAAGTTTAATTTTGGACCCGATTTGGACCAACTTGAAAACTGGGCCCATAATCAAAAATCTAAATACATGTGTAGATTCAACATATCAAAGAACCCTATGAATTCAATTTTGTTAAAATCAAACTAAGTTTAATTTTGGACCCTTTGGACCTTAATGTAGACCAATTTGAAAAGGGACCAAAAATTAAGAATCTAAATCCACGGTTAGATTCGGCATATCAAAGAACCCCAATAATTCAATTTTGATGAAATCAAACAAAGTTTAATTTTGGACCCTTTTGACCTCAATGTGGAAAAATTGATAACGGGCCCAAAAATCAAAAATCTAAATACATGGTTAGATTCAGCATATCAAAGAACCCCATATATTCAATTTTGTTGAAATCAAACAAAGTTTAATTTTGGACCCCAATTTGGACCAACTTGAAAACTGGGCCCATAATCAAAAATCTAAATACATGTTTAGATTCAGCATATCAAAGAACCCTAAGAATTCAATTTTGTTAAAATCAAACTAAGTTTAATTTTGGACCCTTTGGACCTTAATGTAGACCAATTTGAAAACGGGACCAAAAATTAAGAATCTAAATACACGGTTAGATTCGGCATATCAAAGAACCCCAATAATTCAATTTTGATGAAATCAAACAAAGTTTAATTTTGGACCCTTTTGACCTCAATGTGGAAAAATTGATAACGGGCCCAAAATCAAAAATCTAAATACATGGTTAGATTCAGCATATCAAAGAACCCCATATATTCAATTTTGTTGAAATCAAACAAAGTTTAATTTTGGACCCCAATTTGGACCAACTTGAAAACTGGGCCCATAATCAAAATCTAAATACATGTTTAGATTCAGCATATCAAAGAACCCTAAGAATTCAATTTTGTTAAAATCAAACTAAGTTTAATTTTGGACCCTTTGGACCTTAATGTAGACCAATTTGAAAACGGGACCAAAAATTAAGAATCTAAATACACGTTAGATTCGGCATATCAAAGAACCCCAATAATTCAATTTTGATGAAATCAAACAAAGTTTAATTTTGGACCCTTTGGACCTCAATGTGGACCAATTTAAAATGGGGCCCAAAATCCAAAAACTTAATACATGATTAGATTCAGCATATTAAAGAACCCCAAGAGTTCAAGAATAAAACCCCATTGAAATTGGTCAAGAAATAAGCAATTTATACAAAGTATCTTCTTTTGCACAATACTGTGCAATTGAATATTTCTTGCAATTGCGCAATACTGTGCAATTGAATATTTCTTGCTATTGCTAATACTGTACAATTGACAATTTCTTGCTATTGCACAATATTGTGCTATTGGATATTTCTTGCTATTGCGCAATACTGTGCAATTGAAGATTTCTTGCTATTGCGCAATACTGTACAATTGAAAATTTCTTGCTATTGCACAATACTTATTATATAATAATTTACACATCCTGTTAGGTGTGTATCTCCTGCCATATCATTATTATTTGCTTTTAAATATAAATCAGAAATAACCAACTTAAAATGGAAAATTTTAAAGAAAAAAAGGAAAAAAGAAAACTCCCCAATTTTTGAACCCCTTATGATTCATCACCCCAAACTCAATCCCAGCCTTCCTTTGAGGTATGGTACCTTGCAGTACAATTTCAGAGATCCATACACTTGAACACAAGTTATTGTCTGGAAACTAGAAAATGCTTATTTTGGCCCCTTTTGGCCCCTAATTCCTAAACATTTCAGGCAATTACCCCAAAACTCAATTCCAGCTTTCCTTTGTGATATGGAACCTTGTAGTACAATTTCAGAAAGATCCATACACTTACACACAAGTTATTGTCATGAAACTAGAAAATGCTTGTTTTTGCCCCTTTTGGCCCCTAATTCCTAAACGTTTCAGGCAATTACCCCAAACTCAATTCCAGCTTTCCTTTGTGATATGGAACCTTGTAGTACAATTTCAGAAAGATCCATACACTTACACACAAGTTATTGTCATGAAACTAGAAAAATGCTTGTTTTTTGCCCCTTTTTTGGCCCCTAATTCCTAAAATTTGGAGGCAATTACCCCCAAAATCAATCCCAGCATTCCCTGTGTGATATGGAACCTTGTGGTACAATGTCAGAGAGATCCATACACTAACACACAAGTTATGTCTGGAAGTTACAAAATGCTTATTTTGGCCCTTTTGGCCCCTAATTCCTTAACTGTTGGTACCATAACCCCAAAATCAATCCCAACCTTCCTTTTGTGATATTGAACCTTATGGTAAAATTTCATAGAGATCCATTGACTTAAACTAAAGTTAGAGTCGAAAACCAATGCATATTCGGACGACGACGCCGACGCCGACGCTAACGTCATACCAATATACGACCACAAAAATTTTTGCGGTCGATAAAAAGGACCAAAATTAAGAATCTAAATACACGGTTAGAACCCCAATAATTCAATTTTGATAAAATCAAACAAAGTTTAATTTTGGACCCTTTGGACCTCAATGTGGACCAATTCAAAACGGGCCCAAAATCCAAAAACTTAATACACGGTTAGATTCAGCATATTAAAGAACCCCAAGAGTTCAAGAATAAAACCCCATTGAAATTGGTCAAGAAATAAGCAATTTATACAAAGTATCTTCTTTGCACAATACTGTGTAATTGAATATTTCTTGCAATTGTGCAATATTGTGCAATTGAATATTTCTTGCTATTGCATAATACTGTACAATTGACAATTTCTTGCTATTACAAATATTGTGCTATTGGATATTTCTTGCTATTACGCAATACTGTGCAATTGAAGATTTCTTGCTATTGCTTATACTGTGCAATTGAAAATTTCTTGCTATTGCACAATACTTATTATATAATAATTTACACATCCTGTTTGGTGTGTATCTCCTGCCATATCATTATTATTTGCTTTTAAATATAAATCAGAAATAACCAACTTAAAATGGAAAATTTAAAAAAAAAAAAAAAAAAAAAAAAAAAAAAATCCCCCAATTTTTTCAACCCCTTATGATTCATCACCCCAAACTCAATCCCAGCCTTCCTTTGAGGTATGGTACCTTGCAGTACAATTTCAGAGAGATCCATACACTTGGACACAAGTTATTGTCTGAAACTAGAAAATGCTTATTTTGGCCCCTAATTCCTAAACGTTTCAGGCAATTACCCCCAAACTCAATTCCAGCTTTCCTTTGTGATATGGAACCTTGTAGTACAATTTCAGAAAGATCCATACACTTACACACAAGTTATTGTCATGAAACTAGAAAATGCTTGTTTTTGCCACTTTTTGCCCCTAATTCCTAAAATTTAGAGGCAGTTACCCCCAAAAATCAATCCCAGCATTCCCTTTGTGATATGGAACCATGTGGTACAAAGTCAGAGAGATCCATACACTAACACACAAGTTATGTCTGGAAGTTACAAAATGCTTATTTTGGCCCCTAATTCCTTAACTGTTGGTACCATAACCCCAAAATCAATCCCAACCTTCCTTTTGTGATATTGAACCTTATGGTAAAATTTCATAGAGTTCCATTGACTTAAACTAAAGTTAGAGTGCGAAAACCAATGCGTCTTCAGGCGACGACGACGACAACAACGACGACGCTAACGTCATACCATTATACGACCGCAAAATTTTTTTGCGGTCGTATAAAAGAAGTGAAATAAAAGAAGAATTTTCTGAGGACACGAATGCCCCCGCTAAAGCTTCAAACAAACAAAAATAGGACGGACAGACAGAAAGACGGAAGGATGGACAGTCAAGGGTAGCACTTAATGTCCCTGTCGCCTACGGCAGGGGCATAAAAAATTAAGCCTTACAGCAGGTCACAAATGACTTCTCTTCCCTTATCTATAATTTTCTATTGTTATATTAAAATTTTTTTTGTGATCACATTCATTATTTAACCATATTTTAAATGAAATGTAATTTGAAAAGAAAAAATAATGGAATATCTGATGAGACACTTTGCACTTATTCATATCTGCAAAACGATGATCCTGAAATACAAATTCTATCAATTAATTACAAGCTATATTACTTACAACTGATTTAAGTAATCTTCCATAAACTCAGGTTTCACAGCATGAACTACATAGAAAAGAAATCTCAAAATACTACATGGTTATAAACAAAAGGGGTCAAAAACATTTTGAGAAGACCCAAAATCTCATACAAATCCTAATGTGTCAAGATTTGCATTTAGGCTTCTAACAAAATGGCTTTACCTTTAGTGTCATACTTCTGAAAATGCAAAAGCACTAACATGACAAAGATATATGAAAGAAAATTCTTGCAAAAGCTTTAAAAACAATATTTCCATTATTATTTTTCATTAGTATTTTCACTTTTTTATATTTAAAAGGACTATTCCAAGTAAATTAACATGGTATTTGTATGCAGGAAGGCATGGTGATGCAGAGAACTAATTATAGCATTTCTAAAGCATTATAAATACACTCTAGATGTCTTTTTGTTTTTTGTGTTTTTCAGGTTCCTGTTTCGTTAAGATATATCCCGTCTCTTTTTATTCATGAATAATTAACAGCAGAAGTTATTTTGAAGCCATGTGTTCTTTTAGAAATAATCGTAATAAAGAAATTAGAAAGATAATTATTGAAAAAATAATTACTTACACTGTATTTCATACACTGTTTCCTTGGACGAAAGAAGACTAGAATGTGATTCTTTAGTAGGCTTTAATGTTCGTACTCTGAGTAAATTTTTGAAGAATCCTCCATTTTTAGATGTCTGTTGTTCCTCTTGTTGTGGTTGCTCTTGAATGGCCTCTTTATTAGAAAGCAGTATCTGGGATGTCCTAAAACATCTAAAATAAGAAATTTCAAACATTTATACAATGTCAAGGTCATGTGGCAAATTCTGTATTATTAGATAGCAAAAGCTAAACCAAAGATTCTCTCAATAACTTAACAAGAATATACATTATACCATGCCCTACTTGCACCATCACATTTCCATGTTCAGTGAACCTTGTAGTTTTGTCAAAACCCATATTTTGCAAATATATTTAACAGTTCACTTAATCATAAACATATAATACATGTACCTTGTAATAGAAACCAAAACTTTAACTTAACTACTAAAATGCTTCGCTGAGCGCAGCCGGATACAACCGCAGAGGTCCAACGCAAAACAGTTGGGGCAAAAATGGACACAATATTCGCGCTTGACACAGGTCTGAATTTGGATTGTAATTAAATATTTGACACATAATAGGTTTCTGACACAGAATAACTGTAATCAAAGAACTTAGAATTGGTTATATGATTTGAATTTATATTAAATTTTTTGCTTTTGTGCAATAGACCATGCGGTTGCGTATTGATCCACCCCTTTATTTTGCAAAAAAAAAAAATATTTGAAGAAAGAAATTTTCTTTTTAATTTCTGAAATCTGAAATGAGAAAAAATTGTTTGCAACCATAATTACCAATTTAAATACATCATAAAAGTCTTAAAATAGAAAATGACATACATAATCATGGCTAAAATTAATATTCCTTTAATAGTAACTTCTAAAAATTAATTGACAGCTAATCACCTCAAGACAATACAACATCTTTATACATAATTTAAAAGCAATGTAAGGGAGGTAATCCAAATTTTTTTAATACTTTAAATGTATTTGGATTACCTCCCTTACACTGCTTTTAAATTGTCCATTAACCAGGAAACCCGTGTTTTTCCCCCTTTTTTGCCCCTAATTCCTACACGGTTTGAGCCATAACCTCCCCAAAGTCAAATCTAACCATCCCTTTGTGGTATGGAAACTTGTGGTATAATTTCAGAGATTCATACACCGTTCCACAAGTTATTGTCTGGAAACTAGAAAAATGCTTATTTGGGCCCTTTGTGGGCCCCTAATTCCTTAACTGTTGGTACCATAACCCCCAAATCAATCCCAACCTTCCTTTTGTGGTATTGAACCTTATGGTAAAATTTCATAGAGATCCATTCACTTAAACTAAAGTTATAGTGCGAAAACCAATGTGTCTTCGGATGACTACGACAATGGCGCCAACGTCATACCAATATACGACCACAAAAATTGTTTGCGGTCGTATAAAAACCCAAACTTAAAGATTTCAAATTCACATTTCCATGTTCAGTGAACCCTGAAATTTGGTCAAACTTTAACTTTGCTAATTATATTAAAGTTAATTTCATAATGGATGGATGGATGGATGGCTACTTGCTAGTTCACAAGGTAACAGTCCGCAGGAAGTCTTTGCTTTTACTCCTTAATGCCACCTACTTAGCTGAGAAGCAGCAAATACCATTTTAAAAGTTTTTGGTTTGACCCTGTCTGGGTTCAAACCCATGACCTCCCGCACTCCAGGCGAACATGCTACCACTAGATCACCAATGCTGTTCATTTTATAATGTTAACTAGTACAAAATTTTAATTTGGTGTTAACACAAATTACCCTAAACCAAACTTCAATCTGATCTAATTTAATAGTAAAATATGGAAAATATGGCATTGCATAAGGTCATGTTTTTCTCTGACTGTTAATGACGTCTTTACACTTAATCCATTGGATGTTGGATGTGTATTGATTGATATTTTAGTCTTAGATACATGATTTTTTTTATTAGTTGTTATAGGCTTTGAACTAGATGTCAGTAACTGGGAATACTCTCATATCTGTACTTAGTGTCCTTTTTGTTGTTAGGGATGAGGAATGGATAAATACCCTGCCACGTCCAGTCTGTGTTATTGTTTGATTGTTCTGCTTTGTCATGTTTGTATCCATCTGATAAGTTGAGCCTTTTTCAACTGATTTTTATAGTTTGTTCTTATGTTGTCCCTGTAGGGAGCCTGTAGTTCAGTGGTTGTTGTTGGTTCATGTCGGTCATATTTGTTTTTCGCAAATTGTTTGTTATAAATTTGGCCATTAGTTTTCTCATTGAATTGTTTCACATTTTTTATGTCAGGGCCTTTTATAGCCGACTATACAGTTTAGGTTTTTCTCATTGTTGAAGGCTGTACGGTTGCCTATAATTGCTTACATCCACTCCACATACTCCATTTGAACTTTGGTGAATTGTTGTCTCATTGGCAATCATACCTCATCTCCTTATTTTTAAAATGAAAATAAATGTTTTTGCTCTAGATACTGTCTATTGATAGTAAAAAGCTTCTGTTCGAGTTTTATAAAATTCTATAGAGGTTTATAAATTATGACACCTGTTGTGACCATTGATTAGCTGGGTTGTAAACTTATCATAAATATGTTGTCCAATAAAATTAGAGACTTTTTAACAATTCTTTTTTTACTTTTACAAATTATAGTGACGAAATAGATCAGAAAAACTACTTTCATCATTTTGAAAATCTTTTCAATATGATGAACATGATATACACTGGCAAAATCAATGCATATTCATGTAAGTATGTACAAATAAATATATTTTTCTATTGGATATCAGACACTTTCTAATTGTCTTTCTTCATGTATATGTATAGCTAATCATAAAAACATGATGAAACTAAAACAGTTATTGAATTCCACTTCTCCCTACTCTCTCATCATAGACTCATGGCAGGAAAGTCACTTCTCCCTCTCCAAAAACTAGATTATACCTGGACTCCAGACCTAGAAATTATCCCATTTAGAATTAACAATTAACCTTAGAGGGGCTCATCAGTAAGCATCTGCCTATTAATAAATAAGTTAAATAAACATCAAATGGCACAGTAAATATGCTTCAATGTCATTGGTCTATATTGACAAGGCCCACATAAGAACAATCATTGCATCATCAGCTGTTTCAAAATTCGTCTGCAAATTATGGTCTTTACACAAAAAAAAGTTATTCAACCACTGTTTTTCGACAAAAAAATGTACCTGCTTGAATTCTGTGTGATTGCTCTAACATGACAACAAGAAGCTGTTGCTGTTCTAGAAAATATTTGCTTCAAAACAATGCTGGCCATTTTCGATTTGTTTTTTGACCTCGAAAAGTTACCGGAAGTGAACATAACCGGAAGCAAATATTGTTTATATTTATTTTCCGCATCTTTTTTATGTAAAAAATTGTGTAAATTGATGATCGTTTTATATGAAATTTGAAAATCATTATGGTTGAACGTTAATTTTAATTTTTAAAAACTTTAAATATATTCTATGTCATGGCAACTGTTGAATGGTTTACAAATGGCGGCCAATTGACCAGGAGTTAAGAAGTGTCCTTTGATTTTTGCTTATTTTGATTTAGATACTAAGAATACACCATCACAATGTCTGTGGATTTGGAAGAATATTTCAAGACGACCTTCGAGGATACACTCGTGGTGTACGTTTTCATAGAACTTTTGCAAACTTGTCTAGAATATAAAAATAATACATAAAATTTTCATTCTGGTGCGATGTAAAACTTATAGACTTCAGATATTTAGAATTTGGGTTTTCTTTTGTCATGTTTCCCTATTGTCTTAGTGTAGGTTCATGTACAGGGCAGTGTTTTCCATAAGAACCGGCCGCTACAGTTAAATTACATGAATTATAGTATTCAAACTCTTAAATTGATTTTAAGTGCAGACATAATTTTTAGAAAAAAGTACTGCTAATAATATGTCAAATTTGACAAGCATGAAATCTTGTCTTAGAATTCACCAGATGCCACGATTTTGTGTCTAGATTTCAAAATCCCCTAAATTTTCTGTGACCGCCTACTTAAATTAATCATGGAAAACCCTACATGGCTTTAGTTCCAAAGTGTCAATATTTTAATGATGTATCCTCCTGTCCTGTAATATTGGTCACCTTTTACACCAATCTCGTTGTTTTTTATGAATGAGTTACACAGGATGCAGGGCTCACGCTACCAGGCGACTAGGGCGAAGAAGTCGCTTTCCCGTCCGTCACTTCGCTTTGTCAGACCCTCAAAAGCGAAAACAAGTCGCCCTGTTGTTTACGATACTCTCTTTCAGTCGCTTTCGTCATCGGCAATATTCAATTTTTACCAAGTCGACACCAAAGAACAATTGGTTCTAACTATGACATAATAGCATAAGCATACAGTACCATTCAAACGGACCAGCTCTCCCACACCCTACACAGAGGAAAATTTCAGAGTCACTCCGAGAAACTCTGATATTCCTCCCAAAATGTTGGGAGGAATTTAGGAGTAATCTCTCCTAAAATCGCGTAAAAGTTAATTGTGATAGCGAGCTCACTCCCAACACCGAGGAATTAATTGCCCTAATCCTACTTTTAATTTTAATCTATGCCGGCACACGACTGATAGGGTAATTGGATTACCTGATGTAATAAACAATTATATTTCCGGTCTACTGTACCAGTTTAAGTGTCAAACAAGTGTATAATTTTAAATGTCTTTTTATATTGGTTAAGTTTAATTTTTGTGTTAAAAATAATTTAAAATATTTTTGTATTTCTTGCTTGCTAATCTAAAAATATCTTTACCTAAATGGACTTGCCTTTTTAAAAAAAAACGGACATTACCGAAACAGGTTTATAAAATTTTGTGGAAATTGTGGAAAAAAACGCAAAATTCTTCTTCAAAGCTGAATAAATGTGAGTAGTTTAAAGAAAATTACGTGTCTCAAAGTTTTGTATACAAGTAAAAAAGAAAATATTATTCACCATTCGTTATGCTTAATAAGTCTACGGCATTTTCTTTTTACGATTATCTAATTGCTTGAAACAAATAAAAGATTTAAAAGCAAAATGTTGTTGTTAATTCTTTCAATTGCATTTAAGTTTTATAAAAAAAAACTATACTTGATTTTGACCTCGTTTTTTTCATTGGTAAATTAATATTTTATTTACAAAAGGGACATACTTGTGTAAAAATAAACGGAAACTACCGCTGATTAAATGTGAGCAGTTTAAAGAAAATTACGTGTCTTAAAGTTTTGTATATGCAAGTAAAAAAGAAAATATTATTCACCATTCGTTATGCTTAATAAGTTTACGGCATTTTCTTTTTACGATTTGTTGGCATTACTTTAGGATAATAATACATTTTGGCTACAACAGGAATACTTCCACAGCTGCATTAACTCGTCTTTACATAATATTTACGCACAATGAATGTAAACTTGTGTGTTGTATTTTGGACAGTGATCTTAAAAGAAATTAATTTGCCGTGGGAAGACAATTCCACGATACACATCTCAGTGATCAACAGTGTGTGGTTGAACTTGAACTTGACTTCGCTCACAATATTAAATGCTAAAAATAGCTGACATCAATGTTATCCACAGCACGAGATTTTTATATGACGGGAAATAATAATCAAGTACCAGTAAACTCAGGTGAACGACCGTGGGAAACTTCATTCAGGTTTTTAAAGTTGCTTTGTATTAATGATTGACATTTTTGTGCGTTAGTTTTGAGGCTCTAGAAGGTCCTTTTACAATTGATTAACCGGAATCTAAAATATAATCCTTTTTCGAATAAACGAACACGTCTTCTTTAACAATTTTATTTTTTATGTTTTATCGGTCAAAACAGGACGTAGACCTGAACATTAGTTATACGTCCATGGTCTACAATATAAATTTATTGTAGATGAAAACTTGATGCATGTCGTTAAGTTGGGCGTTGGTAGAGATCCTCTGTGAAAATGTGTAGATCGTTAAAATCCTGTCCACTTATTTTTTCACATATTTTCTTCTTGTAGCATCTGTGTACACGATATAATTTCATTTTAATATTTATCGTATATATATTTGATTTTTTTCTATAGTAATTGTTGAAATAATTCATTTTTTTCATTTCGCCAAGGACTTTTAACGAGAGTAAAATACTGGTTGCGCTCATCCAATTTTATTGTAAATAATTAAAGATCAATAACAGAGATAAACGCATGATTTTTTTCCATATAATTAATTAAGTTGTGAATGTTGTGTTGTGCCTGGGCGGGGAATTTCTCTCAGTGTTTTGTTTTTATGAATAAAGGGCATGCATACAAAAGTTATTTCCTTTGTTCAACAGAGTTGTCACTTTACAGTTTCTTTTCGGAATTCAAATAATTCAAGTCGGTCATGTACCAAGGTAGTGAAACATAGTAATTACATTGCAAAATAAATATGCACCGAAAATTGCTTACTGAGTAAGTCATAAAAGATTCTAATTGTGGTAAAATTGTCTTTGTTGAAAGAACACAAAGTATGACCTGACCGGATTATAATAGAAATACAAAATAAGTTTTTTCTTCATATTTTTATTCGTTTGTACATTTTATTTGACATGGGGCAAAAACATATAAGAATAATTATCTTATGCTGAATGATAATCTCACATCTTTATCTGTCAAAGAAAGGAAAACATTTGTTAAAATTTTAATACCGTGTTTTTAAAGCACACAGGTGCAATCAAGATCGATTAAATGAACATAGGTAAATAATCTGGCTAATCCTATTATGTTGTCACGCGTCGTTAATTTTTAGGACATCCTATGGGCAATAAACCAATTAACAGCCACGCGGTGTTGGGAGAGAATCTTTGGAGGAAATTGGGAGTATAATCCGCAGTACGCAGTATGACTCCGAAAAACATGGAAATCCAAAAAAACGATCTCGAATCGATCCATTTATATGGTACTGTAGGGAATTTACGGGAAAGTGCACGAATCCAAAAGTCGTTTATTATCTAATTCTGATTGTAAACATTTGTCCACTCATGAGAACAGTAAAGTTTCATAGTTTTATTTATTTTTTTATATCATGAATTGTAATACATATATGTTGAAAACATTTAATCATTAAAACAGTGAAATTTTAATTTTTGAGGGGGGGAAATTTGTAATTTAGAAATGTCACTTAATATGATTGGTTTATTAAGAATTTGCATATTAGAAAAGTCATCTTAACAATTTTTCAGATCTTACAAAGAAATTCTATGAAGCAAAATGTAACATCTGTATTTGAATTTGATCAGATTAGGAAATAAATAATACTCCATTTCTGAGTTATTGGACTGACCTCGATTTAGCCGTTACCACAATTTTCCCTGAGAACTCCTAAATAACTCAATATGAACCTGAGAACCGATATATATATATATGACAATTTATACAAATAAGTTTGCAATACAACTGTTCAACTGTGTCCATGATATTTTATTCTAATATAAATAAGACCACTGATACCCAAGATTTCTTATGCCATTCTCTTATTCCATTTAAATTATGAGACAAAACAATTTAGGAATGATGATAAGATTTTGACAACCTTTTATGAAACTTCTTTTTCCATTTTTCTTTCATTAGCAAAATGCCTGAGCGGGAAGATGATCACTTGACACCTGCAACAAGACTTTTGGAGAAAAGAAGAGAAATGGCAGAAGTTGATCAGGCACTCCTAGCCCAGAAAGAGGTAAAACTAGAAATGTAGATTTTTATATTTTCTTTACAATTCAACGCAAGCAGAATTTATGACCAAAATAATAACCTGAATGATTCAGTTGTTATATTACACTGATCTATGATGGCTACTTTTACACCTGAAGGCCGAGTCAATGGAAAGTCGTCAATCATTTGGAATTAGCTCTGGATTTACCTATCTCTATAACACTAAGCTTTCAGCTGATTGGCTCTCTCACCCAGAAAAATAAAATCCATGATTTGCAAAACATTTTTATAGTATAAATATTTCAGGCCCTTGCAAGTGGGAGAGTCGATCACTGGGTGGGACTGAATTATTTGGTTACCAAAATAAAAGCACATTAGAGAATAAGTATGATACATTTTAAGGCTATATGGTCCTATATAACGGTATATTGTGTTCCTTTGAATTTGAAATTATCTCAAACGTTGCAAATCGGTCAATTGTAATTCTTCAAATGCTCACAGGAAATAAGTTTTTCAGAGATCTATTATCATAATTAAATATTATTATAATATATTCATGATCTCTTCTTACATGTTAATTTGCTATTGATCCTTCAAGAATGTAAAATTGCCTACATTTTACATTTTCAAATTAATACATTTACATATTTAGATACTGGTAATACATTTGCATGAGCTGCTGCCTTAAGTTGCTATTTTTTTTAATTAGCACGAAGTACATGAGTAATGTGTACAAAAATATGTTGATGAGTTAGGTGGGCAGAGCTAACAATTCAGTTATTGGGTTGCTTTTACATAAGTTGGAAACATGACGGAATGAGATGATTGGTCTAACAGCCTATCAAAAAACTCTATTTGCACAAATTGTACACCTACAGTAAGTAAAATCAATTAACAAAAAAAAAAGATAGCATAAAAAAAACATTTTAAACAGTCATAGCATTAAAAAAAACATTTTTAAACAGTCATAGAATTATGCTATATTTTTTCATATTTTTAACAGTTATATGATTTTTTACTTGAAGGAATTCCAAATGAAAATGGAAAGTTTACAGCAAAGAAGAGAGGAACTAGAAAGAAAAGAATGTGATTTAAAGGAGCAGTTACTAAAGTTTGATCATTTCCTCAAGGTTAATATTGAATATTTATAAATGAATCGTCTTTTGAAAGGGTTATATTTGTAAATGCAGCTACTGATATGTAGATGTAGAATTTCCTATTTAAAAGTGTCCAGCTTATCTCGAAAAAAATATTTTTAATGAAAAATAAACATCTATTATGCTGTAAAACTGACTTAAGAATGATTGAATATATATTTCAAAATATGCAAAAACATTATAAATTTCGGCTGAAGATGCTGTTTACATTTGTGTTGACAAAGACATCATTTGAGAATGAAAATTCATGATTGAAAATGAAAGTTAAAGTTTTGTACTATCAGCAATAGGGAGAATATGTAAACTTGATGGAAATTAAAGTACTACCGTTGTTGAGCTCCATGAAAGATCTTTTTCATATATATATATTTCTTAATGTTATTATGTTTATGAACTATGAACTTTTATTTTGAAAAGTTCTATAATATCAGGTAGTGAATTTATGAAAAAAATATCAATGTCATAAAGTAACATTTGATTACAGGAAAATGATTCAAAGAAAGCAAGAGCTTTGAAAAAAGCTGATGAGGAAAGAGATTCAAAGAAACAGAAAGATAAAGAAATTGAGAAGTAATTACGATTTACAATATTACCTCCCTTGACACAATACCTTTATATTTGTCAAAATTACCTCCAATGGCACAATACCTTTATATTAGTAGACCCAAGTGCATTTTTGTTAAAGATCTATTTAGGCTTTTAAAATGTTTAAGAAACAGTTACTTTTATGCTGTTTTACTGTAATGTCTTATTGAATGCTAATTTAATGACATAATACTTTTGGTCTGTAATTTGTATATTGGGTTAACTAAAATATAAATATGTTCAAAACTTAAAGGGGATTTTTTGTGGATCAAATCAGTCAATGAAATGGTTCACCCTTGTTTCACTTTCAATGTTGACATTCTTTTATTTTAAATAGCTGAGCTGAACATAGTACATGTGTAACCCATATTTAGCTAAAGGGTTAAATTGAAGGTCAAATGAATACAGACTTAATGAGGTTAAATTATTGACTTGCAAGTCAATGATACATCAGCAATGTTTTTGAGCTTATTTTTACAAATTGGGCCAAACTGACAGCTTATAAAAAATATTATTTCAAAATTCTGCTTTTATTAATACTTGAAACCAAAAAAATCGTATTTTAAATTTTTGTCTAAATTGTAGCTAATGCTCCTTTAAGGTTTATACATATTCATTCATGTACACTTCTTATCTTTAAGTTATAAACTACTCAAAATATCCAGCTGAAATTTGGTGACATAACTAATGTGGTTTTATGACTTTTAAGTTTAATCTTTCTTGAATAGTTGTCTTATTTGGTCAAACCACTGTCATAAAAAGAAATTCATTACACGACAATGCACATTTTTTTGACAACTTGTGGTGTTGAAGATCTGTTCAATATGATGTTCTGATTGACTTATGGATTCACAATTTAATCTTAAAGACTTAAAAGTAAGAAGTTAATAACCAGTATGCAATATTATTTTGTGTTTATATTGAATTATCTTTTTACAACCTACCTACCTTTTTTTTAGATGTAAACAATAACAAATTTTAAGTATACAAAGTCAACTCCACTTAATTGCATAATTTTCTCCTGCACAAAACCATTTCCTATTCATTTAATGTTCAAAAATCCAAATAGCCTTTTAGTTAATTGCATAGAAAATAATCACCAGCTAAATATGCTTAGTTAAAACTGTCAATTTTTTGTCTTTCCTGAAATGTCAATATAGTAAGTATATTTTCTTGAATGCTTTTAATTTTTGTTATTTCTTTATATTCATTTTGTGTTGTTTAAATAAAGTTTAAAACAGTTTCTTTCATGATTATATGATGTAATATTGATTAATTTCCCTCAATTTGTACAGGTAAATATGCTTCCCTTGTTCTATTTCAAGCCTCACGGTTATAAAAATATCAGACAGGTAATTGTTGTAAAATCATGACCATTCTCTCTTAAAAGGTGTTAATTTTTGGATTTCAAAATTGTCCTTAGATTACCATCAGATTAAATTTAAAAAAAAACAATGACTCCTGCTAATCACTGGTAACTTTCAATGACCATCCTATGTGTACACTTGCAATTCAGCTTGGTTGAATTCCTTTCAGGTTAAACATTACAAGGTTTAATTTGTGATTGAAGATTTTTATATGTCAAACATTTTTTGTTTGTTATTGTTGAAAAGTGTATTTACTAATTTAATTCTTATATTTTTTCATGTTCAACACTTGCGTCAAGCAAATAACCTGTAACGGGCCCCTTTACTACTTTGCATATTTGAAAACTTATAATCAAGGTGAAAGAAACAGTGCTAAAACACTGTATATACTGCACATCAAAGGCACTACATTACTTTTATTGTCAAAAGGATGATAAACTGTGTAGCATTGTTGAACAGTTTTCTTAACCGAGGCGTATTAATGTTTCATTGTACATACATGGTGGTCACAGAAACAAATGTGATACATTTGGTTCTATATTTATATCACAGGTAAAGAAAATGTCCGTACACAACTAACAAAAAAAAAATGTGTTTATAAACTTTATTGAAATAATTATAAGACAACAACATGTATGACATCAGACATTTTACTTTATTAAAATTCAATACTGTGTATATGGATCACTGAGGTCTTCATCTTTCTTCTGGGATTTCCTTTACTATCGATCCTGTTTGACTCCATAATCTATGCATTTTGTATATAAGCATAACTCTGTTTAATAGACCACTTTGGAGTTATGTTCCTCACCAGAAAAGTTCATCAATTATGTGGACCTTTATGACGTCATTTACCAGATAGAGCGGATCGCCTGTATCCCTGCACTATTAAAGTTCATCAAGCGTCTTCGTGATCGTCATTATGCAGGATAAACTAGAAATAATGTTTGTTCCGTAGGTACTAAATCACAATTCCCTAATGACAGCAGTGCTAATTATCTATTATAAGAATTTAATTTGCCGAATAATTCATGCAATATAGCATCATATTTTTTCAACCGCTCGCTCAACATGGGAATGAAGTGACGATGCCCTAAACGGAAATGCAACAACTCGAAAGTTGTCTATTGCATAGTTTTGTCTGACAAATCATGATCATGCAAATAACCAGAATCAACTGTCTATACTTCAGTGTTTGTTATTATTTTTTTCAGATTGAAAGTAGAAAAAGGAAAACTGGAAAAAGACAAATCAAAGTTACAAGAAAAATTAGATAGATTTAAAATTTATCACACCTACATGGAAAAGGTGTTAGAAGCTGGAGAAGAATTTGGTGAAATGAGAGATATTATAGCTAGATATGACACATTGACAGCAACACATGAAGTAAGAAAACTCACAAGTCATGATTGGCGGGAGAAATAGGGAAAAAATGATATATCTAGTGCTGCAACAAATGACAAGTGATTGTCTTTACACTTTATTTTGTTGCAAAACTTTCAATGGAAAAAAATTTTGTGCAAATCATCCTAATTAACCCACTTCGACAAACCTACTTATGAATTATTGTTTAAATATTTTGCACAGAATAAGTGTCAAATATTTGCCACTGAACATTTAGCAAAGACTAACCTTAATTGAACATCTTTAGTATTTGTCATTTTTTGTCTCGCCTTGACGGAGTCAAAAAGCGAGACATAGGTATGCTGTTTCCAGCTTCGGCAACGGCAGCGGCGTCCAACAATGTATTAGTTTGTGATTAGGTCTAGTTCATGGTGAACCACTAGTGGTAGTTCAGTGATATTTGGTATGCAATTGTATGAGCATTGGCACATCTCATTACCATGGAGATTATTTGGTCCTTACCCGTCAGTCAAGGTCTATTGACTTTGAAACTTTGCTTAGTTTACATGTATAAGTTTGTGATTAGGTCAGTTAAAGATGAACCACTAATGTTAAGTCAATGATATTGGGTATGCAAATGTATAGGCATTTGCATGTTTCATTTTCATGGAGATTATATAACCCAGTCCCCTAATTATGGTTCATTGACTTTGAAACTTTTACATAGTTTACAAGTAAATGATTGTGTTTAGGTTTGTTTAAAGGGAACGACTTATGAAAATTCAATGGTATTTGGTTTGCAGTTGTATTAGCATTGACACATCTCATTTCCATGGAGATTGTTTAGCCCTGTACCTTTAGTTATGGTTCGTTGACTTTGAATATCTGCATAACTTACATGTTAAAGCCTAGGCTCCGTGTTGAAGACCGTACTTTGACCTATAATGGTTTACATTTATAAATTTTGACTTGGATGGAGAGTTGTCTCATTGGCACTCATACCACATCTTCTTATATCTATTTTAATTTCAACATTTGCATTATCAAAATAACAAATAGGTGAGACATATCTCTGTGTTAACAGTTTATTTAATTACTTATGATAAATACAAATATGTCATTTGGTCTCTGGTGGAGAGTTGTCTCATTGGGAATCATACCACCATCTTATTTCTACATTAAAATGTTAAAATATCTTAATCAGAGAATCGTGCAACACAATGTAATATACTAGAGATAGAAACATTAAAAAATGTATGATAATTTTATAGTATAATAGGTGGTTAATATTTCAATAATTATTAATGAATATTATAATTTTTTCCAGGATTTATTAGAACAGGACCAAAAAAATCAAGAAGTCATAGAAATAGAAAGACAAAATCTGATGAAATACATCGAGGTAAGTTTAATTCAGGCCTTGCAGTCATAAAAATTTGGAGTACGGTTATCATACTCGACTCAGAATTCACCAATCAGAATCCTGGATTTGATGTACTCTGAGTACTGAGTAAAATTTTATGACCATAGGCCCTGAAACAAGACTTCGCTTTGACACTGAAAGTATTCAAATATTTAGAAATACTCATAAACCTTCAAGACTGGTGTAGATGGTCAATTACCTTAATGTAATAAATGAATATGTATTCAAACTATGAATACAGTCATTAGAAGTCTGGGAAAAAATCACAATATTTGAGATATAAAGAATTAATGATAAAAATGGAAAACATGTTTGATTGTACCATAAAAATGTTCACCATTATTTGAGATTCAGACAATACATGCATGTTGTCAACAAATTAGAAAAAATTAGTAAAAGCTTTTATAACTAGGTAGAAATTATGTGTGCCTTGGTGAGCTTTTCTTGTCTGTTAAAAAAGTAAAGTAATTCTTTATTTGCAGACTTTGATTTTCTAATCGGGTATCTACACCTGTGTTTGAGCAGATTCAATTAAAAATGAGGTAGTCAGTATTAAGGTATATGATAATTTATTTAAACATATAAAGTATTAAGGACTGACAGTAAATGCACTATTTATAGCATGAAAGTATAATTATTTATATTATTTTTATAGGAAAAAGACAATGAAATTTTATCCTGTAATAACCAGTTATCAGGATTACAGACTCAACTTGACACAGCTCAGAGTGAGGCTGTAAAATGGGAATCAGCATGGACACATATTAAAAATACTGCTGCTACAAAAACACTAACACTTGGTAGAATTAAAATGTAAGTTCAAACAGAACTGTTATATAAGTAAGACCAGAATACTATAGTTATGGTAATATAATGGTATTGATTTTTATAGTATATCTCTGCATAATTTATGACATAAACAACATATTAACTTTTTGCTGTTGAAAAAAAAAACGTATTCATGAATTTTAAATTGTTTATACAATGCCAGATAAATCAAATGATATGAATGTGTAGTATTATAATTCAACCAAAAATTTCCTTCTCACTATCCCCATCTCCCAACCACCCCACCCTTACCCACTTAAACAAATGTTTAATCAAAATTGCAAGACCACAAACCATTTTACCAAAACCATGAAAATTATTTTCGTTACTCAATAATGGACTTGTTATAAAGTAACTGAATGTAACAACTTTTATTGCACAATATATAAATAGATTTATTTTTGTTTGAATAGGGCTGCCAGAAATTTGTATCAGTTAGTTAAACGACACCAAAAACAGTCAGCGGAAGAAGAGGAAACACATGAACAATTAGCACAGGTAAAAATGTACCCTATTACCGATATATTTGGTGTTGGATGTCATATCTGTATGCACTTTGGTAAAGGTTTGGTTTATAAAATATGGACAAGCAAAGTGGAAATCTGTTGTTGAAGTACTCTCTTACTTTAGTGTAGAATGTACAAATACTGAAGCAAAGAGAAATATATATATTTTTTTTGTACTCAGGTAATGTTGACTTTTAACAAAGTTACCCTCAGCATACAGGTGTAAGTTCAGTTTTCATGCTAAATGACCTAAAAATCATAAAACTTGGTGGGAAGATATCTATGTTTTTGTAAATAAAGATATTCAGACATTATAAAAAGTGAAGAGATTGAATTTTCACACCTGGGAAAACAGAGATCAGAGAGGAAAAACTAACAGATTTCTTACCTTGTCAAAAGAAATATACATGTATATATGCGTGTTTGTAATGCCAGTGAAAACTGTACCAATAGATGTTTTGTTTGTTTGGAGGATATATATATATATATATACATACTTTTAAGTTTTCAAAAGCACTAAGGCTTAAGGACAAATTTTGTATTCCTTTGAAGTACATTTGTAAAAGTGATAGATAGCTAATGGTGTTTATTTTGGTATGATATTATATTGAAGAAATCAGAACATTTGATTTGATATGATATATATATAATTCAGCTATGGGCTAGCTCTAATATGGATACTGATCATTAATTTGAAGAATCAGTTATCTTCTCACCAAAGAAATATAAGTACTTTGGTTGCTGAGTAGACTGATGTGAAGTCTCTTTTGTAAACAAGGTATAGTTTAACACTACAATCAACTTTCTATTGTAAATGTAGAACAGAAAAGAATATTAAATATTAAATATTTTTTCACTAAAATATCAATTTAAATAAGAAATTTCTTTGAATAATATACCAAAAAGATAATATTAGTTACTCAAATACAACTTCTTACCAACCTAATGAATATGAACATGGAAAAAAAACACAGGCAAAGTAAAAGATAAAGAACAACAAATGGGCAAACTAGTCAGACTTTGTACAGGAAAAAACAATGGTGCAGTAACACTGTCAAAGTCAAAATTAAGAAGAACAAATGGGCAAAATAGTCAGACTTTGTACAGGAAAAACAATGGTGCAGTAACACTGTCAGAGTCAAAATTAAGAAGAACAAATGGGCAAAATAGTCGGACTTTGTACAGGAAAAACAATGGTGCAGTAACACTGTCAAAGTCAAAATTAAGAAGAACAAATGGGCAAAATAGTCAGACTTTGTACAGGAAAAACAATGGTGCAGTAACACTGTCAGAGTCAAAAATTAAGAAGAACAAATGGGCAAAATAGTCGGACTTTGTACAGGAAAAAACAATGGTGCAGTAACACTGTCAAAGTCAAAATTAAGAAGAACAAATGGGCAAAATTGTCTGAATTTGTACAGGAAAAAAGTGATGAAGTTAAACTAGTTATCTTTGCATTTAAAATATCATTGACCAAAATTTTCGCTAAAAAATTATTGACAAATGAGCTATCACAATAAAAGACTAAACTTTTCTTCATGAGAACACTGAAAACAAAGCAAGCGGTATCCATTAAAAAATAATTTGAATAGTTGTCTAAGAATACTTACAATATTACAATTTTTTTTAAATTAGAAATTATTGAATGTTTATATCACATTTTAATTTTTGTATTCTTCATTTTTGCAGTTAATTGAGTTCCAGTCAAAATTCCTTTTTATTGCCTGTTTATTTTGCCTTAAGATAACAAAATGCTCTGAACATTGGGTGCTATTTTTTATACATTATACAATGAAAGATTACTTACTTTTTTGAATAAGCATTAAACTAAGATGTACAATTACAATTTTCTATATCAGTTGTAATATTTTTGGAAAGCTTTGATTATATTTAATAAAATTGCATCTTCTTAAAATTTTGAAAACAGGTCTGTTTGCCAATTTGAAGCTCTTCAGGATTTGAGTTTATTTGGATTAGAAAAGCATCTGATTTAAACAGATTGAAAATATTTATTGTGAAATGATTCAAGATGTCTTTCAAGAACAGTTTTTGACCATTGGTTTATGTCATGTTCTATTTAGACGGATTTCACTATGTTTTATATATGTTTTAAGTACTGGTTATCAAACTAACTAGCTTAAATCCTTTTTTGAGAGCATTTTTCCCTTACTTCAGAAATCACCTGCATGTTATATACCGAACTGCATGAATAATTCACCAGTATGTCCTTTACTAACTGTTAAACTTTAAAAATCTGATTTGAGTTCAAAACATATATTAAATATAAGGTTGTGCACTTAGTTGTTTGAGTAGATATATAAATTATAGTATTTTAGCATAGAAGTATAAAATAGTTATATGCAAGAATATATAACTTAGAAATATTGCATACACATCAAAATGTAGGATCAAATCGGTAAACTGTGATTTTAGTAGGATTCATGGTAATAAGATTTTCAACACTTTTCTTCTTTTTCGACCCTTTCTCAGGTGGAGATGATTATTGAAAAAATATTTCTATATAAGGGTACGAAATTGGTCTACAGTTCAGAATAACGGGCCAGACAAAATAAAAATAGAAAAAATTGGCCAAGATAATACAGAATAGTAAATAAAGATATTCAGACATTATAAAAGTGAAGAGATTGAATTTTCACACCTGGGAAAACAGAGATCAGAGAGGAAAAACTAACAGATTTCTTACCTTGTCAAAAGAAATATACATGTATATATGCGTGTTTGTAATGCCAGTGAAAACTGTACCAATAGATGTTTTGTTTGTTTGGAGGATATATATATATATACATACTTTTAAGTTTTCAAAAGCACTAAGGCTTAAGGACAAATTTTGTATTCCTTTGAAGTACATTTGTAAAAGTGATAGATAGCTAATGGTGTTTATTTTGGTATGATATTATATTGAAGAAATCAGAACATTTGATTTGATATATATATATATAATTCAGCTATGGGCTAGCTCCAATATGGATACTGATCATTAATTTGAAGAATCAGTTATCTTCTCACCAAAGAAA
Source organism: Mytilus coruscus (assembly GCA_017311375.1). Classification (NCBI taxonomy): domain Eukaryota; kingdom Metazoa; phylum Mollusca; class Bivalvia; order Mytilida; family Mytilidae; genus Mytilus; species Mytilus coruscus. The sequence goes on from CM029598.1 coordinate 38,696,849, forward strand.
TATAAGTACTTTGGTTGCTGAGTAGACTGATGTGAAGTCTCTTTGTAAACAAGGTATAGTTTAACACTACAATCAACTTTCTATTGTAAATGTAGAACAGAAAAGAATATTAAATATTAAATATTTTTTCACTAAAAATATCAATTTAAATAAGAAATTTCTTTGAATAATATACCAAAAAGATAATATTAGTTACTCAAATACAACTTCTTACCAACCTAATGAATATGAACATGGAAAAAAAACACAGGCAAAGTAAAAGATACAGAACAACAAATGGGCAAAATAGTCAGACTTTGTACAGGAAAAAACAATGGTGCAGTAACACTGTCAAAGTCAAAAATTAAGAAGAACAAATGGGCAAAATAGTCAGACTTTGTACAGGAAAAACAATGGTGCAGTAACACTGTCAGAGTCAAAATTAAGAAGAACAAATGGGCAAAATAGTCGGACTTTGTACAGGAAAAACAATGGTGCAGTAACACTGTCAAAGTCAAAAATTAAGAAGAACAAATGGGCAAAATAGTCAGACTTTGTACAGGAAAAACAATGGTGCAGTAACACTGTCAGAGTCAAAAATTAAGAAGAACAAATGGGCAAAATAGTCGGACTTTGTACAGGAAAAACAATGGTGCAGTAACACTGTCAAAGTCAAAAATTAAGAAGAACAAATGGGCAAAACTGTCTGAATTTGTACAGGAAAAATGAATTTGTACAGGAAAAAGTGATGAAGTTAAACTAGTTATCTTTGCATTTAAAATATCATTGACCAAAATTTTCGCTAAAATTATTGACAAATGAGCTATCACAATAAAAGACTAAACTTTTCTTCATGAGAACACTGAAAACAAAGCAAGCGGTATCCATTAAAAATAATTTGAATAGTTGTCTAAGAATACTTCCAATATTACAATTTTTTAAATTAGAAATTATTGAATGTTTATATCACATTTTAATTTTTGTATTCTTCATTTTTGCAGTTAATTGAGTTCCAGTCAAAATTCCTTTTATTGCCTGTTTATTTTGCCTTAAGATAACAAAATGCTCTGAACATTGGGTGCTATTTTTATACATTATACAATGAAAGATTACTTACTTTTTTGAATAAGCATTAAACTAAGATGTACAATTACAATTTTCTATATCAGTTGTAATATTTTTGGAAAGCTTTGATTATATTTAATAAAAATTGCATCTTCTTAAAAATTTTGAAAACAGGTCTGTTTGCCAATTTGAAGCTCTTCAGGATTTGAGTCTATTTGGAATTAGAAAAGCATCTGATTTATCAGATTGAAAATATTTATTGTGAAATGATTCAAGATGTCTTTCAAGAACAGTTTTTGACCATTGGTTTATGTCATGTTCTATTTAGACGGATTTCACTATGTTTTATATATGTTTTAAGTACTGGTTATCAAACTAACTAGCTTAAATCCTTTTTTGAGAGCATTTTTCCTTACTTTAGAAATCACCTGCATGTTATATACCGAACTGCATGAATAATTCACCAGTATGTCCTTTACTAACTGTTAAACTTAAAAAATCTGATTTGAGTTCAAAACATATATTAAATATAAGGTTGTGCACTTAGTTGTTTGAGTAGATATATAAAATTATAGTATTTTAGCATAGAAGTATAAAATAGTTATATGCAAGAATATATAACTTAGGAATATTGCATACACATCAAAATGTAGGATCAAATCGGTAAACTGTGATTTTTAGTAGGATTCATGGTAATAAGATTTTCAACACTTTTCTTCTTTTTTCGACCCTTTCTCAGGTGGAGATGATTATTGAAAAAAAATATTTCTATATAAGGGTACGAAATTGGTCTACAGTTCAGAATAACGGGCCAGACAAAATAAAAAATAGAAAAAAAATTGGCCAAGATAATACAGAATAGAAACTAATGGGGTGCTAAAGTATAAAGAATAGAGAAAAATGGCAAAATAATAATAAAAGAACAATTAAATGAAGACTTCCAAACCCTCTTATATATGAAATATTTGGTTGAAAAGAGAACAAAATTGTGTATTAATTTAAACTTAGTGGCTGGTTCAAATTGTTTTATCGAAGGCCATCTTTGTGAAATACAATATTGTCCATTTTTTTTATCATTGTACTTTCACGAGTTGATTTTAATGCTTTGTGTGTTTGATGCCCTGCTACTTCGAACATGCGAGCTTGACATTTTGCATTGACAACTGTCTATTGTTGATATATCATAGGTGTTTTTTTGTGTTTAGTGTTATTGGGTTACAGTCTTATTGACATGTAGCCCACTTCTCTTTTTATATAAACATTGAGCTTATTTTTTTGTCTATTTTTGGGAGAAAATTCATAATGATAAGTCACAGGCAGAGTTTCATTTTTATTTTAAATGTCTTAACTACTTTTGATTGATTTAATGCCTTTGAAAATCTACAAAAAAGAAAAAGAAAATGAAAATTTGGGTCACGGAATTCATTTTCTAGCTACATAACCTTAGAAAATTAATTATCCAAGTTATCTCCCTTATTAAGCTTTTTTTAAATTTACTGTATCAATCAAAGGAGTTTCTATAATTAAAAAGTTACTACACTATCAGTTCATGATAAAAACTATATTTCTTTATTTAAATAAAAAGTCCCACAAATGAATTGCATATCTCCATCAAAATTTACTAATTTCAGTAAAAATATTGATTGATCATTTTGGTCATTTGCTATTCAAAGATGCAAAAACTTGAATTTCAAAATGATATCATATTTCCGACCATGGTAAGGAAGAAGTAGCTACATAATATTAACTATTTTGATCATTCATTTCTTTACTTGATAAAAATATAATAATAGCAGATTAGAAATAATTTCAAAACCTTTAAATACTGAATTAAAATTTGGTTTAGATAATGCCACTTCCTGTTTTCACCAGTGAATGTGAGTGGCACTCTTGCTAATTTGACCCTTTGAACAATGTGTTGTATGTAATAGTGTCACTTGTGCATGTGTGACACACTTAGCTTGCACATTAGCTTGTGTAATAGCCTAGCTTTTAATGTATAACAATCTCCCAAAATGTACCAAGCTGGGGCAGCACAAGTTCAAGGCCAACAATGAAAAAAGGTGAGAACTCTTTGAAAAAAAATTAGCATGCTTAGATATTTATAGCAAACTTGATGTTTATGCATATTATATTTTTGATGCTTATATAGTGTTTTATCTGTAGAATTTGAATAAAATTGGGTGTAAAATTGATATCACATTATACGTTTAGAGTCATTTTATGATCTAAGAATTGTATAAACTTGAGTGGTAAAATTTCAGTTCTTCATTACTTTTGTGTGTTTTATATAGTTGCCTACTCTAGTCACAAATTTATCTGTGTTTCTTCATTCCTTCACCGTCTGAATTCTTAATATCCATGTGTTTTAACGTACACTCCAATACAATAAATAAAAATTCTGATCTGTGATTTCCAGTATCTCCCAGTTATCATAGAAAATAGGATCAAAGAGTTGCTTCCCTTTATATATTTGGCTTATAAGTTTAGACATGCATAAATTTGGTAATATAAAGAATTGAATAACATATATCAATTTGCTCCTCAAAATTGTTACAATATTTAACTTTAATATAGTTTATATATACAACTTGCAATTAATGGTTTCGGATTATTAAACCAAATTTTAGTATAAATTTTAAAAATCTATCAAAAATGCACAAATTTATAAATAATTAAAACATAAAGAGAAGCAGCTTCAGTGTTGATTTATTCTTACCCCTTCATGCTTTTATTTTCATCAAATGTTTTACATTGACTGTATAAATATTGACCAGTTTTATTTTGCTATCATTTCAGATTCAGATGTTTTTGTTTGATTTGAAGGACATTGTACAGGAACTGAAAAGATCTGATACTTTTGTGTCTTCTGCCTATGTACCATCATCATCATAGACTTTTCCACTGCTGCCACCAGTACTTACCTCCCCTTCTACAACATCTGTCGTGTGCTTCACTACTATTCTTCTGCATATTTGGAATGATTCATTTTAGAATATAATATATAAAATTACGTTTTCAGATCCGTGTAGTCATTCAGGATTTGCTGTCGATAACCAGTGAGATTAGACGAGCCGAGTTGTCTCAGGCATCAATAGTGCCACCGTCATCAAGTTAGCCTTATATATAAAATATGGAAAAAATTACAAGTGATACTGCCTCTGTAAATTATGTGCTGGTGTGAAATAATCTTCTATTAAGTGTGACAGTTTCAAGTACCCAATTCCTTTCATATTTGAATGACATTTTTAAACTGCATTTCCAAACTTTTAAAAACTATTCCTTAATGATGACACTCAATTTAAAATGCATTTCCAAGAGCAATGCCAAACCTTTAAAAACCATTCCTATTTAATTTAATACAATTGAAAGCATTTTGTATGAGTGGCTGAGCTGTGAGTGAGTTGTGTGAATTGTATGAAAGTTGTTGCAAATGTGATATGTATGTAGTCTATATTTGTTTATAATGTCTGTTAAATGGACAAAAGTTATTTCAGATTGTAAAACCTTACTAGAAACTGATACAGATGTATCCTGCAAATATTCTTTTACAATTGTTTATATTTTTCTCCATACTGTTGTATATTTGTGCCAAGATTGTGATATGTATAATATGTGCTGTGTAACAGTTGTTATTTTATTATTACAAAAATATACACAAAATAAAAATGATTTAGAATTGTTTGCCTATATATTCTTTCCTCATTCTTGATACGTTATTGAGTGATTTTTGTGTAGGGTTACATTGAAACTTTAGGATATCCTTCCCAGTGGCAGTCATTTTCAGTGTGATGGCTTATGCCAGACAAAGATGCTAATGAGGTGGCAGTAACAATGTTAGCCTTTTGTATAAAGCTTCATGTTTCAGAAGGTAGAAGAGCTAGATAACTCATAGTTGTTATACAGATGCCTAATGGCTAGGAATTTCTATCTGGCATGTGGCATTGTTCATGATCTTGTTTTATGGTTCAATGACTGCTTAAAAACTGAATAGTTTTTATTCACAGGATTACTTCAATTATTTTGATTGATTGATTGTCGTTTAATGCCACATTCAGCACTATTGTGCTATTCATGGCGATAAGTTTTTATTGGTGGAGGAAGCCTGAGTGCCTGGGAGAAACACCGACCTTGGTAGGAAAACTGACAATCCTAGTCAATTAAGATTGAAGTCGAACACATCTGCCACGTGCGGTTTCAAACTCACAACCTCAGTGTTTACAGGCCAGTGATACAGTAATTCGACTACTTAGACCACTCGGCCACTGAGGTCAGACATGTGACAGAGTTGTAAAACCACAACTGGAGATTTGGAAATTTTCAGCTGGAGTTTGGGCCTCATAACTGGAGATTTTTATCGACATTTTTAATGACGTCATAATGGGTTTTTATAGCCATTTTACTTGATAGAAATAGAAGATAAGGGTTTTCATATATTTATTTATTATGTATATAGTTCAAGATAAAGTGATCAGCCATCATATATAGTTGGTAAAAAGTATCTCTGCTTAAGCTACATTGTCAATTTTGGTACCACTGAACAGTGGTGTTGAATTGATAGAGTTGTGAGCTTTCTGGTGGGTAGCTGTCTCCATATGTTTGGTCAAGTCATTAGGGTCACCATAGTCAGCTTTGCAACAAGTGTAGTAGGCATAAATATCATATTTGAGTTCATTAAGACATTTGTCTTTGAGGTTCAGTAATGTAACTGTTCAATGTTTTCAACAGCATCAAATATTTAAAGTCGTAACTAATGTTTATACAACTTAATCCATTGTCAGTATTTCACTTTTAATCATCCAGGCGTGTGTCTTATACTTGCTAGTTGATCACCAGGTAATTGCCAATAATCTTTTATTGCTGTATATACAGTCTAATCCTTAACACACTCGAGGCTATTTACCTTTTGACACATTTAAAACAATAACAGGAAATGATGACTTCCGTTTTTCTCGGACTTTTCCGATATCAATTTCGAGTTTCTCAGACTTTTTCTCTGTCAGTATTTTGTAAACAAAAATGTCTACTGAAAATTTTTTCGAGGTTGACATTTTCAAAAAGCGGAAGATTTCAAATTTTAACGGGAGGGACGGAAGAGGGTCTGAAAGCGATTGAAATAAAAATATAGTGTACTTTTAATATAGTAAAAAGTTTTATCCAGAGAAAAGGGGAAAAGTTGCCTAATCTGAACATAAAAACCTGAAATCAGGTCATGTGCACACCATGTAAACATGATACAGGCACATTCCCATAATCAAAACTGTATGAAATTCATAGGTTTTACCTGGCCTTTAATAAAATCTTGTTTCAGGTACGGTTTCCTGCTTGAAAAGAGCTACAGTGGCTGCAAATAAGTTTTCAATTTTCACTGCCAAAAAACAGGATGTTTACAGTCTTGTCTCCCTCAAAACATGTATATTTAATCTAATTTTAAAATTATTTTAATCTTTCAACCTGTTTAATTGAAAGCTAATTAACTAATTTTACAATCAAATACAAAAACATGATACTTTTGTACCAAATATATGAATAAAAGGATTTCCTCCATGGTTATTTTTAGTCGGGAATAACCCTAGTTTTTATCTGAAACTGTTTATAGCACCCAATGCTTTGTGTGTTTGATGCCCTGCTACTTGAACATGCGGAGCTTGACATTTTGCATTGACAACTGTCTATTGTTGATATATCATAGGTGTTTTTTTGTGTTTAGTGTTATTGGGTTACAGTCTTATTGACATGTAGCCCACTTCTCTTTTTATATAAACATTGAGCTTATTTTTTTGTCTATTTTTGGGAGAAAATTCATAATGATAAGTCACAGGCAGAGTTTCTTAACTACTTTTGATTGATTTAATGCCTTTGAAAATCTGCAAAAAAGAAAAAGAAAATGAAAATTTGTGTCACGGAATTCATTTACTTGCTACATAGCCTTAGAAAATTAATTATCCAAGTTATCTCCCCTTATTAAGCTTTTTTTTTTTAATTTACTGTATCAATCAAAGGAGTTTCTATAATTAAAAAAGTTACTACACTATCAGTTCATGATAAAAACTATATTTCTTTATTTAAATAAAAAGTCCCACAAATGAATTGCATATCTCCATCAAAATTTACTAATTTCAGTAAAAATATTGATTGATCATTTTTGGTCATTTGCTATTCAAAGATGCAAAAGACTTGAATTTCAAAATGATATCATATTTCCAACCATGGTAAGGGAAGAAGTAGCTACATAATATTAACTATTTTGATCATTCATTTCTTTACTTGATAAAAAATATAATAATAGCAGATTAGAAATAATTTCAAAACCTTTAAATACTGAATTAAAATTTGGTTTAGATAATGCCACTTCCTGTTTTCACCAGTGAATGTGAGTGGCACTCTTGCTAATTTGACCCTTTGAACAATGTGTTGTATGTAATAGTGTCACTTGTGCATGTGTGACACACTTAGCTTGCACATTAGCTTGTGTAATAGCCTAGCTTTTAATGTATAACAATCTCCCAAAATGTACCAAGCTGGGGCAGCACAAGTTCAAGGCCAACAATGAAAAAGGTGAGAACTCTTTGAAAAAAAATTAGCATGCTTAGATATTTATAGCAAACTTGATGTTTATGCATATTATATTTTTGATGCTTATATAGTGTTTTATCTGTAGAATTTTGAATAAAATTGGGTGTAAAATTGATATTAAATTTTATGATCTAAGAATTGTATAAACTTGAGTGGTAAAATTTCAGTTCTTCATTACTTTTGTGTGTTTTATATAGTTGCCTACTCTAGTCACAAATTTATCTGTGTTTCTTCATTCCTTCACCGTCTGAATTCTTAATATCCATGTGTTTTAACGTACACTCCAATACAATAAATAAAATTCTGATCTGTGATTTCCAGTATCTCCCAGTTATCATAGAAAATAGGATCAAAGAGTTGCTTCCTTTATATATTTGGCTTATAAGTTTAGACATGCATAAATTTGGTAATATAAAGAATTGAATAACATATATCAATTTGCTCCTCAAAATTGTTACAATATTTAACTTTAATATAGTTTATATATACAACTTGCAATTAATGGTTTCGGATTATTAAACCAAATTTTAGTATAAATTTTAAAATCTATCAAAATGCACAAATTTATAAATAATTAAAACATAAAGAGAAGCAGCTTCAGTGTTGATTTATTCTTACCCCTTTCATGCTTTTATTTTCATCAAATGTTTTACATTGACTGTATAAATATTGACCAGTTTTATTTTGCTATCATTTCAGATTCAGATGTTTTGTTTGATTTGAAGGACATTGTACAGGAACTGAAAAGATCTGATACTTTTGTGTCTTCTGCCTATGTACCATCATCATCATAGACTTTTCCACTGCTGCCACCAGTACTTACCTCCCCTTCTACAACATCTGTCGTGTGCTTCACTACTATTCCTCTGCATATTTGGAATGATTCATTTTAGAATATAATGTATAAAATTACGTTTTCAGATCCGTGTAGTCATTCAGGATTTGCTGTCAATAACCAGTGAGATTAGACGAGCCGAGTTGTCTCAGGCATCAATAGTGCCACCGTCATCAAGTTAGCCTTATATATAAAATATGGAAAAAATTACAAGTGATACTGCCTCTGTAAATTATGTGCTGGTGTGAAATAATCTTCTATTAAGTGTGACATTTTCAAGTACCCAATTCCTTTCATATTAGAATGACATTTGTAAACTGCATTTCCAAACTTTTAAAAACCATTCCTTGATGATGACACTCTATATAATATATATGTTCAATTTAAAATGCATTTCCAAGAGCAATGCCAAACCTTTAAAAACCATTCCTATTTAATTTAATTTAATACAATTGAAAGCATTTTGTATGAGTGGCTGAGCTGTGAGTGAGTTGTGTGAATTGTATGAAAGTTGTTGCAAATGTGATATGTATGTAGTCTATATTTGTTTATAATGTCTGTTAAATGGACAAAGTTATTTCAGATTGTAAACCTTACTAGAAACTGATACAGATGTATCCTGCAAATATTCTTTACAATTGTTTATATTTTCTCCATACTGTTGTATATTTGTGCCAAGATTGTGATATGTATAATATGTGCTGTGTAACAGTTGTTATTTTATTATTACAAAAATATACACAAAATAAAAATGATTTAGAATTGTTTGCCTATATATTCTTTCCTCATTCTTGATACGTTATTGAGTGATTTTTGTGTAGGGTTACATTGAAACTTTAGGATATCCTTCCCAGTGGCAGTCATTTTCAGTGTGATGGCTTATGCCAGACAAAGATGCTAATGAGGTGGCAGTAACAATGTTAGCCTTTTGTATAAAGCTTCATGTTTCAGAAGGTAGAAGAGCTAGATAACTCATAGTTGTTATACAGATGCCTAATGGTTAGGAATTTCTATCTGGCATGTGTCCATTGTTCATGATCTTGTTTTATGGTTCAATGACTGCTTAAAAACTGAATAGTTTTTATTCACAGGATTACTTCAATTATTTTGATTGATTGATTGGCGTTTAATGCCACTTTCAGCACTATTGTGCTATTCATGGCGATAAGTTTTTATTGGTGGAGGAAGCCTGAGTGCCTGGAAAGAAACACCGACCTTGGTAGGAAAACTGACAATCCTAGTCAATTAAGATTGAAGTCGAACACATCTGCCACGTGCCGGTTTCAAACTCACAACCTCAGTGTTTACAGGCCAGTGATACAGTAATTCGACTACTTAGACCACTCGGCCACTGAGGTCCCTCAATTATTTTGAGTAATAGGACAAATATTTTTGGTAAATAGAATCATTAGAATCATTCATCCTATTTCGACTCTTCAAAATTCAAGAGTCAATCCTAAATTGAGGTAAATTATATGGGCTTCCAAAAACCATTTCGATTCCTAACATCACTGACAATTGTCGAAATCCGGATATGGTGTATCAATTTTTGCACCTCATGTTTGCGGTATACCATCTTTTTCGCAAGTTTATTGTTTTCTGTTTGGTATTAAATTAATGATTAAGATCCATTTTGTTACATCTGGTGATCCGTTCATTTGGAAATCGGCATGGCAGTCAGCAGGGTTTAAGAACATCAGTTGTTGGAGCTGCTAGTCAAATGCATTTTGTGAAAATATATTTTTTTGGTCTTTTGGAAAATGTTGTTTGTGCTGTATTTAGACCCCTCTATCAAGAAATTTGTTTTGCATGCACACGTATAAAAATTGCGGTTTTTATCCAACGCAATCATAGGTTTGAACGTTGTTTTCAATTTAGACTTGTTTAGAATCATTACAAGATATACATGTCTCTCAGACAGGGTTTCCCTGATCTTGACCTTTCTTGGTTTGGTGATCAATGTCAGATTAGGAATACTAATAAATGATAGGTCATATGATATTTGGTGTATAGAATGATAGTACGGCGTATATGTTTCTGATAGGGTTCACATATCCTTTACCTCATTTTAATGTCAAGCTTGCGACCTCTGTCACAGAAAGCAAGACATAGGGATAGTGATCTAGCCGTCGCAGCATCAACTAATTACTTAAAATTTTCATATTTCAGATGGTAGAAGACCTGGATGCTTCCTACTTGTATATAGATGCCTTATGTCTGTCATATGTCCATTATCCTTCACCTCATTTTCATGGTTAAGTGACTACATGTACTTGAAAAAAAAAGTTAAGATTTTTTGCAATGAATGTTAATTTCTCTCTTATTATGAGTAATAGGGTAACTATATTTGGTATGTGCGTACCTTGCAAGGTCCTCATGCCTGTCAGACAGTTTTAACTTGACCTTGACATTATTCCATGGATCAGTGAACAAGGTTAAGTTTTGCATGTTCAAGTCCATATCTCAGATACTATAAGCAATAGATCTACTTTATTTGGTATATGTAATGATTGTAAGGTATATATGTCCAAATAGCAGGTGTCATCTGACCTTGACCTCATTTTCATGGTTCATTGGACAATGTTTAGTTTTTTTTTTGTGGTTTGGTCAATTTCTGAGATATAAGCAATAGGTCAATTATATTTGGTGTATGGAACGATTGTAGGGTGTACATGTCTGTCTGGCAGGGTTCATATGACTTTGACCTCATTTTCATGGTTCATTGGTCAATGATAAGTTTTTGTAATTTTGTCATTTTATCAGATACTATAAGCAATAGGTCAACTTTATTTGGTGTATGGAATGAATGTAAGGTGTACATGTCTGTCTTGCAGGGTTCATATGACCTTGACCTCATTTTCATGGTTCATTAGTCAATGTTAAGATTTTGTGGTTTGATCTGTTTCTCAGGTACTATTAGTGATGTTTGATGAACCATGCCAGATAGAGCTTACAATCATTTTTATAACAAATATGGTTGACCTATTGCTTATAGTATCTGATAAACTGACAAAATTATGAAAATTGATCATTGACCAATGAACCATGAAAATGATGTCAAGGTCATATGAACCCTGCCAGACAGACATGTACACCTTACAATCATTGCATATACTAAACATAATTGACCTATTGCTTATAATATCTGAGACCTCATTTCATGGATCAGTGATCAAGGTTAAAGTTGTCAAGTCCTTATCTCAGATACTTTAAGCTATAGGACAACTATATTTAGTGTATGGAATGATCGTAAGGTGTTCATGTCTGTCTGGGTGTTAGGGAGCTACCATTTGATTTTTATGGGGGGCTAGGATAAAAAATTTTGTCCTCCATTTTTTTTAGTTGTAATCTCTGTCCTGCCTTTTTATTTTTCACTCTATTCGGTCCTGCCTTTTTTTATTAGTTTATCCTGCCCTTTTTTTTTTTGCCAAGTTGCTCATCCTGCCTTTTTTTTTTACTCAAAACTCCTCTCCTGCCTTTTTTTTCAAATTTCATCCTAGCCCCCATAAAAATCAAATGGTAGCTCCCTTATGTGACTCCTTGACCTCATTTCCATGGTTCATTGGTAAATGTTAAGATTTTGTGTTTGGGTCTGTTTTTCAATTACCATAAGCAATAGGTCAACTACAGTTGCTGTATGGAATAATTGTAAGGTGTACTTGTCTGTCTGAAAGGATTTATCTGACCTTGACCTCATTGTCATGGATCTTTAAACATTTTAAGTTTATGTGATACTTGTAGTCAAACCTCTATCTTTAAGACATGTGTGCACTCTTGTATGACAGTAGGCATGGAATAACATCCATACTCTTCTTTGTGACCATTAAAGAAACTCAAAATCTTGTCATTAAGTACCTTTAATCATAAATAAATCACTTAGACTGCTTAAAATCAAACATATAAAAGAATACATGAGTAGTAAATTAAAATTGTTATTGTATACCTACTTGCCCTTTGTTAAGATTTTGTGTAAAATTTTCATAAAATAAATGTTCAATGCACTATCACACCTTCGTTCATTAAACAGTGTAACACAGAAAATAAATAACAACAAAAGTTAAAAAATAAATCATATTGAAATAACACAAATGTTTACAGTTGCATATAGGTTGGAAAAGACAATGAAACACAGAAGAAAAATTCTACAATTAAAGCTAGCCTGTGTCAAGGCATTGTAGAGGGGGTGGGAGAGGAGGATGTGTCATCCCGAAATTCCCTGAAAAATAAATACTAAATCTCAAATTCCTGAAAAAATAAAGCATTCTTTCCTGGATCTAGAAAACTAAATTAATAAGCGTAAATCTTGAATTCTTGCAAAATAAAGACCCAATCCTGACGTCTCTAAAAAGGTCCTTACTACCTTCATAGTACATGTTTTATTATTTGAAATGAACTGATAGTGACCATTTTTTTTTTCTTCATAAAAATAAGCAGTTGTTGTGAAACTGTCAATCAAGAAAGCCAAACACCAAATACTGCATGACATGAAAGCTAATAATATTTTGATAAAATCCATAAAAAGAACCATCCATGATGCCATTTAGCTACCAGTGATTTATATACCAGGTAAAAAGAAAACTGAGGAAGTTAACACAGAATGAAGATGTGTTTGGGCAAGTCATCATATGACTAGAGTTTCCTATACTTTTTTATTTTCAAATTCATAATAATCAATAATTGTATCAATTAAAGAACAAAATAAGGCAATCTATAGAATCTTATAAAAGAAAGTTTATCCAATTATTTGGTTTAACAACTCAACAGAACTCAATAAAATACCTCAATATGTTAGACCTGTTCATCTATTAGGATTATATTTAATACCATAAATTTAAAATTCATGTTTAATTACTGTGGATTCATTATTATTTGTTGGACGCCATTTTTCGTGGATTTTGTGGGTCAAGGTGAACAAGAATTTAAGAGTTCAACAAAGAAGAAATTTTCTTTAGGATTGTATGCAGACTTTTGCAAAACCACGAAATAAAATGTCCACTAAAATACAATGTCTCCTCAATCCACAAAAAATAAATGAATCCACAGTAAGTACTGTAAAGTGGATTATTTTCAGTTTTAAATTTCCTGATTTCTGGTGCTAAACTTGTGTATGAGGTTTTATTCTCATTTTTTTAGCCCCTGATAATGCTTTATAAGGCCAAATTTACAGGAGGTTTTATATTCTTTTATCACAAAATGATAGATAATATATTCCTCACAACTTGTTCCCATATTATAGTAAATACCCAGCAAGTATAAAATAAAATTTCTTAGTACCAGGAGTACAAGTATTTCTTTATATGTATTTTTTGGAAAGAAACTTATTTTTGCACAGTGAGATAATTGTCATCGTTTCAAAACATTAAAAATCATAAAAAAAATACTTCATTTCTAATTAAAATGCAAATTATTCCGAGTAATACATGCAGCATATTTGCAAAATGTCCTGTGCACCTGTTGTCTGCTAAAATGATTTCTTGCATTAAATGCATTATCAGTGCATAAAAAGTCATAAATGCTTATATGTCAACAGTGGCAAGACTTTGTCCAATGTTTCTAGTGTTAACATCCATGTTATTGTACTGGGTGACTTTAATACTGACGATCAAGACATGGATGACCTCAGGGATGAAAACCTCATTGGTTTTGCCCTGAAAATATACACAGAAAAGCATGTTTTACAACTCATCAATCTTTTCACATAGCATCTGTATTATAACAATAATTGAGTGCCTTCTCTTGCAACTATACTTCAAAATTATACTTGCAGAAATAAAAATTAGTTGTAGAAGGAATATACTATGAAATCTATCAAACCTTTTTATTCTTCTGGTAAGTTTTACTGTTGATTTCTAACAACACAATAAATTAATTTGTATTGATTGTCATGAACTAAATCTTTAAAGGTACCTTTTTGTGCCGTAGATAAAAAGTACTTGTACTTAATGGCAATACATCCAATGTAATTCTGTAATAAGTGTCCTTCCACATAACATATATCATACATTATAAATTTTATATAAAGTCTACAAGTTAACACTAAGATCCCAACCACACTAATACTTTTTTAAATTTTAGAACAAATAACTACAGCTTTAGATTAAAGTTTTTGGTTGTATTTCTGCAATTTGATTGCCATGTCAGCTGATGTATTCCCTATATCTCCATTTAGTCCTATCTTGATAATTATGGTTAATTTGTTTTGGTTCTGGGTCTTCCATAATTTTATGATCTGCTTAATGTGGTAGTAAGGGGTACCAAGTATTAGACTACTGGTAGACTCCAATACATATGATCCATATTCCACATTTATAATATATTCAAATCATTAATCAATCATCTTTATATCCCAAGATATTGTATTGTATTACATTTAGACTGTAATTATTCAAAAATTTTGGTTAAAATTGCAAACTATGAACTACTAGACAGAATAATTCTAAAATTTCATGAACAAACTTCTACTCCTTTTAAAAATTCAAAATTAAAATTCTATGATAAAATGATGTTAACATTACAAACATGGCTTCATAATGTAAGTAATTCTATGTGAAAAGATTAGGTGTACAATTTTCTGGGTTTCTTTTAATACTTCAAAAAATACACTACCTGAATGAAAATCAGACATAAAGTCAGATAAATATACATTTATTTGGCAATAAGTCAAAGCTTTAATAGAATCAGAATTTAGTAAAGACATCACAAAGAGACAATTAATTGATACACATAAACACATGGCTTTCATGCAAGTTAAATTTAGTTTTACATGGTGGTACACATATAGGCACACATTCAGGATGAAATGTTTTGAAACAGATTAAATTTGAAAAAAGTGAGAGTACATTTGGCAGAGTTTATAGCAGTGAATACCTGGAATAAAATGTGCATTAATAAATAGTGAAAATAGTAAAGTTTGCCAACCCCTTTAATGCTCAAATTAATACCTACAAAAATCATACATGTAATACAGGGTGTTAAAACACCTTGACTACCAATGTGGATCTTTAACTGTCTGGTCATATATTTAATGTTGTTTTCATCTGTATTACAATAATTAATCTACTCCAAGAGTAATTTTAACAGTAAATATTTTTTATATAAAATATAATTGTATCACAAAAGTTAATTTGAAGGTACATTATACATGTATTATCTGATAATTTCTGAGGCTCATGAAAAGTTTGAGAAACTTTCTAAGTGTTTTAAAAAAGCCAAAAATCAAATTAATGCTGGATTGGTAATGAGGACTTTTTGAAACTTTGTAATCAAACTATCAAAAAAACATAAAATTTAATACCCAGATGACTAAGTAAATGTATGCATATATTTATATTATTTTGTTTAATGGACTGGGAGAATGCTTCATTATTCTAGATACTGTAGATTCATTACTATTTGTGGTATACCAATTTTTTCTGGATTACGTGGGTATAGGTGAGACAGGAATTTGAATGTTCAACATAGCACAAATGTTCACTAGGTTGTATGCAAACTTGTATGTCAAAATCAAGAAAATTTTTCTCAATCCACTAAAATACAGGAATCCACAGTAGATAATATAACATAAGTGTAATTTACTATTCGTTATTTACTAACACCAAACAAAATTTATCTACATTTCCCATTTATTGTTTGGGGTTGGCAGTGTAAACATTCACCACAAAGGTATAAAAGCTACATGCAGGTGATATGTGCATGCTAAAAATAAAACATCAAACCTTGACGACATCAATACATGTGTGATTTTTCCCGTCGCACGCCACCAACAATAGGTCTACCCCTAAGTGAAGCAATTATAGCTTATAATATTCTTATAGGTATTTTTAAAACACATTAAATATTATATCTTTGTAACAATGTATGCACATCAATACATGTGTGATTTTTCCTGTCGTCCGCCACTAAGAATAGATTTACCGCTAAGTGAAGCAATTGTTAGCTAATAATATTCTGATAGGTATTTTAAAAACACATTAAATATTACAATGTGTTAACTAAAGAGCTTACAATTTATCTACCGGTAAATACTTTCATAAAGCAAACAAAAATATTTCATTCTTTACATTAAAACAATTCTGCATTCCTATAAGAGTATATTGTTTACAAGCTGTAACTACAGAAGAAAAAAATTCACATAAATGCAAATTAAAACAATATCTGTTTATTCAATGTTTACTGTAGTATTCAAGTTTCAACAACAACAACAAAAATACATATAAACATATCTGATTTCTTTAATCTATACCAAAACTCATGGAAGTGTTAATTCATTTTCTTGCATCGAAGCTAAATTTTCATAAATTCAAATAGGAATAGATGGATGGTGTTTATAAATAGCTATCTGCATAAAAATTTCAAATGACTATTTAAACTGTATCTTTCTCCCCCTTTTCAGTGACTATGAAAATAATAAAGACATCCATTTTTTCATTCTTTGTTTCAAATTTTTCATATGGTTACCAGCAACAAAGAAAATCACAACCATAGAAGTAAACCCAGATACTACTATGGGAGTGTTTACAACCTTGACTCCTAGACAGGCTTTATAGACCTTACACTAACTTTTACAACTATAACTGATGAAAACTGGAAAATTCTAAAACTTTCCCCACCTCAATCCACCTTGACATATATTTACAAAACTTTAAAACAGTTAGTACATGATATATCATTCAACATGAAAAAGACATCTTTTGCAAACAACATAGAAATTTTTTTTTAAATATTACACCAAACAAATGGACATCATAAAAAGTTTAAGAACAATGTTCTATTGGAATGCCTACTGGTCAATTCTCTTTCAAATTTATAAAAAAGCTGTTTTATAAAAAAATCATGAGTTAAAATGATATTGCTCAGATGGTCAAATCTCTGGTAATGTCACCTGAAGTAAGTTCTGAGCAATACTAGTTTCAATATCTAACATATGTTAATCAGCACTTTCAAAAATACAGATTGAACTCTCAAGTTGCAAGAAAATTTATTAACACTTGCAAACATTTGCCAATGAGTGAATCATACAAATTGTGCAATTCATTTGTAATCTCTTAAAATGCTTACTTTTTGCAAAATCTAAGTGAGACTTTTTTATATTTTGTTTACATTATCTATCTTTTATTATGCTACTAGAATATATAAACTCATCCAATTTATGAATGGTTTTACCAATATACAAACACAACACTCTGGTGTGACACAGTTAATAAAATAATAAGTCAAAGTAAATGTGTAATTATTGTGTATAAACCTTAACATTTTTATTCATGCATGGTAGTATAAAACAGAAAAGCATGATATTGCAATGTAACTGATATATATATGATACATACCTTTGAAAGGAAGTGCTTATTTTTTAAGGCTATGTCTTAACAGCAAAACATAATATGAACTGTAAATTCAGAAATTATTGCGAATAATGCGCGGGTGAGTATCGGAATAAGAACTGGCATTCTGATATCTGATACATATATCTGTATGCAGATTTTCTTGAAATCGCAACAATTAATCTCACAATTTTTTCCATTCTTAAAAAATCACAATAATAATGCATGCAATAATTTCTGAATATTGAGTATTGTTCACTACCCCTAAAAATCATTGGCATAGACTCACATGACATGATGACAATCACATGATAGCACTCATGATGTTATAATACCTATAAAACATACCTAAATGTTCCAATGCCTGGTTTGTTCCCATTCTGTAAGTTATTGGCTCTCCACTGTGATTCAATTTTACAAAATTGTCCTCCCAAAAACTACAACATAACAACAACATTCAATATGCATCTTGCCCACAAACAATCCTTCTTATACATTGGTACATGTATTTTCATCACAGGAGTTAAAAGTAATTTCAGCTAAATCAATCAATGAATGATTGAATTTTCGAGAGAAATTTAAAGGTCCTATTGAATAAACTCCATAGAGAACAATAGCTATTGTATTTATACAATGGGACAGGTGAACTTGCAAAAGTTTAAATAGCCTGACAAAGAGGAACTCATTTAGGGGAAAGGTTTCATTTCATTCTTAATAATAATCCCTGATGTCTTAATACTGCTGTAGATTTCATGCACCTTAAAATGGCATAAAATAGTGTCATCTAAAACCAAATATTAGATGGAATGATACAATTAGAATCAAGCATATTAGTGCATGGCATTGACTTATCTGGTAGATCATATCCAAAATCTTCTGTTAATAATTTCATTCAGACTTTTATCTTTACCAAAAGAAAACCAGTAAACAAATAAATCATTAAACTGCATGTTGTTAAAAAATTCCCTTATTATACATGGAAAGCATCCAAGCTGGTAAAAAGAAATCAACAATTAAACAGAACCTTAAATACAATTTCAATATTTGGAAAAACGAAGAACTAAAGGCCCCAGTAGACAGAAATAAAAAATCTACTTGTCAAATGAGAGCTTTTGAAGGCAAAGTAAAAATTATAAGACT
Source organism: Mytilus coruscus (assembly GCA_017311375.1). Taxonomy (NCBI): domain Eukaryota; kingdom Metazoa; phylum Mollusca; class Bivalvia; order Mytilida; family Mytilidae; genus Mytilus; species Mytilus coruscus. The sequence goes on from CM029598.1 coordinate 38,715,764, forward strand.
ACACTGGAAAAAATACACTTTTACAGCCTCAAGTTTTTGACTAGTTTTTACAACCTCACTGAATATTTATATGATATGCTTTGGACTCCAATTTTCTTCAGACTCAACAAGTTGAACAAGCTATTTCTCACTAATAGTACCCCTACTCTAAGTATTTTTTTAAAACAGAAAGCTGATGAAAGGTGGATGTAAATAAAAATCACACGGTATACTTCCCCTAGTTGAAAATTGATACCAAATTTCAGGAAGGTCTGATTTATAGTTCCTAAGCAAAGTGCAAGCAAATTTTATGGGGCAGGTATGGACACACAGACGGACGTATGGACGAAGAACCAGCAGAATGACAGCCAGATGTAAACCTGTATACCCCTCCTTTCTGAGTGGGGTATAATTACAACCTCAACTTCATCATCACTACAAAAGATTGATTAATTGCTGGTATTTAACACCACTTTCAGCACTTTTGGCTATATCATGGCAGACAGTTTAAAATTGTGGATGAAACTGGGTACCCAGATAGAAATAAAACAAATTAGAAAACCAACTTTCCAATTTTTTCTAGTAAATTTAATTTTCATATGGGTTCACAAACCTCCTTTTTAGGCTTATCTATTTTCTCTGGATTCAATCTTAACTTTGTCAAATAAACCCTGATCTCTTTCATCCTTCTTTGATCTGAAATAATAATAACAGAGTTTTTTAACAGTAAACATTATGTTAGATGACTTCCATTTCAACAACACTGTGCAAGATGTGATAAGATAAGGTATGATAAGTCATGTTATTTGGTCATAATAAACTGTTATCACAGAGATATGTCTCGCCTTTTTGTAATTTTGATAATGCAAATGTTGAAATTAAAATAGCAATCCTTTAACATGTAAGTTATGCAAATAATCAAAGTCGATGAACCATGACTGAAGGTACATGGCTAAAAAAACTCCATGGAAATGAGATGTGCCAATGCTAATACAACTGCATACCAAATACCATTGACTTATTATAAGTCGAGCCCTTTAAACAAACCTAAACACAAACATTAACTTGTAAACTATTTAAATGTTTCAAAGTCAATGAACCATGATGAGGGGGTGGGGCTAAATAATCTCCATGGAAACGAACTTGCATACCAAATATCATTGACTTAACATTAGCAGTTCATCTTAAACTGATCTAATCACAAGCTAATACATGCTGTAAAGTAAGCTAAAGTTTCAAAGTCAATAGACCATGACTGAGGGGGTGGAGCCAAATATTCTCCATGGAAATGAGATGTGCTAATGCTTATACAACTGAATACCAATTAACATTGGCCTACCACTAATGGTTCCCCTTGAACTGACCTAATCACAAACTAATACATGTAAACTAAGCAAAATTTTCAAAGTCAATAAACCATGACTAAGGGGGCGGAGCCAAATATTCTCGATGGAAATGAGATGTGCTAATGCTTTTACAACTGCATACCAATTATCATTGACCTACCACTAACTGTTCCCCTTAAACTGACCTAATCACAAACTAATACATGAAAACTAAGCAAAAGTTTCAAAGTCAATAGACCATGAATGAGGGGGCAAGGCCAAATAATCTCCATGGAAATGAGATATGCCAATGCTTATACAACTGCATACCAAATATCATTGACCTACCACTAGTGGTTCCCCATAAACTGACCTAATCACAAACTAAAATGTAAACTAAGCAAAGTTTCAAAGTCAATAGACCTTGACTGAGGGGGCAGGGCCAAATAATCTCCATAGTAATGAGATGTGCCAATGCTAATAGAACTGCATACCAAATATCATTGACCTACCACTAGTGGTTCACCATGAACTAGACCTAATCACAAACTAATACATTGTTGACGCCGCCGCCGTCGTCGCCGACGCCGGAAACAGCATACCTATGTCTCGCTTTTTGACTCCGTCAAGGCGAGACAAAAATGAAAATAAAATAAAAATCATAATTCAAAATTATGTCCATTTATAGTCAAATGAATACTGTAAATTCAGAAATTATTGCGAGGTTTTTATTATTGCGAATAATGCGACTGGGTGAGGATCGCAATAATAACAACTCGCATCGTGATATCTGATACATATGTCTTTATGCAGATTTTCTTGAAATGGCAATAATTAATCTCTCATTTTTGTCCATTCTTCAAAGATCGCAATAATTACTGAATGCAATAATTTCTGAATTTACAGTACCTATGCCAATATCAGTAATACATATGGTTTTGTTTTTTGTTTGTTTTTTTTTATTGTTTGATTTAATTCTCTAATTTTTTTAATTTTTTCTTTACAATACCTTCCTGTCTCTGTGCATCTTGATTATATCTCATGGATCTGCCTGTATCCCAGGTCGATTTCTTTGTTTGTCTGAAATGTAAAAATGGAGCAGCTGAGGTATTCTGTTATAAAGATTATTATGATCTTTTTCAAAATCTGCATTTCGTTTCAAAAAAAGTTCAAAATATTACCCTTCTAGAAGAAATAATTTAAAGTGTTTATATTTTTGTTATACAAACAGTGACTTTTTACTGGAAATATAATGTTGCTGAATCTCATCTTCGATTAAATACTTTTATGAACCTACTCAAATTCTGGTGCATCCATTAAAATTGCCTGTGGATCTATTGTTACCATAGACTTCTTAATGCCTCTAGATCTACGGGCTGAAACAGAAAACATTGAAATTATACATTAGTCCAAACTTATCTTTATTCAAGTTAAACATCTAAGTTGGGATATATGCAATTGCAGCATAGCAGTAAAAGTACTGAACTTTTAACAAAATTTAAACACTTTTTTTGTAAGAAGTGAATACCGTAATTCATGCAAGAATTATTTAGTGAAGGGCTTTGAAATGATTGCACATGAGATAAGCCTATAATATACATAGAGGGTTAAAACTTAAAAGGTGTTAGTCTTCCCAGGAAGATTTGTGTCGTTTCCCATCTCCAAATATAATATCAGAAATGACAAAGTCCATATTTTCATATGGGAAACCCATAAAAAAACAAAATAGTAATGTCCTGGCCCCTAACCCATTACTTACCTGTCCCTCTTGGTTGTTCATCATCTCCTACTTCATCATCACTCTCTCCTAAACCAACATCATCATATTCAAATGATAATTCTCTCTCCATAGTAAGAGCCTGTAATCTTGGTTGAGGTTTTCCAGCCTGTCAGAATCCAAATATGCTTATATTCTCAACATGCTATCTACACTTGTATACTTGTATATATATAATGGAATGTTAATCATAATCATGTTCTTTTATTGCACTGCATGAATTTGTACCAAATCTATTAGAATATAATATTTTATATGATGGAAAGGTCAAATCATATAAGGTTCTTAAGAAGAATGTTAGCTGTTAAATTATCTATAGAATATAGATATAAACAAGTCTAAATTGAAAACAACGTTCAAACCTATGATTGCGTTGGATATATATATACATAACAAAAAGTTATTTTAAAATCAAAGTGCTTGTGAGCACTGGAGGGTTAGGATTGCTTTCGTTTTGTAATGTGAACTTAACATTAAACATTGAATTGAGTATTACTGGAACGGGGACCCAATTATTTCTCCCATTACTTCAATGCAATTTTATCCAAATTAAGTAAAGATTTTTATTCCGTATATTAAGACTGCAAAATTTCAATTACTTTCTCATACTAGTAGCCCCATTCATGGTTTCTTGGAGAATTCTTGGAAGGTCATGACTGGCATTTAAGAGAGCAATACTGTTTTAAGTATTAATAGCGTCATTTTATTAACTTCCTGGTTAAAATCAAAAATAAAATTTGCACCATTTACTCAGACAATCATCCACCCTATACGTTTCAGAATCACTTAAAATTTAACAGAAGTTGAAAGTTTAATGAATACCCTTTAGATATACTACAAATTTAAGCATCTCTACATAATTTTCATCTCAGTACAATATCCCATTTAAAAGACGGTAGATTTATTGAGGGACTTCAATAGTGGGTACTGGACTGGGATCCTATTTCAGTAATGGAACCCATTTAATTATTATTTCAAATTGTGTTATCTCCCTTTTGTCCAGATTTTTGTAGTTGAAGTTTATCTTTTTTTTTAGAGCAGATTCAAACACCATGCACAACTTATGCAATTTAAAAAATAGTTGTCTTAACAAGTATGGTTATGTACAAATACATCATTTTGTAACTTGAAAATCTGAGTAAATATCATTAACAAATTGCTTGACATGGACATGGATAGGATCTAAAGAATGTTCACCTCACTGCACTATGCTGTTTGTGCTCTCAGAGGTAGAGATGCGACAAAGAAAATATAGCTATCAAGCTAGTGACAATATATAGCTTTGATTGCATTTCATGCTACCTTTATCCAAAACACAAAAACATAATATGATTCCCATAAAACTTTTATCATGTTTTTCTGCAGCTGCATGAAGTAAAATACTAACACATACCTCACGTCTTCTACTGATGATAAAAGTTCATGTTTGGCCTTGTGTAAACAGATAGTATATTGCTTATTCAAACATATTTTGTGGTCCTAATCTTGTGGATATACAAACAAAAACAAAAAGTATACAAAACCTTTAAAAAGTGTAGACATATTTATATTACCTCCGGTTTTTTGTCATCATCAACAGCAGCCAGTAACGCAGGGTGAATAGCTGTTCCGTCTTTGTGTGAGTAACATACAAACTCTTCATTATCAAATAATTTAAACTCCATTTCACTGTTAGAATACATCAATTAATAACACATAATTAATGATGTAATATAATACAACTAACTAAACATTTGACCTATTTCAATGTTTTTAATGGGTTTTTTTATGTTATGAAATGTGAGGCTGAAGAGGTTTCCAGAGGAAAATAAAAGTGGAACTGTACTGGAAATAACCCAGATTATTAAAATTTTTATTAGTTATTGAAAATATTCCCCTAGTGAAATAATAAGATGAGAAATCAACTTTATTTCCATAGCACGAAACAATGGTTTGAATCAAGAAAAAGACCAACTTTAATAACTTCTAGACAATAATCTAAAAAACAGAATTTAGCTAATAACTGCAATTTCAGAATGTGAGTATATATTTTAGCAAATAAGCATATATGTGCTTTGAAAAGTGTAAAGTCAACAAAAAAATCTTTATCATGAAAGTAATTAACTCAAGTAAACTTAATAGTAAAAATAACACACTAAAATGTCTCATCTGCTGCAATACTTGAATTATTCTAAAGGTCAATGAACTGGTAACTAAGGTCAAATTCAAATGAAACCTATCAGATGCATATGTACTTATGTTCTTATAATGAATTCACCTTCAAAATACTGTTTCATCATCATGTAAAATTTCTCAGATACAGATATTATATGAAATCTTAAATATGATATAATGTTCAGAGTGTAAAAATGGAGGCCCTGTTGCAAAAGTTATTACTTTTTAGGGAAAAAACCTATAATCAGGAGTAAAGAAATGAAAAAGAAAACTTCTAGAAAATCATTTTGGCCAAATAATAAAAAGACGATGCAAAAGGCATGTGCATAAATAAAGGTGGTGCAAGGAATCCAAATGTAAATGCCCATAGAACAGCAATGTGTGAAATTTTTTAGAGTAAATAGAATGATAAAAGGTCAAAACTTAATTAACTGTGGTACCAATGATAGATAAACCAGGCTTGCATTTGATTACAATTTGTAGGATTAATGACTTTAGTAATTTGTAAAGTTTTAAAAGATTTACAACTGGTCATAAGCTGTACATGTGTACAACCTTTTGTGAAAAGCAGAATGGGACCCCAGGGCAAATCCTTAAAAGTCCAGCATGTTATATTCATAGAAAATTTGCTATAAAAGAAGTAGTCAGCTGGTTCCTATGAAGAGACAAGCTAACATATATACTTCTCTGTAATTATTGAACATATTTCTATGATTATCTTGATCTATTAGAAACAACAAGAGGGAAGTGTGTTTGAAGGACTTGATGTGATCACATACCGATAGCTGTACATCCTGTTTTATTAAGATAAGAAAAAGAAAAAAATACACATTTGCACATATTTACAATAACCTATAGAAATAGCTGATTTTTTGTACACATAAAAAGCAGTTTTGCTGTGTCATAAGCTGCTGTAATTCTTTGTCACTAGTAGAAATTCAGATTGAACTGAACAAATATAAAATTTGGCTATATAAATGCTACTGTTTTTACATGTAAGCTTTAATAAAGGCTGTGTACACTTACCCAAAGCTGTAAAATATAGAATCTTTTTCAGATGTATGACTTTTATTTTTTCTACCTGGTATTATTATTGAATTTCTAAGTAGCATTAACATTATATATAGATAGATTTAAGCATAATTCAACATCTATCTTTGAAAGAATTAATCACGTTAATGCTGTATAACTTAACAAAAATATTCAGAAATTATATAATTTTACTTCTTGGTGATGTTTTCCTTATAAATATCCTATTCAATCAGAGCATTAATTTGGGCTTCTGTATTTCATCCTTCTGTGGGTGTTTGTAATACAAATAATCATAATTAAGTTTAATTCTGATATAAAACTTGACATAGGTTAAATATCAGCTTGTTTTTTGTGATAAAAAATATCTTTTGCATGTTAACTGTAAGGATTTGCTGGTGTTTGGTTGTAACTGTCAACTTATTGAAGGCCGTACTTTGACCTATAATGGTTTACTTTTATAAATTGTTACTTGAATGGAAAGTTGTCTCATTGGCACTTGAACCGCATCTTCCTATATCTATTTATAACAAAACAAAAAAGACATATTCACAACTACTTTAATATTTGCTTCAATTTGATTGATCATTTTTTCTCCTGCATTTTGAATGAAGTTCTGTGATGTTTGTTATACGTTTGTCAGTCTTTCTGTCTGTCCTTTTCTCTCTTAAAATAATTTTCTGTCCCAAAACTATCAACTGAAAATATTATGTTACGGTAAGCAATGGTGGATTGTAGGAGCGCCAATGCCCTTATTTTTAATCTATTCTCATTTACTGAATTTCCGTATCTATCAAAGTTTTAGATGTCTAAATCAATACATACACCTTATTTCTTATTTTTGCAAAACAATGAATTATAACTTAATAATGAAATTACAAAAAAATGGATCTGAAAAGAATGAGTTGTGATTTGGTATGAAATGCCATTTTGGTTTAGTATTATACAATATGCTCCTAATTGTATTACCATAACCATATACAAGTTGTAGTCCACATATCCTCATTGATAACTGTTCTCTCATGTCCACAGAGACAATACCATGCTACATATAAAGACAGTAATCCTATAGGGATTAGATTATGTCGACATAAAGGCAACATATCCATAAGGATTATTCCGCATGGACACATTTCCACGTGGATTGATTTTATAATGTCCACACACAGATAACATATCTATATCCACACAAAGACTGTAGTGTCAGGCTGGTTTTATTTACCACACCATTTATCATTGTAAATATATGTACTCAACAGAAATTTAAACAAAAAATGTACTCAATAGAAATCTAAACAACAAATATAATCAACAGAAATTTAAACAACAAATGTACTCAACAGAAATCTAAACAAAAAAATGTACTCAACAGAAATCTTAACAACAAATGTACTCAACAGAAATTTAAACAACAAATGTACTCAACAGAAATTTAAACAACAAATGTATTCAACAGAAATCTAAACATAAAATGTACTCAACCAACAGAAATTTAAACAACAAATATATTCAACAGAAATTCAAAACAACAAATGTACTCAAAAAGAAATTTAAAAAAAAACAAATGTACTCAAAACAAATCTAAACAAATGTACTCAACAGAAATTTAAACAACAAATGTACTGTACAGAAAAGTTTTTTTTTTTCATTTCAAGTAAAATATGCAAAACTGTCCAATGTAGGAATTTTTATCAGGAAATTATATCAGATTTTTTATGAACAGTAATATGAAAGATGACACTTATCAATGTACATGGTTTTTTTTAATAAGTTTGCCTTTTGAAAGTCAATATTGCTATTAAACTCTGAAAGATGTATACTATTATCAAAAGCAATTGAAGCATGAACTGTTTTGATACTATCCTATATAATTTGCATACTTTTAAGGGGATGTAGGGCTCATCTCAATGCATGGTCATACCTAATAATAATTGTTGTTAATTCTATCCTTAAAAAATGTCCTTACTCCAGTTGTCCCCACACTTACTTAATTAAGGTGATATTGAAGATATTTTCAAAAACAGGATATATTCTTACAGAAAAAGTTTAACAAATCTAAATGCAGGGAAACAGAAAAGATGGGATATCATGCTTCTATTTCTACACTACAAGAGTTCATTTTACAGTTGTAAAATGCTCCCATGAAGAGAGTACACATTATAATGATAAATGTTGCAGTAAATAAAAAGATTGCAGTAATCATTCAAAATCATTGTTACTTCTGCCTGCTGAGAAGTTATGTACAGTTTACAGCAAATCAAATTCAATTGATTTTTTCTCCTCATTTTTTCAACTGATTTATTTATTTTGAAAGGTATGTTTAAGTTCAAAAAAGACTTTTATCAATCATAATCCTTTTAAATCAAAAGTTAACATAAATTTTACAGTCCTAAAAAAAAACATTTTCTGAATAGGAGATGCTATTCTTTATTTGTATAGAAAGGATATTGTTTATTCATTCATGACACTAAATCACAGTTTAATCACTACATATATATATACACTTGACACAACCAAAAGCAAAGAAGCCCCACTTTTATTGCTGTTCTTCATCTTAAAGTCATTTATCATAAATTCTCAGCTGAAATGGTACTTTAATTATGAATGACTACTACTGTTTATCGCTTACCAAATATTTATTCTGATTTGCAATGAGTTTACAATAAAAAAAAATGTTGACCATGATTTTACTATCTGCCTTTAATTGATTTCTTACCTGTCTTCCAATAATGTTTTCAAAATAGCACATTTCAATTTCTAAGACCAAAATTAAACAATTTTTCTATACTGTAGGTAATACCAATATATTAAATAATCCCACACCTTTGCAAACATAATTTTATAGATATTTTATTAGTAATACAAAATTTATTGAAATACCAAAGCAGCAAACCATTACAAAAATATATATCAGCAAAAATTAATACATGTAGCAAGTTTTAAAGCAGTCATAAAATGAAGGGAAAAAACTACTAAAATGCTATAAATATGTCATAATTCTACGACTTTTTAGAAATTACAAAATACTTTTATGAATGGGTATATGATCTACAAATAGAAATTTTCTTATTGCTTGAAGAAAGAAATTTTAGTCTTTTTAAATTCAGTTTATAAGATTCTTTTTTTACTTTATTATATAGAGGAGTTCCTAAGATACTCACGCATATCGGCTATAAAAGCAACATCACAATTATTGATGTATAAACTTTCTTATAAGAAACGTGCCTTAAAACCCTGAATCTATTTTTTTACTGAATTTTTCAACTGTATCTCATTAAAACTACATTGGATATAAAAAGAAGTAATGTGCTATGCTACCTACATATGATTTATATCTTTACAATTCCTTGTTTACAAAATTCTGCTCTAATTTTCTACTTTGAAATACATGCACTTGGTTTTTAGGGAATAAGTTAGAACATAATATATGTATTTTATATATAATATTTCCATTAATGTTTACAAAATCTATGTTGTTTTAAACTGACCTTCTGTAATACCTAAAAAATTCAATATTGAATCTAAAGATTTCAAAACGATATAAAAAAATATGATTGTCACTCTATTCTCATAGAAAATCTCAAACTGCTCTAAATGAAACATAAGTATTTAACAAAATACTTAAATATGCTAAAAACCTATTTAATTATTTTTGATAATTTTCATTAATCATTTAACAGCTGCATGCTAAATCAATTAGAGCTATTTTCCTAATGCTTTTAGTTTAAAGGTTTGGTTGGCTTGCTTGCTCTGTTTATATAAATGTTTGCTCAAGCATTGTAATAAAGATTGACATCTGCAATCAATAGATAGGCAGGCTTCATCTTGTATACATGATACTTAAATGTTATTGGATGTCAAGTATAATGCAGGGTATAATGTATACAAGATGAAGCCTCGCCTATCTATTGATTGCAGATGTCAATCTTAATTAAAATGCTTGAGCAAACATTTCTACAAACAAAGCAAGCAAGCCAACCAAACCTTTAAACTACAAGCATTAGGAAAATAGCTCTAATACATATTTACAAGTTGATTGATTGATTGTTGTTTGCCTAACGTCTGGTGCATTTCTAAAATTAAACAAATTAAACAAAAATGTTTCAAAATGGAAGATGACCTAATGTCCAAAAAAAAAGACAAACATTTAAATGGCAGATGTGTATAAGTTAGTAGTGAAGAGCTAATTAAAGGCAGATAACTCTACAGGGCATGATTTTAGTAAAATACCACCTTCCCCTAAGAATTTGCCTTTGAACTCTTTTCTTATTCTTATTTAATACTTTTGAACTCTTTTCTTATTCTTATTTAATTATCTCTATTAAAAAATCTGTAACACAAAAAAAAAAACAATTTTAAAATTGTATTATTGCATTGTTTGATCTAAAATATGTTTCAAAATATCTCACCAAAGGCAAACTCATATTTAAAAGTGAAGAGACCCACCCAATAAAAAGACTAAGAATAAATATAGGAACAAATACGGAAATGTCTCAAAATTTAGAGGTTAAAGAAGCAAGAAAATGTGCATAAGCCATTAAACTCTAGTGCAATAATGTCCATGCTAAAATCAGGGCATCACAATTTCAATTATTTCTGATCACATTCTTATATCCCTTATATACTTTCAGAAACTTAAACTCTCAAACTTCAGAAAAAAATGGGTTTTTTTCAAAAAATATTTTGAGACATTTCCCGCTGATAAACCAGAAGACACCTAGATTGTACCTGGCATCTGACAGTCTTTGGTATGGTACACAGATAACATCTCGGTGAGAAAGTAGGTCATCATAGACCCGATTTTGAGGAGGCTTATCACCCTCTGTCGGTAGATCAGACACAGTCACAATGTGATCACGAACTCTACATCCCTGAAATATTATCATGTTATATTCTTTTAACACTCAAAAATATTTTGTATATTATTTTCCAATATTTAGTCAAAATTGATCATTCATTACAGGTTTGTCTATTTAAAGCCATAAAAAAATACAACAAGAAATGGAAATATTGTAGAAAAATATAAAAATTATAAACATGAAAAAAGATACAATACAGTGCATCAATTCAAATTCAATATATAGCTATAATTCCAGCATAGTTTTTAGCACACAAAGAATGTATATTACAAAACTAAGTCTTAAATATAAAATGTCTGACATATCTTCTTGCCAAAGTATATCTATAATACACTATTATATAAATGAGGAGATGTGGTATGATTACTGATGCGACAACTATCCAACAGATTTTGAATAACATGGATATAATTTGCTTGAACCATGGACATTACCTTGTTTTGTTGTGTTGGATCAAACCTTAATACCCTCTGATGACAACATGGATAAGTCCCGATACAGGAATGTAGGGATCCTTCATTATCATATCTTGCTGGTTCAGGGTGGTATTTACAATGTCCTAGGTCACTGCAGGGAAACACCTCCTTACATCGTGTACAAATAAGATAATTGATGGTCCCCCATACTCTCCAGTAAACCTCTCGCCAGGTCTTCAGTTGTCCTTTCAGTTCCAGTAGGTACTCATTAACATCAAAAGATGGATCTCGTATGTGACAAAATGTTAATGTTCCTCTCCTATCAACAGTTAATCTGCAAATTTTCACAAATTCATTAATGCTTCTGTATTTTTTCATGTTTTTTTTCTAATGAATTAGTTTCATCGATGATGGCTCAAAAAAAAAATTAAGTTGATTTTTTTCTATTAAAATCCAGCCTAAGAAAACTTGAAAAATTTTGGATTTCAGGCAGGAAGTGTTTCTATCTTGCCTAGTATCTTCTAGATGAACTTACCTGACAGGTAGTTATTCATAATAATATTCTTACAAATATTGATCTCTTTCTACTTTTATTTTTGCTAAATATATTCAAAACATTGTTACACTTTTTAATTGGGTAAAAAAAAAAACAATTAAATTTATGATAAATATATATTAAATTCTTTCAGTAGATAAAATAAAAGTTTCTTCAAAGTTTGGTCATGATTCAAACTGAACTCCTATATTACCACTGAAGAGATTGCCATGTGGGCAGGAGTTACTATATTATAATCTTACAGTAGATAAATAAATCTCTCCAAGTTGATCAATTTACCTGCTAGGTGTACATTTTAATTTCTTCTCAAGACTACCACCCATGACTTTCTTACAAACAGAACATCTGAAAATATATGATTATGAAATAAGAACACTATAAATACAAATGAATTAAGGGTTGTTCCAGAATAAAATGCAAGGGGCCATAGAATACACTTTTTTAAGACCACCCATAAAACAAAAAATTGCATTTTACCTACAATTCTTACAAAACTATAAGGAAAATACTTCCACCCATATCTAATTAATTTCAGTGCATCCCACCTCGAACCCAATAAATTTTGGAACAGTCCTTTATAAAATCTCTAATATAAAACAGTCAACAAACATATTTTCTTGAAGTGTCATTCCAACAATTTCAGGACCCAAACATCACTTGTGATACATAAAAAGGATAACAAAAACTACTAAAATATCTGACGGTACAACAGACCACACCAACAACAAATATCTGACTCATCCGGAAAAAAAGACGTCGAAACAAGACAAACAACAACAAACGGTCAAGATAGCCGGACTTGGTAGAGGCATAACAAATGTAGAAGGATTAAACCAGTTTTATGTGTGTTCAACCCCTTTCCCCTTCCTTTTGCCTATCTAGATCATATGTAAAAAATGGAAATCACTAGTGGCAGTTTTATGAACTGCTGCATATGCTTTGTACACTTGTTGTTAAGTTGCTGCCTCATGAGGTTTACCCTACATCTATTATAAAACTTTCCTCATTAGGTTCACTATGCATTTATCAAAAAACTAACCTCATTAATGTAGCAGCACATTCTGGAGAATCAGGATTTGTAGAATTAGCATCAAACAGTTTCTCCAACTTCTTAGCAAATAGTTTACTGCAAAGAAGCAAAATGATAGTACACATAGATTCAGCAAATAAAGTTACCTTTTTTCATTTAATAGGTATCTTTTTCTCCTTCAAGATTTCTAACTGTTAAACACTTCAAATTTGATATCGTTTAAAGATTTTTAAAGCTCCAATTTGAATTTGGTTCTATTTTTGATTATTTATTTTTTTCTGCTGTCAGGCATTGCTATTTTATTAATGTCTTTTGGGTTTATAGTTTTCTTCCCTTTTTTGTTATTTTTCAAAAGGTACAATAGTCTTGTCAGTCCATTATTTGTCAACTTCCTAGATGAGATACAACTCAACATATGTAGAGAACAATTTATCCTCTAGAATCTATATCTAATAAAATTCTCCAACTCAGGCAATCCTTTCAATCAATTAACACTATTCTACTTTAAATGGTCAATTAAGCACTCATTATGAAAAATATGGCATTTTCTATACCCAAATGATGTCTTCATTTAGCTTTGTCAAACCAATTTTACTTTCTCCATTCAACTCACTTTCAGATCATACTCTTGTTTACATTACAAAAAAAACTCATTGAAGATATCAGGCTTATACTTTTGCAGGCAGACATGTATTTCGTCTACAAAAGACTCATCAGAGACTTGTGAATCAAAAAGTTAAAAGGCCAAAATGAGGTGTGATGTTGAAGAATATTAAGGACCCAAAATTCTGAAAGGTTTTGCCAAATACTTCTATTCCTGGGGTAGAAAATCCTTTGTATTTCAAACCATTAAATGTTTGGTAAACTGTTAATTAATATATATGACTACTGGTATATCAATGATATCTCATGTCAACACAGAAGCCATACCTACCTTTTGAATTTATCTTTTCTGTCTTTTATATCATCAGCTTCATTATGTGTAAACAGATCAGCTATCCTATAATAATATAAATCTCCTTTTGTTAGTAGTACAATATATAACTTGTGTATAAATAATTGCAGAAGTCAACTAATTTTTAACTGATTTTTTTTAGGTAAAAATACACATTTGTTGTGCTTTGCTAAATTTCAACTCTATTAGTTTACAGAACTTTGTGGAACAAAATGAAGTCTTATGGTTGAAAACTGACAATGACAAATGTGAAAGTAGAAAATGAGGGTAATTAACATAAACCTACAGTTTACCTCTAACCATTACATTATTATTTGTGTGCTGTGTACATTTTTATATTTCAGAAGTGTATACAGAAGCCAGAGCTAGAGTTTTAGGGATAAGTGACTAATGGGCTTGAAAATAAAAACGAAATGATCTAAATAAGCAAAATTTCTAATCAAAATTGAAGCTTCAATAAAGATGACAAAGCTCTGTACAATCCCTGATTACAGCCATTATCTAGTATGATACTCTTAAAAACACAATAACACTGTAACTTAACTGAACTCCTATCTAATAACACAGATAAACCTCTCAAAATGGACACCTGTTTAATCTGTTATAGTAAGAACCTTTAGTTAGAGTACAGAAGTTTTAACCTAATTTTACCACAGAATAAGCAAATCTATCTTCCCAAGACCTTTACTCACCTTCCAACAAGTTTTTCATTGATACAATTCATATTACATGGTGTTGAGACTATAGCTGACATGTTACCATGGCAATACTCTATACATTCTTGTACCTGAAAAGTTAAAATAACAGTTTAAAATAACAGTAAAATATAAATACATCAGGACTCATCTCTGATTCATTTTTATACAGGTACAGAATTTTATTCTGTGCTTCAAATTTAATGTCAACACAACAAATATTTGTTTATTGTTGTTTCGGGACATAAATATGTCTGCTCACTCATTAACTACAACATGCAAAATGTAGCCAATGAAAATATGTATTACATTAAAACTGAATGATTTTTTTACGACCGCACTACTTGATATGTTGAATACATGTACAAAAAAAGAAGAAGTGGTATTATTGTAAATGAGACAACTATCCACTAATGACCTAATAACAGGGAATTATTTGAATCTGGAATAATCTTAAATTCTGGAAAATTGATAAGAAATGTATGATGAAAACTAACCAAATTCAGGAGAGTTAGCCATGAATGCATGGCTAAAGGGGGTTAGTTAATTCATACTGAAATATTAGTGAAGGTAAAATTAACCTTAGCCATGCATGCATGGCTAATCCTATTTAGTTAGTTAGTTTTCATCATACATTTGTTATCAATTTTCCAGAATTAAAAACTATTCCAGATTCAAATAATTCCTTGTTTAATGATGGCTATAAATTTATTGAAACAGAAAAATTATAATATTGAAAATTAAAGAGGGAGTCAGCTCTCTAACATTGTTTTCATACCAACTCTTCTATTTTGCCTTTGCTTTAATTAAGTTGATAGTTTTATAAATCAATATTTACTGAAATTATGCACAATTTTCTGTATGTTGAAGTTCCAAGATGTTTCAATACCTTTTTTAAATTACAACTCTCTAATAACAATAATATAATAATAATTCTTTATTTAAAGAGGGTTACACAGTTAGCTATAAAACTAATCTTCCCTGAGGCCCTCATGAAATACAATGAAATATAACAAACAATTACGAAATATCAAACAAACACACATATATGAAAAAATGAAATAAAAAATTGTTATGAAATATACAATTTTCAAAACAGGTAAAAATTACAAATTCATATAGTATTGGCATCATTCAAATTACCTCAACAATATCTTAAGTTTGAGTAAGTGTGTGAAAATTATTATACATATAAAATTACAAAGTTTCTTAATGTTCCATCAAGTAATTTTTAAATCTTTTTGAATGAGCTTGTACTTGAGGTTGATTTTTCAGGATATTGGTAAGTTATTCCATACAATAGATCCTGAATATATAAAAGATTTCTTATACAGCTCTGTTTTCGCTTTTGGAACTTGTAAATTTTGCAAGACGCAAACCTCAAACAATATTGGTTTATTTCTGGCATTTCTTTAAATTTTTCAGTGAGATATATATGAGATATATAGGGCTTCCTTCTTAAGGCATTTATGCATCAAAACAGATTTGTGGTATGAGATTCTGTTCTCTACTGTTATCCACCCAAGCTGTTTAAACAGTGGAGCTGACCATGAAAGTGGATCAGCATCTAAAATAAGTCTTGCAGCCCTTTTCTGCAATTTTATTATTCTGACTAGCTCATTTTAGCACAACCACTCCAAATAATACAACAATAATCTATCAGTGGGAGAATATAGCCATTATAAAATAATTTTCTTGAATCAATATTTAGAAATTTCTTGATTTTAGAGAGTAAATGAAGTCTAGATGATATTGATGAACATAAGTAATTAACATGGCCTGTCCAGGACAGATTAGAGTCAATTCTAACACCTGATGATTTTGAAGAATATTATTCTCAAATAGTTAGAACTGGTTCTGCTTGATTTAAATGCAGCCTTTGTCTTGTACCTATAACCATACATTTCATCTTATCCGAATTTATGAACATGTTATTTTCATGACACCATTTTTCAACACATTGGAGATCATCTTGTACTTTTAATTGCATATCAGCAATACTCTTTCCTGATGTATGCATAGTTGTGTCATCAGCATACAAGTCTTTACGGCAGTTTTTATGTGTAATGGAAGGTCATTTATGTATAAAGCAAACAAAATGGGACCAGGTATTGAGCCCTGTGGAACACCAAAATTTATAAACTTTTTATCAGAAAACTGATTATTTATATGGACTTGCTGTGTTCTTTCACTCAAATATGATTTAAAAAATCAACAGTATCTTCATGGAAGCCATAAATTTGAAGTTTTTTACATAAAATTTCATGATCAACAACATCAAAAGCTTTCTTAAAATCCAGGAGGACTGCCAAATTGATATTTCCATTATTCATTTCATGTAGCCATTTATCAATGATATTAATGAGGGCAGTTTGACATGAATGGTTAGGTCTAAAACAAGACTGGGAAGGAGTAAAATTTTAAACTTTGTCAAATAATTATACAGATGTTTAGATACATGTCTCTATTAATTTTGATAATGTTGGCAAAACAGATATTGGTCTGTAATTGCTAGCTACGTTTTTTCACCAGATTTGAAAATTGGAGCTACCTTGGCATTTTTAAAACAGATGGATAAATACCAGTATCAATCATTCGATTAAAATGTATGTTAAGGAAGATGCTATGAAAGGAGCACTCAGTTTTAAAATTTTTGGACCTATATTGTCAGAACCAGAAAATGTCTTAACATCTAGTTTAATTATTTCATCAAATAGTTCTGAAACTTTTACTGAAGGAATGATGAATTTGTTGTGCCTTTTTTCAAGAATTTCATTTGTACATAGTTTGTCAGAGTATTAAAATTTGGGTTGATAGGTGCCCTGCTATGCCTTAATTTTCAACACATGAGGTGGAATAATTATTGAATGCATTAGCAATTTCTTTATGATCTGTAGTTTTATGGTCTCCAGTTGTAATAAGTTCATGTGGTTTTGATGGATTAGATGGATTTAGACTGTGAATACATTTCCATAATGTTTTAGAATCTTTTGAGTCTTTTATCATATCATTGTAATATTTCTGTTTAGATTTATCAATGATATGTTTTGTTCTGTTTCTTTAGAATCTATATTCAGCCCACATTCCCAGTGAATTATATTTATCTCTCATTTTTCTTGCATATGAGATTTCTTTATTGTACCATTTAAGAAATGTACTTACAAGTGAGTCCATTTTGAGAAAATCAGACGAAATCAAAATTGATATCACATTGCTGGCTTCTGCAAATACAACATTATAATTCACAAAAAGGTATTATATTACATTCTACATTACTCACAATTACACAAGATAATTTATAATCAATTCACTGCAAGTTAACTTTTGTGCTACAGTCATATAAACTAAAATCCAAATGTTATTTGTGTCATACCAATACTGTTACCGGTATATTATATAATTTCCCCAAAAATCTCTTAAAGTGTGGACAGCAGTGTAGATTGATTGATTGATTGTTGGTGGTTAACGCCACTTTTGGCACTATTGGCTATACATGGTTGCAATCAGTTTTTATTGGTAGAGGACGCTAAAGTGCACGGGTAAAACCACTGACCTTCTGCATGAAAATAGGCAAACCTAGTCAATTAAGATTGGAGTCAAAAGCACCTGCCATGTGAGGGTTTCGAACTCATAACCTGATTGTCCTCAGTGTTGATGTGCTAGTGATACAGTAGATGAACTACTTAGACAAATTGTCCATAGAGGCACCTGGCAGCTGTTTAGAAGAATTCAGGTTGTGGACATAGAGGCACCTGGCAGCTGTGTAGAAGAACTCAGGTTGTGGACATAGAGGCACCTGACAGCTGTGTAGAAGAACTCAGGTTGTGGACATAGAGGCACCTGACAGCTGTGTAGAAGAACTCAGGTTGTGGACATAGAGGCACCTGGCAGCTGTGTAGAAGAGCTCAGGTTGTGGACATAGAGGCACCTGGCAGCTGTGTAGAAGAACTCAGGTTGTGGACATAGAGGCACCTGACAGCTGTGTAGAAGAACTCAGGTTGTGGACATAGAGGCACCTGGCAGCTGTGTAGAAGAACTCAGGTTGTGGACATAGAGGCACCTGGCAGCTGTGTAGAAGAACTCAGGTTGTGGACATAGAGGCACCTGACAGCTGTGTAGAAGAACTCAGGTTGTGGACATAGAGGCACCTGGCAGCTGTGTAGAAGAACTCAGGTTGTGGACATAGAGGCACCTGACAGCTGTGTAGAAGAACTCAGGTTGTGGACATAGAGGCACCTGACAGCTGTGTAGAAGAACTCAGGTTGTGGACATAGAGGCACCTGACAGCTGTGTAGAAGAACTCAGGTTATGGACATAGAGGCACCTGGCAGCTGTTTAGAAGAATTCAGGTTGTGGAAGTTATATTTACCAAGCCTAGGTTTCTCTGGTACATCTTTTGAGCCTCGTTTAACATATTTCATCAACCAATCAAAAATTTGTACATCACAATGAACAGAAATATCTACTTCTTCCCAACGCTGTGCATCTGTTGATAAATACTCAGCAAAATATTTCATCTCCTGGACCAGCAAATCCCGAGGACAATGGAAGTCTTGTTTCACTAAAGGAAAGAAAAAGCTTGTATAATATATTTACTTAAATCAGAGACACATTATATCAGAGGTTTGCAACTTCCTGTTTTGGCCATAACATTTATTGAAACATCATATGGCTCTCTCATTATTTTTCCAACTGCTTTTTCATATACTGACAGAATCTTTTGCTTTAAAAATTTCTTATTTTCAGATTTTTGATTTCAAGAGATTTCAAGAGAGTTCTCCTCTTGTAATATAGGGGTCTGCTTGAATATATATACAAGTTCTGTGCAAATCTTGTCACATAATATTTATTTCACCATCAGGTTCTATTTTAAACTTCTACTAGGTTTTACAAAAAAAGAAATTTTTTCAATCAGAATCTTCAAAAACTGAGAAAGAAGTAAGTTTGGTTAGGACCATATTCGTCCCCAATTATTAAGTTCAATATTTCAAGATAAAAAATATTTGAAGTTGATGAAAAGACATGTAAGAAAGTTAAATAGTACATTTTTTGTCAAAGTGTTGATTTTACATCCCAAATAGGCCAAATTTTTGCTAAATTTGACAAATAATCTAGATTTTAACCAAATTTAGGCCTAGAAAACATAGAGCACAGGCGTTGCAGACTTAATATTCAGATATGTCAGATATGTAAAATGTTATATCAATCATTATGTTAAAAGATCTATTTTGGTGACGCATTAGCTCTATTGTTCATATCTAAAAAATCAATGGAAATTTACCCGTTTTCATTGAATTTTCATGGAAAATCAAAATGAATGCTATTTGTGATGTCATGAATAGAACACAAGTACGTAAATTTTCAACAAAAAGACATATTTCCTACCTAGTTATTGTATTAGTTATGATTCATTGTGATATTGGTCAATAAATCCTAATTTAAAATTATAGCTAGAAATAGGGGCCATTTTAGGGCCTTATTGAACCTACTACTTTTTGTTTCCTTTATTCTATTTGTAGTAATAATGACAGTCATGCTTGTTGATTTTCTACTTACAGCTTTTAGCTTCATCACAGACATGTATAGTCATAACAGGACTGTAAAAAAAATACAATTATTCAAAAATTACAGTCTCAGTAGTTATAGCCTTGGCATTGGTTAATATTGCTTTCCTTAAAGACCTATAAAATCTCTTTACTACTTCAGAATAACAATACTGTAAGTTTAAAAGTCAATGCGAACATAATGAATGCAAATTACTGTAAACCAACTTATTTCGCGGATACTTTATTTCACGTTTAGCCCTTTCTAGCCCTATTCGCGGCGATTTAATTTCTCGATTTTCAAATTTACTTGATGTCATTAGACAAGGAAAGATCCAAGTTTTCAATTTTCGCGACGATTTATATTCGCGTTATTTTTCTTCTCGTGAAAGTCACGAAAATTAGTTGGTTTACAGTATCAAAAGTTTACTGAAATGCAAAATATATGAATTTGGCAATGATTGATCTTGGGTTGAAATGTTAATTAAGTCACAAATATGCCATGAAAATGCACATGTAAGAACCCAAAAGACATGAAGATTAGAATCAAAAATAGTTTTAATTATGCTATCTGAACCATATTGTATACATTAGTATTAACATAGCATACATTTTTGAACTTGCATCTAATAAAAGTTGGTACATATTTTTAACTTGTGTACTGAAAGCAGTTTTGAGCTTACGACATGGTGTGGACAACCAGAGATTGTGTGGTAACCTGTAGATGTATATTTTGCTTGTTTGCTGTTTTATTGATATTTACCTCAGATCTCAGTTTATTTATACCATATTTTGGTTACCATTTGAGTTATTCATCATTATTTAACCTTACCCTTGATCATCACTGTTTTTCCCGCTTTGTTTACTTTTGGAATCATTTGTTTCTTTGCTATCTTTATCTCCTATTAAATATAAGACATTTATCAAGGTAGAAATAATTTGATTATGGAGAAGGAGTACTAGTAGTCCGAGTTATAAGATTACATATAAGGTAGAAATAATTTGATTATGGGGAAGGAGGAGAATGAACTGATCTTAGCTCCTGTATTTTTACCACAGTTCCCTTGAGACTACATGTATCTTTTTTGCTCAATAGTGTAAATGGTATTTTTTCAACAAAATTTCAGAGTGGTAAATGGTAAAATTGTAAAGTGGTTTATTTCCATGGAGTTAAAATTTCACGATTTATTGTACAAAACCAGTTTGCAAATTGCAAGTTAAAATTTGTCGTGTTTTTCTCGTCCTGGATTCTTATTTTCTTTGAAGAACAAATCAATGAGCAGGGATATTTTCACAATTTTATCTTTATCACAGAATTAGCAAAAATATAAAACTTTCACAAAAATTTCTCACTTTACATTACATACATTTATCCTGCTTATTTTTTCTGTCCTATAATTTAAAGATTCTTTAATTCCTTCTTGCCTAGGCAATAAAAGTGAAATGACTGATTCCTAAGTTTTTTAAACACATTTGACTTTGAGGTATAATTGACCACCTTTCTGTGAAGCAGATCCTGGACAACTTCCTCCAGTCTTACTGCTAAGATCAGATTCTGTCAGACTGACTTGTGATGAAGCTCCAGGAATGGTATAATTTTTCTCAAACTGATTCATAGCATACACATCCCCTGTCAGCAATAACTCCTCATATCTTCTAGCAACCTGAATTTAAATCAATGAAAATAAACATAGATAAAGTAAGAATATTCTTCAAATTTTAACATTCAGTCCATTAGAAACCATAAAAATGCACTCAAAAACATGAAAACACAAAAACAAGTAAATCCACTGTATGTGGCAAGCTGTAAAAGGTCTTGTACACCTGTTTAGCAAGATGACCATTTATTTCCTTACAATTTTTCAGTTAGATCATCTTTTAGATGTCTGTATCTGAATTTCTGAAAAGTATTACCTGTCCTGGGGAAGACCCAGGTATAAGCCTAGCAATAGCTTCCCAATTTTTGTCTGCAACTCATTAAAATCCTGTGATGATATCAGTGTTTTTAGGATAAGGTCTAGGGCAACTCCCACACGAGATGTTGGTTCCAAGACATTCATTTTCATTCTTTAATCTATAAAGAGAAAATTATTAAGATTGATTATTAGACCTAGGTAATGGTATAACACAATAAATCCCCAAAACACATCAATAGTTAGGCAATTAAGAACAGACAAGTGGCTATTTCATATGTACAACGTAAAACAGAAATCACCACTATTCAAGTGATGATGCTATTCCATTCTTTTATTTTTAGCACCACTCTTGATTTCCTCAATACAATCATAAATTTAGAGATTATTTTGGAGAAGGTTGATGAAAAATATTTCTAAATGAGTATAAATTTAGAGTGACTACACTAAGTGTTTAAAAGTTTATTATAAAGTTAAAGTACATATACAATATACATACAAACATAAACATATATGAAGTCTGGATGGGGTTTACAGAATAAAGAATGATAAATAAAAATTCATGAAAATTAAAGAAAGCCAAAAAAAAAAAAAAAAGCAAAATAAGGGAGTGCAAAAGTATAAACATGATTTAGAATAACTGATGAAAATAAAGCATTGGAGTAATACAGTACTGATTACAAAAATGAAGGATACAAGTACAAAATGAAGAAATCATATGATTACAGCCTTCACAATAAACTTTCGAGTCCACAAGCCCGAAACTCAATTTTCTGAAAATTTTAGTTGGATTCTGTTGGCTTGTAGAGAAGAATTTTACAAGCCTGACAGCAATTTTACAAGCCATGGACGTAGGACTTGTGGTTAAGCGTGAAGACTGTGATTACAAATAATTTTATTAGTAAACTTAGTTTTATGAGAATTTTACTAAATAAATGTATGCGTTATTTTAAAAGATAAAGAAAAATATTTTTAATGCCTAAAATTATTAAAGAACACAGAAATGAAGGACCCAATCCAGACTCGTGTACATGTACATTGTATGTAAACTATAAAGTACTGCAAAATAAGGTATAAATTTTTCAACTTTTAAAATGATTATGTTACAATGTATCAGCAAATATGAAATGTTATTTGTCATAATCCCTGTAAAGCAAAAGATGCAGCTAAATGTTTGCCTGGTCGGACCTAGGGAGCAGAATTTTAGAGGGTCTGGCATATGAAGTTTTTGTGTCAGACTCAATTACCGGCAAGTAGTTTTACGGTTTGGGGCCATCAAAACAAAATTTCTGTTGGTCCCGTTACCACATGGCTTGACACATTTATTGCTGGTAATATACATGTAACGCTGATGTAAACAGATTTCCATATACTCTGTTTATCAAGAAATTAACAAAAATAACAGTGTGAATGCATGTCAGAATGACAAATTATAAACTAATTGCATAAAAGTATGACCAATAGATATAAGAAGAT
Source organism: Mytilus coruscus (assembly GCA_017311375.1). Classification (NCBI taxonomy): domain Eukaryota; kingdom Metazoa; phylum Mollusca; class Bivalvia; order Mytilida; family Mytilidae; genus Mytilus; species Mytilus coruscus. The sequence goes on from CM029598.1 coordinate 38,739,471, forward strand.
GTGGTATGAGTGCCAATGAGACAACTCTCCATCCAATGTTTGTTTTTTAGCATTTGAGTTGATGTTTGGCAGGAATGCACAATCTTTGTAAACTGGATAATATAATTTAATTGACCACCTTTCTGTGAAGCAGATCCTGGACAACTTCCTCCAGTCTTACTGCTAAGATCAGATTCTGTCAGACTGACTTGTGATGAAGCTCCAGGAATGGTATAATTTTTCTCAAACTGATTCATAGCATACACATCTCCTGTCAGCAATAACTCCTCATATCTTCTAGCAACCTGAATTTAAATCAATGAAAATAAACATAGATAAAGTAAGAATATTGTTCAAATTTTAACATTCAGTCCATTAGAAACCATAAAAATGCACTCAAAAACATGAAAACACAAAAATAAGTAAATCCACTGTATGTGGCAAGCTGTGAAAGGTCTTGTACACCTATTTAGCAAGATGACCATTTATTTCCTTACAATTTTTCAGTAAGATCATCTATTAGATGTCTGTATCTGAATTTCTGAAAAGTATTACCTGTCCTGGGGAAGACCCAGGTATAAGCCTAGCAATAGCTTCCCAATTTTTTGTCTGCAACTCATTAAAATCCTGTGATGATATCAGTGTTTTTAGGATAAGGTCTAGGGCAACTCCCACACGAGATGTTGGTTCCAAGACATTCATTTTCATTCTTTAATCTATAAATAGAAAATTATAAGATTGATTATTAGACCTAGGTAACGGTATAACACATTAAATCCCCAAAACACATCAATAGTTTGGCAATTAAGAACAGACAAGTGGCTATTTCATATGTACAACGTAAAACAGAAATCACCACTATTCAAGTGATGATGCTATTCCATTCTTTTATTTTTAGCACCACTCTTGATTTCCTCAATACAATCATAAATTTAGAGATTATTTTGGAGAAGGTTGATGAAAAATATTTCTAAATGAGTATAAATTTAGAGTGACTACACTAAGTGTTTAAAAGTTTATTATAAAGTTAAAGTACATATACAATATACATACAAACATAAACATATATGAAGTCTGGATGGGGTTTACAGAATAAAGAATGATAAATAAAAATTCATGAAAATTGAAATAAAAAGCCAAAAAAAAAAAAATGGAAAATAAGGGGTGCAAAAGTATAAACATGATTTAGAATAACTGATGAAAATAAAGCATTGGGGTAATACAGTACTGATTACAAAAATGAAGGATACAAGTACAAAATGAAGAAATCATATGATTGCAGCCTTCACAATAAACTTTTGAGTCCACAAGCCCAAGCTCAATTTTTGAAAATTTTAGTTGGATTCTGTTGGCTTTAGAGAAGAATTTTACAAGCCTGACAGCAATTTTACAAGCCATGGACATAGGACTTGTGGTTAAGCGTGAAGACTGTGATTACAAATAATTTTATTAGTAAATTTAGTTTTATGAGAATTTTACTAAATAACATGTATGCCTTATTTTAAAAGATAAAGAAAAATATTTTAATGCCTAAAAATATTAAAGAACACAGAAATGAAGGACCCAATCCAGACTCGTGTACATGTACATTGTATGTAAACTATAAAGTACTGCAAAATAAGGTATAAATTTTTCAACTTTTAAAATGATTATGTTACAATGTATCAGCAAATATGAAATGTTATTTGTCATAATCCCTGTAAAGCAAAAGATGCAGCTAAATGTTTGCCTGGTCGGACCTAGGGAGCAGAATTTTAGAGGGTCTGGCATATGAAGTCTTTGTGTCAGACTCAATTACCGGCAAATAGTTTTACTGTTTGGGGCCATCAAAACAAAATTTCTGTTGGTCCTCGTTACCACATGGCTTGACACATTTATTGCTGGTAATATACATGTAACGCTGATGTAAACAGATTTCCATATACTCTGCGTTTATCAAGAAATTAACAAAATAACAGTGTGAATGCATGTCAGAATGACAAATTATAAACTAATTGCATAAAAGTATGACCAATAGATATAAGATTAGATGTGGTATGAGTTGCCAATGAGACAACTCTCCATCCAATGTTTGTTTTTTAGCATTTGAGTTGATGTTTGGCAGGAATGCACAATCTTTGTAAACTGGATAATATAATTGCCTTGTTTTCAGTCAAGTTTCAACCAAGAAGGTAAAGACATAATTGCAACTGATAATTTATCTTATTGATCTTTTGTAATGTCATCACACCATATAAAACCTTTGATTTTCTTTCTGGTTGAGTACCAGATACTGTCAGTTTTTCTGTAGTTTTGTTTCAGAGATGGTTAGTTTTGTTTTGTTTTGTATAAATCAATATTAATGAGTTCAGTATTATTTTTCTACTGACTTTTATTGTTTATTCTTTTATGTACCTTTTGTTAGTTCAATATCAGGGAGCGCTTTTACCACAGAACACCACAGAATACCACAGAACCCCAAAATATACCACAGAACTTCGATATATAAATACTTCAGACATTATTTTATTGTTATTGTTAATTTTTTATAATTTGACATTTATTATTCAAATAAATTTAATTTTTCTATTTAGGGTCGACTCACTATCGCTACGCCCCAACTGAATTGGCCTATTATTGGGTCTATACCAAAAAATAGAAAATTATAAGATTGATTATTAGACTTAGGTAATGGTATAACACAATAAATCCCCAAAACACATCAATAGTTTGGCAATTAAGAACAGACAAGTGGCTATTTCATATGTACAACGTAAAACAGAAATCACCACTATTCAAGTGATGATGCTATTCCATTCTTTTATTTTTAGCACCACTCTTGATTTCCTCAATACAATCATAAATTTAGAGAATATTTTGGAGAAGGTTGATGAAAAATATTTCTAAATGAGTATAAATTTAGAGTGACTACACTAAGTGTTTAAAAGTTTATTATAAAGTTAAAGTACATATACAATATACATACAAACATAAACATATATGAAGTCTGGATGGGGTTTACAGAATAAAGAATGATAAATAAAAAATTCATGAAGAGAAAATTAAAGCCAAAAAAAAAAAGAAAAATGGAAAATAAGGGAGTGCAAAAGTATAAACATGATTTAGAATAACTGATGAAAATAAAGCATTGGGGTAATACAGTACTGATTACAAAAATGAAGGATACAAGTACAAAATGAAGAAATCATATGATTACAGCCTTCACAATAAACTTTTGAGTCCACACGCCCAAGCTCAATTTTTTGAAAATTTCAGTTGGATTCTGTTGGCTTGTAGAGAAGAATTTTACAAGCCTGACAGCAATTTTACAAGCCATGGACGTAGGACTTGTGGTTAAGTGTGAAGACTGTGATTACAAATAATTTTATTAGTAAACTTAGTTTTATGAGAATTTTACTAAATAAATGTATGCATTATTTTAAAAGATAAAGAAAAATATTAAAGAACACAGAAATGAAGGACCCAATCCAGACTCGTGTACATGTACATTGTATGTAAACTATAAAGTACTGCAAAATAAGGTATAAATTTTTTCAACTTTTAAAATGATTATGTTACAATGTATCAGCAAATATGAAATGTTATTTGTCATAATCCCTGTAAAGCAAAAGATGCAGCTAAATGTTGGCCCTGTCGGACCTAGGGAGCAGAATTTTAGAGGGTCTGGCATATGAAGTCTTTGTGTCAGACTCAATTACCGGCAAATAGTTTTACTGTTTGGGGCCATCAAAAACAAAATTTCTGTTGGTCCTCGTTACCACATGGCTTGACACATTTATTGCTGGTAATATACATGTAACGTGCTGATGTAAACAGATTTCCATATTCTCTGCGTTTATCAAGAAATTAACAAAAATAACAGTGTGAATGCATGTCAGAATGACAAATTATAAATTAATTGCATAAAAGTATGACCAATGTTTGTTTGTTTTAGCATTTGAGTTGATGTTTGGCAGGAATGCACAATCTTTGTAAACTGGATAATATAATTGCCTTGTTTTCAGTCAAGTTTCAACCAAGAAGGTAAAGACATAATTGCAACTGATAATTTATCTTATTGATCTTTTTGTAATGTCATCACACCATATAAAAACCTTTGATTTTCTTTCTGGTTGAGTACCAGATACTGTCAGTTTTTCTGTAGTTTTGTTTCAGAGATGGTTAGTTTTGTTTTGTTTTCTATAAATCAATATTAATGAGTTCAGTATTATTTTTCTACTGACTTTTATTGTTTATTCTTTTATGTACCTTTTGTTAGTTCAATATCAGTGTCATTTTATCAGATTTAAAAAATAGAGAGTGCAAGCTAATTTTAATTTTTTTTTAATACTACTTATATTTACAATAAGACTAATCTTCTACAGGCCTTCATGTACCCTACTATAAGTGTCAAATTTTCTATGGGCCTTCATGCATAAGTCTCAGGGTCATTGTACCCAAATAACTTCACAGGTACACTTGGATTTTTCTTCAATTTTATGCACCAATATAATACACAAAAAATGTCAAATTGTAGAAACATGAAGAGTTTTAAAAAACGACATCAGTAAGAGATATATTTTTTATAGTATATTTTACGTGAAACAGCCTGAAATGGGATTTAGTGTACAAAAAACGACCGTTCTACTCCAGTAACCAAGTGCGTTCTTCCATTTTTAAACAATTCGAAATTTTATTAATCACAACGAATAAAACGAATCAAAATGTATTTCATCTTTTTCGTAAATTTTTAAATGATAGGATTAAAAAACATAGAAATAATTAACTTATGAGTCAGATATCATATAATTATACGGTTATATTTGGATAAACAATTATATTTGTAATAAGACTAAGTTCGTTTAGTCTAAAATTTTGAATTATGAAAATTCTGAAAATGTCGAAACGAAAACGATTCGAACAAGACCGCGAAGAAGATTTGAGAGATTTCGAAGATTTAGACGACGAAGCAGCCCGACGATTCAAAGATAAACATTCCTTAGATAGCGACGAGGAAGATGAAAACACGGGAAAATATGACGTTTTGCATGAAGATGATATTGAAGGTTTGATATCGACTCGGAATTTCATTCGTTTCTATCAGACTTGTTCCTATCTTGTTTTTATCAAGATCATATAGCATTTACAGCATTATTTGCGGTCTTGATATATTCTAAAACTAAAATACATAAATACACATCACAAATATTCCTCAATATTAGTCATTACAGTTCCGCAGTACCCCAAATTCTTAGTGTTTAAAATAAAAGAGTTATCTTATTGTTTGATTAAGGTTCATCATTATAACAAATGGACAAAAATGGCTGTATTTACATTCTGAGAATTATAGTTATCTCGTACCATTGCAAACTCGGAATCTGGGTCCGTTCGCCCAAAATCACATTCGCTCCCATTAACGTTCGCCCCCTTTCACGTTCACATCCCACACGCTCGCACCCTTTTTATTGGTTTTGTGTTGAATGATTTTTTAATCGTGTTCGGTTAGTGTTTTGCTATAAATAAGGTTTTTTTATTGATTCAAAATAAAGCGGCGTGACTTTTACCCCAATATACCCCAATATACCCCAACATACCCCAATATACCTCAAAAAGCAGTTTAAACATAATTTGGTTGAATAATAATGTTACACTGGGTATTTAAATGTTATTTTAACGACACTAATACTTTATTTTATGAATATATTTAATTTTAAATCACTTTTTTCCTCGTAACTTGTTCTGATTTGTTATTCAACATTGTGTAGACACGTGCCTGTTTTTCTTTGATATGCGAAAATCAATGAACCGTTAGACACGTGTCAAATTACATAACTGATTACACGGGAATCCTGCTCTCTGTTGTGTTCGACAAAATTGGAAAAGTTGGATACTAATAAGTGAATTGTTTTCAGATTATATTTCAGTGATCAATTTTGATTTGACTTCGCACTGAATAAGTTGTTAAAATTTTATTCATGTTTTTTTTTTTTTTTTAGATTCTCAAGAGTATTTTGTAATTATTTCTTGTAAATAATAGATTTGTTTCAGAGCAATTTATCTAAATTTATTTTCATATATGAAGACGTTAAGCAATGTATTACTAGTCAAAACGAAATCATATATGAACTGTTTGGGCAGAGATTATCTTATGCGTTTGTTATGGTTCATTTTCAAAATTTTTATCATATGAAGAAAACGTTTGAGCAATATATTTCTGGACAAAACGAATTCAATATGATAATAAATTTTACTACGCAACCAATATAAGAAAGGAGATGTGGTATGATTGGCGATGAGGCAACTCTTCACAAGAGACCAAATGACACAGAAATTAATAACTATAAGTCACCGTACGGCCTTCAACAATGAGTAAAGCACATACAACATAGTCATTATTTCATACAATATCTTAAACAGACAATTTGGTTAAAAAAATAGAAATCGATTTTCCTTCTGACATACTTGTTCTTCTTAAAGAAAAAATACATTTAAAGAAATTATATTTGAAAATATTTCTATTGGTTTTGTTTCAAGGATTTGTATAGTAATATACTATACAAATCCTTGTTTTTTTTCATTTTGTCGAGCCTTGACTTTAGTCGAAAAGGAGACATAGCGATCCTACATTCCGTCGGCGGCGGCGCCCACAAATATTCACTCTGTGGTTAAAGTTTTGAAATTTTAATAACTTTCTTAAACTATCCTGGATTTCTACCGAACTTGGACAGAAGCTTGTTTATGATCATAAGATAGTATCCAGAAGTAAATTTTGTAAAAATAAAATTCCTGTTTTTCCGTATTTTACTTGTAAATGGACATAGTTTTTCTGCCGGGAAACATTACATTCACTCTGTGGTTAAAGTTTTTAAAATTTTAATAACTTTAAACTATCCTAGATTTGTACCAAACTTGGACAGAAGCTTGTTTATGATCATAAAATAGTATCCAGAAGTAAATTTGTTAAAAAAAAATTTCTTTTTTTCCGTATTTTACTTATAAATGGACTTAGTTTTTTCTGCCAGGAAACAATACATTCACTCTGTGGTTAAAGTTTTTAAAATTTTAATAACTTTCTTAAACTATCCTGGATTTGTACCAAACTTGGACAGAAGCTTGTTCATGATCAAAAGCTAGTATCTAGAAGGAAATTTTGTTAAAATTTTGTACCTGTTTATCCGTATTTTACTTATAAATGGACTTAGTTTTTCTTCCAGTTAACATTAAATACAGTCTGCAGTTAAAGTTTTTAAAACATTTATTAGATTCATAAACTATCCTGGATTTATACCAAACTTTGACAGAAGCTTCTTACAATCAAAAGATAGTATCTAAAGGAATATTTGTATTGATTTTTTCCTCATTTTTGTTGAGCCTCCGATTAACAGCAAAAGTAGGCGAGACACTGGGTTCCATGGAACCCTTACAATTTTTACACGTGATAGATTTAGGTATAAAGTATTCAAATTATCTTGTATTACAAAAAAGCATATTTTCACATCATGAAAAGCATATTTTCAAGGCATTCGTGACGAAGCATAACCCTTTTATGTCAAAATTATATCTATAGCTCTAAATTAACACATAACGGGATAATTTTAGAATAATGTGCTAAAAATGTGGAACATTTTAAATAAAAACATTTGTCTCCTTTATATATTTGAAAATGAAACTTCAAAGTTCGATAATGATATTTAAACTTCTTATACTTTTAGAAAAAAACCAAATGTCGAACAATTACAAAAAATAGGTAGTACGGTATGAAGCCTTTGTAAACAGCTATCAAACTGGTTGAAAACTAGTGGTTTTGAATAACCCCAAGGACGTCACATGATTTTTTTTTTTTTCAATTCAATCGTAATTCGTACTAAGTATGAAGCAGTAATAGAAAGTGGAGAAGCAAACACCATGTTTTGATAGTTTTTTTTTCAGAATTTACTCATAAATTTTAATGAAACACGCATCTTTGTCCGATTTAAAATTAAAACAGAAAACTTATAAATATATCCATTCCTTTTGTCTTGGTATCTCTAAATATTACTTCCATGCTCTTACATAAACATTTAACAAGTTGATCACACTCTTAACTTCTTAGTTGGCGCACATCAAAGTCGTGCACAAATTGCAAATAACTTTGTCGAGAAAGAATAAATAAATAAAATTATTTGTCCTTTTAATCATTGCAAATAAGAACAACATATTTAATTATAAATTATTAAGCATTAATCTTTTCGATACAATTGTTAATTACTTAAAATAAAAAGATTATGATTGTCTATTCAGTTGTTATGTTATATGGCACGTGTCAATCCGTTCACTGATTTTCGGCATATCATAGAAAAATGGGCACGTGCTTAAACAATGCTTAATAACTCGTTTATTTGTGATTATTTTTCTAGAAAATTTTAAATTTATGCATTAAATATCAATCTCTAACTTAATATGGAAAAATAATACATGTAACAGCACCCAATCCAGTCCTTAGTGGCATAGTATACGTCCTTCGTGCACTAAGGACTCCTTAGCAGTGTTTAGACGTACCGCCCATAATTGTAATGAAAACAAAATGTTCAAGTGGCTCGGTACTTGAATGGCTTGATGGTACCAAGAAATATATCCTTTGCATGATTTAAATTTAATAAATGTTCATTGTATTATATGTCTCTGCCAAGGCTTATGAACAATTTCCTAAACTCAAAAATTAATATATGTTATCTGATATACTACTATAACACATATGGGTTAAAGTAGTCTCAGATGTAATAAAAAGAAAATATTTCAAGATCTTTCTCTTATATATTCGAACAATTGTCAACACATCAATTGCGCCTTTTTGTCCTGTTACATTTTGTCCTATCAAATTTGTGACTTTATGTCCTGTGACTTTCTGTCCGTTTACCAATGAGGATATGTAATTTTTGATGGAAACATATTGGCTATCAAATTAATTGTGTTTTTACTAAGTATTAAATCAATTTAAAAATACTGCTTGTCCACTAAATACTGTAGCCCATATTAAGGAATATTCTATGAAATAACAAAAAGAATTCTGTTCCTGGATGTATTTTTGTAGTGATATGAGTTGAGAAAACAATGAAGTCAAAATTTAAATCATTCCTCCCTGACCCTCTTAAATCATGAATGTCATGCTTACGAATTTCTTTGACATGGTACATTCTGTATAGCTATATAGGTAGTGATATACCTTGACATTTCCGGTATTACAGATCAACATGTATATTACCTGTAAATGGTAGAGTGTCGTCCCATGAGGTCTAACGATACAGGTTCGTATTTTACAATGGCGTTGAATAGAAAATAAAAGGATATGGAGTAAATGTACATGGGACAAAATCGCACACAATACATAGAAAACATAGAAAATTATCAATGAACAGGGCTTTTATTCCTGTTCTTCATCTTGACAGTTGATGTAAGGTCTTCAACAATGAACGAACCATTCATACCCTACAACAAGGTCAAGACAGCCCTATAGCGTCGACTTATACCTTTCTCTGATATAATAAGATTTTATAACGCCGGGATGATTCACATTTCTGAATGGTCTATCAATTACATATTTTATTTTCAGACCAAATGAGAATATGTTTATATTCAAAGAAACATACTGAGTATCAAATTAATTTTGGTGTTTTTTTATTAAACTTGGTATTAAATCACAGAAATTTTAGAATACTATTGCTTGTCTGTCAGTCGAACTATGTATTTTTTCGGTTTCATTCTACATAGGCAAAGTTGACTTCAGATGTTTTACCAAATGATACGAAAATTTAAACATTTGTACTGGGACTATTATACTAGTATAGTATAATAGTCCAGATTTGTAACAATTATTACTTCATAATCTATTTCTGAAATGACATTTTGTCCTAAATATGCATGAACTGTTTGCCACTGGACGTTAGGCAATCAACAATCAATCAATCAAATTTTGCACTAAAATATTAATTAAACAATTTAAAACACAATCGTATCCATCACTTGGTGCATGTCTGTTGTCTGTTCGTACAGTTAACTTTCTGAATTGTTTTGTGCAGAAATAAATTCCTTAGAATAGTTTAAGTATGTAAATACATTCAAAGGGTATCTAGTGGTCTTGTGGTAGTTGACTTTATCAAATGTTGGATCCATTGTTTGCTGTTCGTCATCTGTTTATATGGCAGTCAGGCCTCTGTCTCCAAATTTTAGCCCCCACTTGGATAAAGACCAATCATTTGGGTGGGGGGTCAAGGGACAAACATTTTTCTTTACTTAAATACACACTAAACAATTTTCGATGTTTTATCATTTATTAAACAAACTTTATTTGTATGTATTTCTACTGAGATTTTATAAAAAAACAAATGTGATTCACGATTGGTGTGTTTTCGGTCTATGTTATGTTATACAATTATAGCCTTTGTATGAGGTCGATACAATGATATACATATTCACCTGAAAGAAGTATATGGGCTGAGGACGAATACCGAGGTCGATATACTTCTTTGGGTGGATGTCTCATGTATTGACCTCATGCATAGGCTATAATTGTTATATTATTAATTTACTACCATATTAGTATCTAAATCGTCAGTGCAAGTATATTCTCTTTTTTCGATTATTTAGTTTTGTTTAAGTTTTATAGATATAATATTGTTTCCTTGACAACAACAAAATACTAAATTAGTTGTTTTTTTTTTCATTTATTTTTATGTATTTTGTGTCCATCTTATGAATTTGAAGATTTTTTTTCTAACAATATCGATCATAGATATACACTTTTAAAAACTTTTAACGATATCATGAATTCGTTAATTCGTTAGATGACGAAGGAACATATATATATAGATATTGGCCTTTGATGGATTTAGTTCTTATGTAAATCAAGGAGATGTGTTTTTTTTTGTTGTTGTTGGCGTTGTTTTGTACACTTTTCAGTATATATATATATATATATATATATATATATATATATATATATATATATATATATATATATATATATATATAGTGTGTCTAAAAATAGCAACAATCAACATTCAATCTATCTAGGTGTGGATCAGTTTGTAAATAAACTGATGCAGTTACTACATTAAATTATTTATTATAATTACATTACCTCTTAAGAACAGGGCATACGTTTGAAAATATCACCTTTCAAATAATTGAGGTAAACCAAAATTGGGACTCCCAAAGGAGAAAACAGAGAGAAAGGTTCTGGATGCATCAGCTACGTGCTCTTGAACCTGATGGACTTAATGAGAGATGAAAAACAGTTCTACCCAAAACCAAAGGAATAAATCCTGAACTTCATTCTATTTAACTGAAACAACTATTTGTTTTGATTTAAGAATTGCTATGTACAATAAGCGGCAAAAATATTTTTATATATTCTAGACAATTTACAAACATATATTTTTATAGAACATCAATAAATTTTGTTAAACTTTTACTCCAATTTTGTGTAGTTCAAGCTACAAAATATTTTTTGTCATGCATCCGATTTCACCTTGAGAGATGCACACGGGATGAAGCTAATTTGTTTAGCGAAATATTGCGTGAATAATATAAAATATAACAACTAATTTTATAACACTCATTAGTGTGTTAAAGTTACATTCTTAGGCACTTATATATATATATATATATATATATATATATACTATGCAATGGCCTCTACAAAATTTGACTTGAAAACATCATGTCACCAGATTCGTTTCCATGGTAACGTTGACCAAAGTTGGTACATCACATGTATGAATAAATACATACCTGGAGTAAAAATTCTGGATTTTTTTTTTTTCAAGCCTTTGAAAGTATTTTGAAAGGTTTGTTTTCATTTATTACACAAATAATGTTAAAAATATAAATAAAACACAAATAATGGCAGTTTTATACATATTTATTAAATCCGGCCCAAATTTCATCAACACTTCTGCACACGAAAAACACAGATTTTGTTAAAAATTTCTATTTTTCTAAAATTTCCGAAAAATTGGTCCATTGAATTTTTTTCGAAATTTGAAATAAGATGGTCAAAACAATGAGCTTTAAAAAAATGGAAATAAAAATATGGGTCACCAGACTATTTTTTTTTACCTAAAACATTTTTGTTACCCCTGCCAACACAGTAATCAACAGCAATTCTTTGTATATCTTTCAAAATCTGTGTGTAAAAAGTGTGGCACATGTTGTCATATCTTTTGTTTAACCTACACACATCAATATAGTTTTCACATTCATTGGTGATTTGAATTTTTTTAATTTGCAAGTAATACACACCACTTTGCAGCAAACGAACAATATTCAATCTTATTCATAATATGACTTGCATTTTCAGGTAGATAGCATGTTTACGATGCACACTTACAGTGTGCGACACTAGACAAAATTGCTGCACGGATTTTTTATCTTCATAGATGCATTGAAACTTCAATGAATTATTGTTTTTATCAAAATAACTGCTATAACTGATAAAAATCTATTGGATAAAACTACCGTTTATTCATATGAGACAAAATATATCTTATTGGAGTCAAATTTCTCCCATGGATTCATAAAGGACAGAAATATCCTCAGTAACGGAACAAAAAATAACCCCATGGTAAAACAATTCAGTCATTTTTTCATAATCCTAGAGGGTTAACAAAGTTCTAATGTTATTTTTTATTCGGAATTAATCTTTTAGACATTATACATTTAAAACGGTATGCTGCGGATTTGCAATCATGAACACGATGAAAAGTTAATCCGAGAAAGTATTAAATGTTTATTTTTAATAAAGTGAAGAATTATTATGCTAATACCATAAATTTAACTATTTTATCAGAAAATCAATAATTGTAAAATAACTTAAAACCTGTAAACGCAATTTTTAGTAAAAAAATTCATATATAAAAAATTTCTTAAACGGAACAGTGGCGGATCCAGAAATTTTCATAAGTGTGGGCCAATTGACTGCCTAAGAGGGGGCCCGCTCCGGTCATGCTTCAGTGATTCCCTATATAATCAACCAAATTTTTCCCTGAAAAGGGGCCCGGGCCCTGCCCCCTTAATTCCGCCTCTGCGGAATATTTGATATATTTGCCTGATCCTTTACTTGTTTATTTACAAAATGCCTTCAAATGCATCTGATGTTTATTTTTATTTTATATGCCCTCAAACGTCTTAGCCTAGTGAAAATAAAGATCAGAGAATTCAAATATTGTCGAAGAGAAAATACATAACCGTGTTAAATTCGCCTCAGTTTGTTTATTCAAGTTTGATACCCAATTTCTTAATCCGCAATCCACATTTACCTGACAACCTTGTATATTGTATATTCTTGATGGAATACCCTCATGTTCATGTGACCATCGGTTTATTCCCGATTGTCCCACTTTTTAAATTTTTAGAGTTCTGATTGTCCCACATGAAAAGTTCTGATTGTCCCACATTATTTTATGATATAAAATGTTCTTAGATAAACAAGGTAACTGTTGTTTGCTTTGCTAAATAAACAAGAATTGATTATTGCACATTTAATATAAATTTTATAAAAGAAAATTTTTAAATCATTAGATTAATGCACTTTTGATTAAAAAATATAATATTTCTGATGTATGAAATATATCTACAATGTTGCGTTATTTATAAAACAAATGTCAATACCGTAATTTTAATTACTTTTTCTCTGTAAAGTTTTAAATCAATATATAATCAAAATAAGTCATGCAATTTAAAAATAAAGGTATAAACTCATTTACACTCTACACTCTACACGAAATCGTTGATGGAGATGTTTCTAGTCTTTGCAATTTACTAGGAAGTCAGAGGTCATTAATACAACATTCTCTATACTATTGAAGACTGCTAACACCCAACGTCAGATTCACCTGAACCCAACAACTTTCTTTATTGATAACGACTAAGCTGTCTAGAATTTTGCCAGATCAGCCTTTCCAAGAATCACTATTAAAGGTTGTTTTTCCAATATTCCCATTGTTTTTGCAATCAACAGGACTCTTCATCAACTATAAAGAAGAACCAGACTTCCATCAAAAATAAGAAGATGTGGTATGATTACCAATGAGACAACTCTCCCAAAGAGACCAAATGACACAGAAATTAACAACTATAGGTCACCATTCGGCCTTCAACAATGAGCAAAGCCCATACCGCATAGCTATAAAAGGCCTCAAAATGACAAACGTAAAAAGAAAACTAATGGCATAATTTATGTACAAAATAATGAATGAAAACAAATATGTTACACAGCAACAAACGACAACCACTGAATTACAGGCGCCTGACTTGGGACAGGCACATACAGAATGTGGTGGGGTTACACTTTTTGAAGGCGCCAACCCTCCCAATGGGACAGTGTTGAAACAGTACAACATAAGATTAAACTATAAAAATCAGTTTATCTCATCAGATGGGTACACACAGAAATACATCTAACAAAACACAAAGTAGACGTGGAAGGCTACTCATACATCACCACAACAAAGACACTAAGTACAGATCTGAGAGTATTCGCAGTTACTGACAGCTAGTTCAAAGCCAATAAAAACAAATTAAAAAAAAAATATGCATCTAAGACTAAAATTTTATGACTTCATATTATATTCCAAGTTTGATGATACTTCAATTGTACCTACTATGTGAAAAATAAAGTATGTAAATATTATTATTTGTTCATGTTGTTTTTATATTTTATAAGTTACATTGATTAGTAACCTTTAATAAAATGCAACACAATATAAAAACAAATTAATCACTAACAACACAATTCCCAATTGTCCCACATTTAAACTTCCCAATTGTCCCACAAACATATTCCCGATTGTCCCACAAAATTTCTTTACTTTTTTACCTGTAATTTTAAAAAGTGGCAGGGGCGGATCCAGCCATATTAAAAAGGGGGGTTCCCAACCCAGGATAAAGGGGGTTCCAACTATATGTCCCCATTCAAATGCATTGATCGTCCAAAAATAGGGGTTCCAACCCCGAACCCCTCTGGATCCGCCACTGAGTGGGACAATCGGGAAGACACCTGACCATCAGGGAATGAGACAAATATGTTATGGTATAAACTCTGTCAAAACCAAAATGATTGAATATATCTAATTTTTAATTCATTCATGCAGTAAAACATTTCTTGGATGAGTGAAATTCTGAAATGGTTATTTTTAAAGCTTTTATCTTTAATGCGTTTAGTCTACATTTGAAAAAAAACGGAAAACGGACTTGTGATAGACAAATAGACAACTATAAAAACATATCAATTGTTATTTTCTTTAGTTATGAAATGTAGAAGATACCCGATTTAGATATCCTCATTACACATAATCTGTGTTGAATGCATGGGAGTTTGTATTTTTCTCCTATATTCATAAATATTTTCTAGGCCTAGAGTAAATATAATAACATGGGTGTGGGGTCAAAATGTAACTGCAGTTTATGCCGTTTTCATCCAGTGCTGTCTCAAAGCTGAAATTTCTTTCTTTTATTTTTTATTATGGCTTTTGCTCTGCTTTTATGCATTTATTATTATATATAAATGCTATTAAAATGCCAGGCCCGTATGCATAAAGCTACTTAAGTTAAGATTTGTTCGAACGGACGGATTTTTCTACATATTCTACGATAAATTAGTATTGCGATTAGATATCGTAATTAAGTGGTTTTATGCATACGGGCCCTGTGCTTTAAAATTGTTTATTTATTGTTTTATGCTTTTTAGGTTGTTAGTATTTTATGATATTCAAGTGATTTATGGTTCCCCATTCAATGCACACAGAGGTGCTTGCCGCATGAGCTTTGACTCTGGAGGCTCAGAAATCAAAATAAATTTATGTTCATTATATTTGCATACTTTTCATTTTCATTTATTAGTATTTGCAAGGATTTGTATAGTGATATTGATAAATACAGGATATATCGACCAAAGAAGTATATCGACCTCGGACTTCGTCCTCAGTCAATATCGTCTTTCAGGTCAATATATCCTTGTATCGACCTCATACAAAACTATAATTGTATAATATCACTAATATAAACAATTTATTTTAGAATCAATGTATTTAAAAATTCGAATAACAGTCACAATTGTAATCAAAAGTTCAAAGTCTAAGTGTAGTTGAAAATCGTCAACTGGTTTGTCTGATGGTCCGTACAGTCTTCATCAAATCCCCAATAAAAAAATTATTTCATTTTGAAATTTCCGAATTTTACAGAGTTCACGAAAATGGTCGGTCCTGTCGGTCAAAATGAGGCTCGGACCAGTATTTTGAAGGCTAGTGCGGTCCGATGACCGATGTAAAACGGCCGTTGTAGTCCATATTTCGGCACTTTTTTACATCGGTTATTAGATGTACCGCAACTGTTTCCAATAAGTGTTTACATCGGTTATCAGATGTACCCGCTGCCAATTTCCGGTACTGGTTTACGGATTTATTATAAACAAACCAAAGCGGCGACCTACCGTGGCCTACTAAATTTGTTCATAGAGCCCTGGCAAACAATCGGCGATTGAACCCTACAATGGAGCAAACAAATACTGTAACAGCCGAGAAAGTGATTCAGATGATGAAATGGATAGTGAAGATGACTTTAAATAAGAACAATCAAAACTGGTCCTTCATTGTTAATTTGCCTGTGGGTCGAAGAATAAAACTAATATTAATAAAGTTATTTTCTATAAAATATGCTATTAATTTTATTTCAGGATAAAATTGACAGATTTTGTAGGACTGACAAATAATCATGCTTTGTCGATCCCATGACCGACTGGTCAAAGTAAGTTTCGCGAACTCTGATTTTTATTAATGAAAAATTTAATTATACATCTAAAACATCTAATAATTCAATCGGTATTTGAAGAAAAATTGTGTGCAAACGGACCCAGGGGCGAACGTGTAGGGTGCCAACGTGTATTGGGAGCCAACGGACCCGATACTGCAAACTTGTACCAATGACTTGTACCACTAAAAGCAAACTCGTACCACTGCTAACTCGTACCAACTTATTTAAAAGCATTCAAAGGGTGTTGAATGATGAATAAATATTTAAATTTTACTAAATAACCCATGAGTCTATAAAAAGAATATAATTAGAAATCACAATGACCAATTTGTAGCTGATTGTTCCTTGGCTAATTGGATGTAGAAAACTGTAGCAGATTGGCTTTGTTGTCTCCCTTGAACTGTTCTATTATTTAACTTTTACTGATAAATATTTGATTTAATGCTTAATCATTGCAAATTAATTAGTTAAACTGAATACATTTTGGAATTTATAACAGGGCCTAATCTAGGATTTTGAGAGGAGAAGTGACTTCTCCTTCCATGAGCTAGCTCGAGAGAGTTGGGAGAAGTGATCAATTTCTTGGAGAAGTGAAATTCCATTACCGTTTCATTTATATAGTGTTTTCGTGAACATCATTAAGGAAAATTGTTTTATTTGTGCAATAAAAATATACTTGCAGTGTTTTATATGATTATGATATTGTTTAAAATGTATGAATTGAAAATTCATAATAAAAAGTTTAGACAATGTAGTTGGTATTTATTCATTCAACCTTTGTGCTATCAACTTGAAATTAAGTTTGTTGCTTGCCTAGTAATATTATCATGCATTAATCCCATGTGCATCTACTTCATTTTTTTTTTAATAAAGTCCAGAAAACATGACTCCCAGTTTATGTGATGACTATTTAATGACTGGGCAATTAATGTTTATCATCACGTCATAATTTTGTAAAATATTGACTGTCCAGGATATCATGTCAGGAATAAGTTCAGAATCAAGTGAAAGATTGTAAGCCTATATATAAATGGAATTATTTATCAATCACTTTTAATTAATCGATAAACAGCTAATTTTTAAATTTGTTTATTTATTGTTTTATGCTTTTTAGGTTGTTAGTATTTTATGATATTCAAGTGATTTATGGTTCCCCATTCAATGCACACAGAGGTGCTTGCCGCATGAGCTTTGACTCTGGAGGCTCAGAAATCAAAATAAATTTATGTTCATTATATTTGCATACTTTTCATTTTCATTTATTAGTATTTGCAAGGATTTGTATAGTGATATTGATATTTGCATGATGCTGCATGATTTTGTATGTGATAGTCGATTAAAGAGCTCACCAGAGCTCATGTTTTGTCTTATTATGTATATATATGCCGACTGTAAATAAAATTTACTTACTTACTTAAGCTTACTTACTTACATTAGCTTACTTACTTACTACTACTATAATATATTGAATCCAGTATATACAGTTAACCCCATCATTGAACAGCAGTGCTGTATTTCTGGTTTTCTTATTTTAGCACAAATTTTTATATAAAATTGGTCTTGTACAAAATTTTAACATACAATAAACAGAAAAAATGCTTTATATGTAGGTGTTTCTACTGAGATTTTAAAAGAAAACAAAATGTGATTCACGTTTCGTGTGTTTTCGCCAGCACCTGACCGTCAAAAATGCATCCTTTTGTGCCACAACTCATTTGCGCCATTATATTTCAGAATACATACTATCATTGGCGCCAAAAAAAGTATGCGATCGCACAAATGTAAAAAAAAGAAAGAAAATGACTTCCCAGCTACATGCCAGGGCCTTTTATGGCTTACTACATACGGAATGGTTTTGCTTGCTGTATGGTGACCATTATAATTGCTAACTTCTACCTTGAACTATTACACTTACATTATTGTAATAGTCCCAGCTTCTATATAGATTAATTGGTCTCTGCATGGTGAAAAGTTGTTTCATTGACAACCATACCACATCTTCTTATTTGTATGTATATATTTTTTCAATTTTCAGAGCCATTCAGATCTTTTCATTTTATAAAACGACAGTCTCTTTCTTTAATATAATCCAATTTTGCAGAAGATCCATTGAAAATATAAGAGTTTTACAAGTTTCAATAAATCTACCTGTATATTTTAGAAACATTTAGGCCTTTTCCTTTTCCCAGTTCACTTCCGAGCCTGGAATAAATTACGAATCGACAGTGAAAGCTCCAACTATATGGAAGCTTTCAAGACACTGGTTACATAGATGATGGAATGTTTTATCCTTCACCGACTGTACAGCATGCACAATATTTTTTATCTTTGATCTTTTATTGTAAATAGACATTACCAGCACCTACGTAACGCACAATAATTGAGTTCTCATTAGTGAGTTTTTAACTACTATGTCAACGAAGAAGAAGAAGAGTGTTGGCTTAAAAGACTTTTTTCCAAATAAATATTGAATATGCTATCTGCAGAATGGTAGATACAATTCGGGAACATTCAGGCTTTTTGATATACCTTCTAATATTCAGGTCGAAATTTTATCATCTATAAAAATATTTTTCCGTTTTCAGTCCTAACTAAAGGCTGGAATTAGTGATTACTTATGAAGATAGATAAATTAAAAAATATACAGAATTTCTTGTCTTGATGTCTTTAAATGTGATCGTTTAGGTCCAAGTTTTTTTTTTTATTACAAACATATAATTCTTTAAAACTTGGTTGATTTTAATTAAATGACTAGCCTCGACTTTAAAATAAGAAGGAAATCCATTGAATAAATAATTCTCAAGTTTAAATGAATCCAACCGTAAGATTGATGTCCATTCAAGTCTTTTCATCTCCCCATTCAGGCCTGAGTTGTGGCACCAGAAAAAATATTTTCCGTCTAGATCAATGGAATTTAATGAATTTTATTTTGTACAAGTTTTAAATTTGAAGTTTATCTATTGAAAAGTGAAAAATAAAAATAAAACTACCAACTGTGTAATTTCTGGTCCGTCCAAGTTTACGTAAATTTTAAGCATGTGATGATTAAACATTATTTGTTCAATGAAAATTGAAAATCTTATTTCATGTAGGAGAAATTTTCAAATCTTATTTGAGACAATTATTTTAAAAATATGAGAGAAAAAATCAAAATTGAAGAAAAATGTTTCAAAACATGATTAAAATATTTCTAATCTTATCTACATGCATGAAAAACATTTCAAATTTAATTCAGAAAATACAAATGTTATTGAATAAAACTTAAATTTGAAGTAGGAAAAAGAAATTGCAATTTAAAATTGCCCTGTATATTTTCAGGTCCCTTCTGGTCTTTAGTGTTACCATTATTAGTATACTGAATTAACTACAGGTTTTAAAGCCTCTAAATACACACAAATGTGCATAGGATTGTTTTTTTTTTAAATAAATATGGTTAAAATATCATTCCAGAACATGAATATTGCACTGAAACGTTTTATTGGAGTATATTGGGGTATATTGGGGTAAAAGTCATTTTGTGATCGTAAGCGGCTGACAAGAACGGAACAAGTTTCAAGGAAAAAGTGATTTAAAATTAAATATATTTATAAATAAAGTATTGTTGTTGTTAAAATAACATGGAAATGCATAAAATTATATTATTATTCAATAATATTATGTTGAAACTGTTTTTGAGGTATATTGGGGTATGTTGGGGTATATTGGGGTATATTGGGGTAAAAGTCGCACCCAAAATAAAGTGACATTCTAAAAATGTAAACAGGTTTCCTACTTCATGCACTTTAACCGTACACAATCATTTAAATCATGAAATATTTCATTTAAAAAAAAGCACTAAAATGTGTAGAGTAACTACTACATAAAATTAAAAAGAGCACTAAAATATCTTTAAAAAAAACCAGAAACAACACATTATATGCCATTCACACACTAATACTATCTAATGTTATTAATTCGTATATTTTAACTAATTTGATTCGTTCAGGGATAGTCACATTTTAAACTATTTTTCGAAGGTATTTAGAAAACGGCGGATAGCAAAAAGCATATTGCACGGTTATTTTTAGAATATCTAAAAACCGATATACTTTGTGACGTCATGTAATGAATTTCATGATATTGTTATAAGATTTATAAAAAAATATCTATGATCGATTATTTGAAGAAAAAAAATCTTCAAATACATAAGATGTAAAAAAAAAACAACATAAAAAGTAAATGAAATAACAACTACTATGTTGTTATTGTCTAGGAGACAATATGATATCTATAAAATTCCAACAAAATCAAATGACGATTTTGATACAAATATGGTCGGAAATTAATAATATAACAATTATAGTCTATGTATGAGGTCAATACAGGATATATCGACCCAAAGAAGTATATCGACCTCGGACTTCGTCCTCAGTCAATATACGTCTTTCAGGTCAATATATCCTTGTATCGACCTCATACAAAGGCTATAATTGTATAATATGCACTAATATAAACAATTTATTTTAGAATCAATGTATTTAAAAATTCGAATAACAGTCACAATTGTAATCAAAAGTTCAAAGTCTAAGTGTAGTTGAAAATCGTCAACTGGTTTGTCTGATGGTCCGTACAGTCTTCATCAAATCCCCAATAAAAAAGATTATTTCATTTTGAAATTTCCGAATTTTTATTAATGAAAATATAATTATACATCTAAAACATCTAATAATTCAATCGGTATTTGAATAAAATTGGGTGCAAACGGACCCAGGGGGCGAACGTGTATTGGGAGCCAACGGACCCGATACTGCGAACTTGTACCAATGACTTGTACCACTAAAAGCAAACTCGTACTATTGCTAACTCGTACCAACTTATTTAAAAGCATTCAAATGGTGTTAAATGATGAATAAATATTTAAATTTTACTAAATAACCCATGAGTCTATAAAAAGAATATAATTAGAAATCACAATGACCAATTTGTAGCTGATTGTTCCTTGGCTAATTGGATGTAGAAAACTGTAGCAGATTGGCTTTGTTGTCTCCCTTGAACTGTTCTATTATTTAACGTTTACTGATAAATATTTGATTTAATGCTTAATCATTACAAATTAATTAGTTAAATTGAATACATTTTGGAATTTATAACAGGGCTTATCTAGGATTTTGAGAGGAGAAGTGACTTCTCCTTCCATGAGAGAGTTGGGAGAAGTGGTCAATTTCTTGGAGAAGTGAAATTCCATTACCGCTTCGTTTATATAGTGTTTTCGTGAACATCATTAAGGGAAAATTGTTTTATTTGTGCAATAAAAATATACTTGCAGTGTTTTATATGATTATGATATTGTATAAAATGTATGAATTGAAAATTCATAATAAAAAATTTAGACAATGTAATTGGTATTTATTCATTCAACCTTTTGTGCTATCAACTTGAAATTAAGTTTGTTGCTTGCCTAGTAATATTATCATGAATTAATCCCATGTGCATCTACTTCAATTTTTTTTTTTATAAAGTCCAGAAAAACATGACTCCCAGTTTATGTGATGACTATTTAATGACTGGGCAATTAATGTTTATCATCACGTCATAATTTTGTAAAATGTTGACTGTCCAGGACATCATGTCAGGAATAAGTTCAGAATCAAGTGAAAGATTGTAAGCCTATATATAAATGGAATTATTTATCAATCACTTTTTAATTAATCGATAAACAGCTAATTTTTATCATTTTGTTATAAAAGATATCTCCCTCATTAACAAATTGGTCGTGAAAAACCCACTGCTGATCACAAGCTGGCCATGTGTTATATGTTTGCAATCACTATCAACTTATCCATTAGATGTCTTTTTACCTTTAATATTTCAATTTTTAATCAAAGAATATAAAACATCTTCCGTCATTCCCACCCTTACCTATCGTTTCCAAAAATTGATCGTCTCGTGATAAATAAAAAGAAAACAAATCAGCTGAGTGATTACGCAACATCCTCTGATGAAAATCATCGTAAAATGATAACTCAAACAGATGCTCTGTTTCTCGTTTCAATAGTTTTGAATGTTAAATCCATGGATGTTCAAAGTCGCCATTGTATTTATTTCATTTAAACGACGACAGTATTAGTCCTGGGTTGTTTCGAAAATTTCAATTTTCCTTGTCGTCCGCCATTTTTGTTTACCTGTGAGACTTGTAAAATACAAGTTGTCTCCCTTTTACTGATTTTGATAGCGATTTGACTTCACCATGAAGTCAGTCGGCCGGCGAGTTTTAGCGATTTTCAAAATTCTTTGGCGACTTAAATCGTCATTTCGCTGGCAAGATTATGGCCTGTTATAATTTGTTTCTAAAAGGAAATTATTTATTTAGAGAATTTGTTTATCTTGTTTTGAAAAGTTAATATTGTTTATGACCAAAATTTAGAAAGTTTTAAAATTTATATGTATATAGATATAATATTTAACCAAATCTGACTGTGTAACCAAAGTCATTATAATCCCCCCTTCACTGTCTTGTCGTCTTCGTAGCCAAGCTAATCCAAATCTTGCTCCATTTTGATCTATTTGGAAGTTTACTTTATTACATTTGGCATCAAATGTCAATCAGTCAATTATAAGCATAAGCTGTGTAAAGTTTTTGTGCTGTTTTTCATAAAACATTCGTATATTGTATATTTTTTTCAATCTAAAATTCATGAAAATCAATTGATATTTTATAAAGATTAGCAAAAACATTGCATATATATTGTATATTTTTAATGGTACGAGTTTGCAGTGTTACGAGTTGACTTTTAGTGGTACGAGTTGAAGTGGTACGAGTTTGCAATGGTACAAGTTGACTTGCTTCCCTCAAAATCTACTCTGAGTACAGACTCACCTGTGCTGTTGGAAAAGTTTTAGGACTGGCATCCACTAGATATATAAAATTTAAGTGCATTATGTGTTTCAGAAAGATATTTTTTGGGGATTTTGACGGGCATTTTTTTTTTCGTTTAATAAATATATGGATTTTTCTAGGTCTGTTTGATTTCATATCGTAGGTTAAAAAGTATGTTTATCGTCGTTTTTACCTGTGTAAGAATGATTTTTTTGTGGATCGAATCAGTCAACAAAATGATTTATCCTCGTTTTACTTTCAATGTTGACATGCTTTTGCTATTAATAGCTGAATACATGCGTAACCCATCTCCAGCTTAGGGTTAAATTAAAGGTCACATGAATACGGATTCAATGAGGTCGAATTATTCACTTGCAAGAGAAAATACATCAGCGATATTTCTTATCTTAATTTGACAAAATTGAACCAAATTGGCTGCTAAAAGCGAATTAGTATTTCACTATATCACTTTCAATAATGATTGAACAAAAAAAAAAAATCATATTTTAATTTTTATACGCCCGTTTACGGGACGTATTATGGTATACCGTTGTCAGTCCATCTGTCTGTCCGTCGTCAACATGTCGGACAATAACTCAAAAACGCTTTAACCAATTTGCATGAAACTGTGGTGAATTTTTTATATCTATTGACGTGAGCTCCCTTTATAAATATTAGATTTTATGTTATGGGGTTTTATTCATTAAAAAGGGGATTTTCCAGTTTTCGGACAATAACTCAAAAATGCTTTGAGCAGTTTTCATGAAACTTTGACGTAAGCTCCCTTTTCGATTTTATAAATTTTAGATTTTACGTTTCCGAGTTATGGGATTTTATTCATAAAAAAGGGGTGATTTTCCAGTTTTCAGACAATAACTCAAAAGTAGCATTTGCTGAAACATAATTAAATAATGCAATCAATTGTCTATATTGATCAAGTGTTTTCCTGTCAGGTGTGTCGATCTACCTGTACAAGTGATTAGTGATATTTAGCCGGATATCCCTCAGGGCTTTAAAACTGTAATCAGGAGGACCATTTGGATTATAATACAAAAAGCATAAGGTTAATGCAATTACATCCAATTGATTATAATTGCTAAGAAAATGGCGGCTAGAGAAACGAAAAAAGAAAATTGACAAAGGCTGGGATCATTTGATGATGGCGGATGATAATTTAACGATGGCGGGATCATTTGACGGTGGCGGAAGATATTTTAACAATGGCGGTGCGCCATCATAAAACAGGTCATGGAGATCCCTGAGTGCTTTGAGCAGTTTTCATGAAACTTTGGTGACTTTTATATCTATTAAAATAACCTCCCTTTAGTTTTTTTATAAATTTCTGATATGACATTGAGGAGTTATGGAACTTTATTCTTTGAAAAAGCAACAGGCGTATCATGCGCTCATGGCGCTGCTCTTTATTGTTATATCTCGTAGCTAATGTCCCTTTAATATAGGGACACTATAGATCATAAGCAACTTCCAATGTTGCAATTATATGGTTTTTAACCAAATTTTTTTTTATGCTGAAGGTAAAACAATTACTCCCATAACCATGTTTGCATTACTATATAACGAACATTACAAAAAGTCAACTTGAAAATTCAAATGATAAGTAGGCATGAGAATGATTAGTATGAAAAGAAATAAAGCAGATGGGAGAAATTATGAAAAAAAGTAAAATTTTATTGTCTTTTTTAGGTCAGGAAGACGGCACTGTGGATTTTGATGGAGAAATTCAAATTACACCCTTCAACATGAAAGAAGAATTAGAGGAGGGACATTTTGATAAACAGGGAATGTATATCCATGATAAAAAGCAGGTTTGTATTGAGATCAATTTCAAATGAATAATGTTTTAGAAATAATACAAAAAATCACCAAATACTGTAACACCAAAGTGATAAATACAAAGCATAAGATATCAACGAAGACAGAATTTTTAGATTTTTAGACTGAAACCCTGCCTAAAGCAATCACTGCAGGTTATTCTACAAGTAACCTTTGGTCGATTCTCACAAGTAAAGTGATGAGAATAGTTCTTTGATTTCATGCTTTCTGTCAGACCTGGGGTAATTAAAATTTAATTGTAATTAGCTGTAATTAATTACAATTTTGAAAGTAATGCAATGTAATGTGTAATTGAGCATATTTTCAATTTCATGTAATTGAAAGTAATGAATTACATTGCCTTTTTGCCATGTAATTATGAATTACTTTTCAATTACTTTGAATTACATTTCTACAAAATTTAAAATACAACAGTCAAAACATACAAAATTGGAGTCCAATAAATTTGACAATTTTGACTTGTTATAAAACAAGTCTTGAAAATGCTACCATTACTCTTATGTAATAAATGGAATTTAAAGTTACTTAAAATTTCACATGAGGTACATCAGAAAACCTTTAAAATATAAAATATAAAATAAAATTTTAGTAGAAACTTTTAACAAAAATTCATAATAATACAAAATATTTTAATATGGATCTTTATATATTTATAATTGAATATTTATCAATTGTTTTCCTATAAAAATAATAAATCTAATGGTGATTAAATGTAACAATGATGTTAGAAATCTAAAATCTTTTTTCTAAACAAATCTTGTTCAAATGTTTTTATTGTTAAAAAGTGAACGCACCAGTATATATGTACCGTATATATACATTTGTACATGTTGTAAGTTCATTCTATTCGAGCCTGTTTTCATTTTCATGATTTTATTCTAAATAACATAACTCTTACATGCCTTTGGATAAAAGTAATTGAAATGTAATGAATTACATTGGCAATGTAATTGTAATGTAATGAATTACATTTGAAAATCAATGTTATTGTGATGTAATTAATTACATTTAAAAATCAATGTAATTGAAATGTAATTAATTAATTTGGCATGTAATTGACCCCAGGTCTGCTTTCTGTTGAGTTTACTTTTAACAATACTTAACAATAACAATTGTCTTGAGACAATTTTAAGCTAAAACTTCCTATAACTGAATATGTATTACATTTGTTGTTACAGTGTTTTTGTTAGTTCAAAAAGATATTCACAGTGAATAAGTGTGAAATTAAGTATTATAAATTTATATAGAATTATGTGTATAATCTGTTATGCCTTATATTATATATATTTTGAAATAATACAACGCCAGTAAAAATGCACAAAATGTAGCCATGACAACTTCCAGATATATGGATTTCCTTGATAACAAGTTATTGGTAGCTAGGCCTTAAGCAATTTATAGGCCACTCCTGTGGGGAACAAGTTATTGGTAGCTAGGCCTTAGGCAATTTATAGGCCACTCCTGTGGGGAACAAGTTATTGGTAGCTAGGCCTTAGGCAATTTATAGGCCACTCCTGTGGGGAACAAGTTATTGGTAGCTAGGCCTTAGGCAATTTATAGGCCACTCCTGTGGGGAACAAGTTATTGGTAGCTAGGCCTTAAGCAATTTATAGGCCACTCCTGTGGGGAACAAGTTATTGGTAGCTAGGCCTTAGGCAATTTATAGGCCACTCCTGTGGGGAACAAGTTATTGGTAGCTAGGCCTTAAGCAATTTATAGGCCACTCCTGTGGGGGAAAAACCAAAGACAAACAACAATGAATAACACATGGACATATAGCTTGACTTGGTCATGGCATAAAATGTGTTGGTATTACATAAACCTGTTTTATGTGTGTACAAACCTCCCCCTTTTCCTATCTAGATCATATGTCCTAAAAACAAGACACACAATAAAAAACTGAAACAGTCCATCTACATGAAACAACAGGATGATAACTAGCTAAGGTAATAAAAGATGACACATAATTTAGAAAGCAGAGTCTAAAACAAAAACTGTTATATGTTATAACTATTGTTATTATTTAAAGGACATCAAAGACAGCTGGATAGAAAATATTGATTGGGTCAAAATAAAGGAAAGGGCAAAAAAAGATGAAAATGATGATGATGAATCAGATGAGGAAACACCATTAGATGAAACACAGATCTACAAGGAACTCTTAGATCTTCTAAAACCAGGGGAGACTATCTTAAAAGCATTACGGAGACTAGGGGGAAAAGGAGGGAGTCTGTCTGCAAGTCAGCGTCTAAAGCTTAAAAAACAAAAAGCTGAACTGAAAGATGTTCAGTCTGAGGAAGATAAAATAAATTTTGAAAAATTAACTGAATTGGCTGATAAACTAATCTCAAATGGAAATATGGATGCATATGAACTTACATGTGAAAAGTTAAACTTTCTTGTTACTAAGGCAACAAAATCATCAGAAAATTCACGGACGGTTATTCCTGAAGGTATTGATGATGACGATGCATTAGATATGTTTGCTGATAGTATTGATTCTAAAAAAGAGGAGAAATCAGTGAAGTTTTCTGAAGATACTAAATCAGATATTGTTGGGAAGTCTGAAACTAAGGAAGATAAAGGTAGGTATTGTTACTAGATTTGTAATTATAAGGTAAAAAATAGATACATATTTGCTTGGCAGAAAAAAATAGGTAGGTACAATAGTTCTAATTATGCCCCCACAGGTAGGCTAAGGGGCATTAAGTGTTACCCTTGGCTGTCCGTCCTTCCATCTGTCCAGTTTTCGTTTCCACACTCTTAACTTAAGTTTTCCTCATCCATTTTCAATAAAACTCATACACAATGTGAAGAATCAAAACTCTCAGACAGAGTTCATATTTGGGCAGTGAGTCACTTACTGTTCTAGAGTTATGCCCTTTTAAACGTGGAAAATTGGAAATTTTTTTGTTTCCGCACTCTAATTAGAGTTTGCCTCCTGCAATGTACCATTCTAGAGTTAATTCAGTTGTGCCCCGTTATAACTTTTGAAATTATCAAGGTCATAAATGCTTAGTTTACCAAATAAACAAGTAAAGCTAATTAACAAAGAGATTAGAAGTAAATGAACCAAAGCATTATTCAAGAACTTAGAAATTCACTGGACACAACAGAAAACTTATTACATTAGAAATAAAAACAAAACAGTGAAAATATGAAAATAACACACAGCACAAAAATACCTAAGACTAGAACAATAGAACTCTTTAAAAGCTAGCAGTGACATCAAATGCTCTCAAAAAGTATTTTCACGTATTATAAGCAAGCTTGAGCGGGCATTTGTGTGCTCAAACACATTCTTCTTTTGTTTTAAATATTTGACACAGACTTTATGAAAATGGTCTGGTATTTATACGACCACAAAAAATTTGCATTCGTATAATGCTATCACGTCGTTGTCGTCCGAAGACATTTGGTTTCCGGACAATAACTTTAGTTAAAGTGTATGGATCTCTATGAAATTTAACCAAAAGGTTCAATACCACTAAAGGAATGTTGGGATTGTTTTTGGGGGTGATGGTCCCAACCATTTAGGAATTAGGGACCATAAAGGGCCCAAAACAAGCATTTTTCTAGTTTCAGGACAATAACTTGTGTATAAGTATTTTGATTGCTCTGAAATTGTACCACAAGGTTCAATATCACAAGTAGAAGGTTGGTATTCATGTTGGGGGTAATTGCCCAAACTGTCAGGAATTAGGGGCCAAAAAGAAGCCAAAACAAGCATTTTTCTAGTTTTCAGACAATAACTTGTGTTTAAGTGTATGGATGTCTCTTAAATTGTACCACATTTTACAAGAAGAAAATTTCTTCAAATATTATTTTTTGGAGGGGGAAATTGGGGGGTCAATTTTTTTCCTCAAGATTTCAGAAATTATCAATTTTCCCCCAAAAAATTGGGGGTCACAATTTATTTTGCTAATTTTTTATACGACCGCAAAAAATTTTGCGGTCGTATATTGGTATCACGTCGTCATCAGCGTTTTCCAAAGACATTTGGTTTCCGGACAATAACTTTAGTATTAGTAAATAGAAATCTATGAAATTTAAACATAAGGTTTATAACCACAAAAGGAAGGTTGGGATTGATTTTGAGGGTTATGATCCCAAAAGGGGCCCAAATAAGCATTTTTCTAGTTTCTTGACAATAACTTGTGGAACAGTGTATGGATCTCTCTGAAATTATACCACAAGTTTCCATACCACAAAGGGATGGTTGGGATTGGCTTTGGGGTTATGGCTCAAACTGTTTAGAAATTAGGGCAAAAAGTGAGAAAACAAGGATGTCCTGGTTAATGGACAATTACTTAAGTACAAATTACAGTGTAAGGGAGCTAATTCAAACACTACTTTGAATTACCTCCTTACACTGCTTTTAAATTATGCATAAAGAAATGTTGTATTGTCCTGGGGTGATTAGCTGTCAATTCATTTTAGAAGTTACTATTTTAATAATTTTAAAAATGCTGATTAAGGTAAATTAATTTTAGCTATGATTATGTATGTCATTTTCTATTTTAAGACTTTTATAATGTATTTAAATGGGTTATTGTGTTTGCAAACTCCATTGGAAATTTGAATTGAGATTATGACCATGTCTTGAGGGAAAGAATTTTTTTGGAAAAAGGGGAGGTTAAAAAATTGAATATAAATTCAAATCATATAACCAATTCTAAGTTCTTTGACTACAGTTATTCTGTGTCAGAAACCTATTATGTGTCAAATATTGAATTACAATCCAAATTCAGACCTGTATCAAGCACGAATGTTGTGTCCATTTTTGCCCCAACTGTTCAGGGTTGGACCTCTGCGGTCGTATCCAGCTGCGCTTGGCGAACCAATTTTTTGTATATAGTCTGAAAACAGATTTACTAAGTATTCAAATTCAAATCATATAACCAATTCTAAGTTCTTTGACTACATTTATTCTGTGTCAGAAACCTATAATGTGTCAAATATTTAATTACAATCCAAATTCAGACCTATATCAAGCTTGAATATTGTGTCCATTTTTGCCCCAACTGTTCAGGGTTGGACCTCTGCGGTCGTACTCAGCGAAGCACTTTATTTACCAATAATATCAGAACTTAAGACATAGCTTAACCAAAAAAGTCCATAAAATATGTGAAAATTTATGGTATGTAGGGAGGCAAGAAACAGATCTATATTTTTTTGGTCTAAGTTGCAATCAATGTGTAATTTGCTGTGCTCACTGGGAAATCTTCATGGCAGCTTTCATAAAACTGCAGATGATAACTTTATTTCCTTTCAGCAATATCATTATAAATTGCTGTATATCTTTTTTTGTAAACCTGATTGATCATAAAAACCATAAGGCCAATACATAAAAATTTACGAACAACCTTAATATTTTAGGAAAAAACTATTATAGAAATTGTTCTTTTTGTTTTACGCAGTATTATGAGTTAAAATTTTCATTAAACAATTTTTTTCTTGAAACAATACCATAAGAAATACTAGATTAAAATAATATTTATTGGCTTCAAAATATTTTCTTCAGAGATAATAAAATAATATATATACATTATTTACACTATTGTTTCAGAAAAAGGGTGAAGGTTTGGTACCATTAAAACGTTTAAACCCGCTGCATTTGTTTGCACTTGTCCTAAGTCAGGAATCTGATGTTCAGTAGTTGTCGTTTGTTGATGTGGTTCATAAGTGTTTCTCCTTTCTCGTTTTATATAGATTAGACCGTTGGTTTTCCCG
Organism: Mytilus coruscus; assembly: GCA_017311375.1. Lineage (NCBI taxonomy): Eukaryota > Metazoa > Mollusca > Bivalvia > Mytilida > Mytilidae > Mytilus > Mytilus coruscus. The sequence goes on from CM029598.1 coordinate 38,770,657, forward strand.
TTTGAATGGTTTTACACTATTAATTTTGGGGCCTTTTATAGCTTACTGTTCGGTGTGAGCCAAGGCTCCGTGTTGAAGACGGTACTTTGACCTATAATGGTTTACTTTTATAAATTTTGACTTGGATGGAGAGTTGTCTCATTGGCACTCATACCACATCTTCTTATATCTATTGTACATTATACAATGTACATGTTATATATTAAAATAAATATAATTATATATAAAAACTTCAAGCATTTCTTTTTCTTTATAAGAATATTATACAAATGATAAGCATGACATAAAGAGTGTACCAGTCAATAGCAGTCTCATTTATAACTTTCTAGTGTTTATATATCTACATTCAGTATTTTAACAGGAGGAAGATAAGCAATATATAATTACCTATTTATACAGCTCCTTAAGTATCAGGTTGCATACATCCTTGGCTTTCAAATTTTGGGGTTTGAGCATTGCTGTTGAAGGTAAATCCAGAAACCCACTAAAAGTATATACAGTAGTGTTATTGCTTCGCATCACGGTGCGGAGCTATTAGTTTCAGTCGATATACACGCCATCTTGAAATAATTACTTATCACATAAAGATTCTGATTGGTTGCTTTATGATTTGGCTGAGATACAGCAACAGCTATTGGCTTAAATGAGATGAAGAATTACAGACTTTTCTCGTCTCAGGATAAGACATCAAATGCCGGAAAATTAACTATGTGTATTTCAGTTCCGATCAAGTGTTATTAATTCATGTTTGTTCTATAATTTTTTAACACCTGTTTATGGTTATTTGCTTTGTTAATCTGTAATATGCACGATTTGTTTCCTATACAATGTTTACAAAATGCATTATCTGTATTTTATAACTTCTGCCAATCTGGGCACACCTCCAGAGAGACACACCTCGAGAGTCGTATTTTGTAAATGTTTTAAATTTCAACAAGTAAATCAAATTTTTTTTTAAAAGCATGGGTGTATAACGTACAACACTGAACAGCTAGTTTAAAATTTTAGAAAAGTTCATCTTAATATATATACAAAAATTGATATTCCAAGTCTAAGACATCCATTTTATATCAATCAATATCTAAAAATACCACATTTCCAATACTAAATCAACAACCACATGCATACGTATTACCTTAAATTAGGATAGAGCGAAGCAGTCCACAGCTTTTTAAAAAGCTCAAACTTGTTTTCATTCATTATATTTATCTTTGACAGGTGGAGGAGGAGACACGAAGGATTTATCAAGTGAGGTCATGTGGGAATATAAATGGGAAAATCAAGATGAAGAAGAAATCCATGGTCCCTACACTAGTCAACAGATGTTTGATTGGGCAGAGGAGGATTACTTTCCTGATGGAGTATTTGTTAGAAAAGTTGGAGCTGATGGACAATTTTATAACTCTAAAAGAATTGATTTTGAATTGTATACATGAATTGAACGGTTAATCAATTATCATTACAATCATGTTATCATTAGTAAATCACCTCATTTTAAAGGAATACCAAATAAATTGTTTAATAATTATCTGTTGATGACACATAATTTATATGATATCTAAATTCATACAATGGATAGGTTTCACTATGATGTAATTTGAGTTTGAATTATTCCCCTTGGCTGCCAATTTGGAGTTGTAAATTGTTGAAGCAATAGAAAAGAAAGGATATTGGGTATCCATCAATGACACAAAGTCAGTACCGGTATATGCACAGCAAAAAACATGAAAAGCAAAGGAATTGATGTTCTTCATTTCAAAGTCAAAGTGAGGCCTTCAGCACAGAGCAAAAAAAACTCTCACCTCACTGCAAGTTTAAGACGGCTCCTAGCATTGATTTGAGCAGAATTCTTTGCAAATTGACGATCACGCCACAACTGTGAATTGATGAACAAAGCCATGGAGTAATATCAATAAAATAAGTCTGCTAAGAGATCTTTATTATATTGTAGTGATGAATTAAGGAAGGCTAAAAGAAATTGAGAATATTGTTCAAAAAACAACTTTTTCGAAAGTCTAGTGGTCAGTAAAATAACTTGAATTTGGCTGATTTCAGTGCAAGTAGACCTCCAATGTGGTGACAAATGGGAAGTAACTCTTGCTCAAATTGTGTCAATAGAACTATCAATACCCAAAAGCTTGTGCTTTCAACAGGATTCCATCAAAAGAAGGTTGATATTTCACAATAATTATAAGGTTAAAGTCATTCAACAAATTCTGGGTCACCATGACAACTTATTTGTCCAGTAGAGTATATGTCTGATTCTCCGATGATCACATATATATGTTTCATTTGTTAAATCATTATTCTGTCTTTTTGCCTGATGTACAACTTCAGTGCAACCATGTTCAGTAGAAACATTTTTATTGTACCAAGAACCTAGGGTTCTTTACATCCATATGGACATCATCAACAGGGTTTTTTTTTTGTATATTAAAAAGCCTGTAGGAAAATGTGACAGTTTACAATCAAAGGTCACTCAGTGGAGGATTTACCTCCAAGTTGAGATAGTTGATTTTCCGTTAATGTTTTGTCAAAATTTAGGCTGTTGGTTCTCTTGTTTGAATTGTTTCACATTTTATCATGCTGTGACCTTTTATAGCAGACTATATGATATGGGTTTTGCTCATTGATGAAGGCCTATAGTTGCTTACATCCACATCATTATGACTCGGGTAGATAGTGGTCTCATTGGCAAACATACCTCCATACAGAATTATCAATTCTCATTTTTACTGAAATTGACAAATTTTGATGCAGAAAGGAAATTCATTAGTGAGACTTATAATTCAATAAATTAATTGTAAAAAAAATATCACTTGAAAGTTTCAGAAATTCAAAACTTTGCTTTATAAGGGGAGATAACTATGATAATTTAGCTTTATAAAAGAATGTACTGAGACTTTAATGATTTTATTCTTTTGAATTTTGAAAGAATTTTATAAGGGCTGTCTTCTCATGATATATTTTGAAATTTTTTCATTTAACTCTCATTCCAGTCACACATATATTGCTTTTTCTGTGTAATCCTTACAAAATCTGAGAATTTTGCACCCAGGAAATATGCAATGAGACAACTATCCTCTGGCCTTTGTTAGTCTTGTATGTTTTTTTAATTTTGGTTCGTTGATATGTTTCGGAGTTTAGTGTGAAGTCCATTAACTGAACTAGTATACATTATTGTTTAGGGGCCAGCTAAGGCCTGCCTCCGGTGCAAGATTTTCTAGCTGTGTTGAAGACCCATTGGTAGCCTTCGGCTCTTTGGTTGAGTTGTTGTCTCTTTGACACATTCCCCGTTTCCATTCTCAATTTTATCCATCAAAGACCAAAGAACAAGGATATGAACAACTACAGGTCACTGTAGGACCTTCAACAATGAGTAAAACCTATGTTGTGAAGTAAGGTGTAAAAGGTCCTGTGATATGTAAGTCATGTTAATATTAAATGAAACTGCCACTTATTTCTGAGGAAGAATTTATGGAAATGAGTTTATATAAATTTGTCCCCTATGCAACTTAGAACATAGAATAATCAATTAAAAATTATGTGATCTAAGGCTAACATTTGTTCAAATATTCCAATGAAATGTTTATTGAAGTTTTATAAGACCAGTATTTAAATCCAGTTTGAGTTTCAGTTTTGAAACGAAAGTCTATAGATTATTGTATAGCTTGCGGTGACAGTCATATAATGCCATTGCCAGACAGGTGGAATCTTTATATATTATGTCAAAAGGTAATTGAGCCTAACAATCCATATTTTGTATATATTTAGACAGCTTCTAGTTTAAATTTTTATGCCCCCACCGAAGCGGAGGGGGCATTAAGTTTTACCCTTGTCTGTCTGTACATACATATGTCTGTACGTCCCAAAATTGGTTTCCGTTCTCTAACTTAAGTTTGCCTCAACCAAATGTTATCAAACTTATACACAATGTTTATTACCACAAAACACAGATCAAGTTTGAATTTTGGTGGCGTCACTTTAACCGTTCTAGAGTTATGCCCCTTTATAAATGGAAAAATTGCAAAATTTTTCATTTCTGTTCTCTAACTTAAGTTTGCCTCATCCAAATGTTATGAAACTTATACACAATGCTTATTACCACAATATACAGATCAAGTTTGAATTTTGGGGAGTCACTTTTACTGTTCTAGAGTTATGCCCTTTACAAATGGAAAAATTGCTAAATTTTTTTTCCAAAATATCAGTCATAATTCAAGTAATTTTAAAAATTAGAGTTATCTTCCTTTGTCAATGATTATAGTTAAATCAACTACAATCAATGCTTTATACAATGCAATGTTTAATTTTGCCTTCCACTGATAAAACACAGATCAAGTTGAATTTGGGTATTGTCACTTTAACCATTATTGAGTTATGCCCTTTATAAATTGAAAAATTGCAAAATTTTAGTTTCCATTCTGTAACTTAAGTTTGCCTCAACCAAACATTATGAAACCTATAAACAATACTCATTACCGCAAAACTAAAATCAAGTACAAATATTGTTTCTGTTCTCTAACTTTAGTTTGCCTCAACCAAATGTTATGAAACTTATACACAATGCTTATTACTACATAATACAGATGAAGTACAAAATTGGTGGCGTCACTTTTACCATTCTTCAGTTATGTCCCTTTATAAACATGAAAATTGCTGAATTTTTCGTTTCCGTTCTCTAACATTAGTTTGTCTCAACCAAATGTTATAAAACTTATACACAAACGTTCTAGAGTTATGCGTGTTTACAAATAGAAAATTGCTGAATTTTTCGTTTCTGTTCTCTACTTAAGTTAGCCTCAACCAAATGTTATGAGACTTACACACAATTCTTATTACTACAAAACTCAGATCAAGTTCAAATTTGGGTAGCGCCACTTTTACCGTTCTTCAATTGTGTCCCTTTATAACTATATGATATGCAAGCGGGACATAATCTGTGTCCACATGTGGACACAATCAACATTTATTTCTTTGTACATGACCTCATTTTCAAGGTTCATCACCAATGATGTCCTAAAGTTAAATGTTTAGTTTTGTGATTTGGTCAGCTTCTCATTTAATTCGAGCAATCAGTTATATATTTGGTACATATGTATATAGTCATTGAAAAGCTAAATGTCCATTTGCCATTAATCATCTAACCTTTTTCACTATTTTGTTTGGTATTATCCTGGGTTAGTTTGTATGTATAAATGTAATACCAGTAGAAATATGTCAACAGTAAGTAGAAAATCATTGTAAATTGTACATTGAATAAAAGTGAGAGGGTTTAGATCACAAAACCTAGATGAACCCTGCTATGTATCCAGTGTTGAAATTTTAATGCCCCACTGTAGCGGAGGGGCATTAAGTTTACCTTGTCTGTCCGTGACGTCGTCCATCCGTTTGTCCGTCCATCCATACGTCCCAAAGTTGGTTTCCGTTCTCTAACTTTAGTTTGCCTCAACCACATGTTATGAAAATTCTACAAAATACTTATTTCCACAAAACACAGATCAAGTTTGAATTTTGGTGGCGTCACTTTAACCGTTCTAGAGTTATGCCCCTTTACAAATGGAAAAATTGCTGAATTTTTCGTTTCCGTTCTCTAACTTTAGTTTGCCTCAACCAAATGTTATGAAACTTATACACAATGCTAATTACCACAAAACACAGATCAAGTTTGAATTTTGGTGGCGTCATTTTAACCGTTCTAGAGTTATGCCCTTTACAAATGGAAAAATTGCTGAATTTTTCGTTTCTGTTCTCTAACTTAAGTTTGCCTCAACCAAATGTTATGAAACTTGTACACAATGCTTATTATCACAAAACACAGATCAAGTTTGAATTTTGGTGGCGTCACTTTAACCGTTCTAGAGTTATGCCCCTTTACAAATGGAAAAATTGCTGAATTTTTCGTTTCCATTCTCTAACTTAAGTTAGCCTCAACCAAATGTTATGAAACTTATACACAATGCTTATTACCACAAAATACAGATCAAGTTTGAATTTTTTTAATATATATATATATTATATATATATATTGGTAACCATATCAAATATTAGGATGCAAGGGAAGTTTAGATATAGGAAGATGTGGTGTGAGTGCCAATGAGACAACTCTCCATCCAAATAACAATTTATAAAAGTAAACCATTATAAGTCAATGTACGGCCTTCAACACGGAGCCTTGGCTCACACCGAACAAGAAGCTATAAAGGGCCCCAAAATTACTAGTGCAAAACCATTCAAACGGAAAACCAACGGTCTAGTCTGTATAAAAACGAGAAACGAGAAACACTTATAAATTACATAAACAAACGACAATTACTGTACATCAGATTCCTGACTTAGGACATGTGCAAACATTTGCAGCGGATTAAACGTTTTAATGGTACCAAACCTTCTCCTTTTTCTGAAACAATAGTATAACATCACAACATAGCAAAACACAAGATAAAATATCAATTGGAAGGCTTAACTCAATCAAAACGTAAATTAACACACTATGAACGAATAAATTTGATCTGTGATACCTGAATGTAAATACATAGTTAATAAAATATTAGGGACAAACATTCAAGGCCAAAAATCAAACAAACAAGTCCAAACAAAGCCATGGCAACACACCACCTTGAAATATTTAACCCTTAGAAAATAATCACTTTTGAAAAAAACGGTTTTCATAATGTATACAGGTAAATGAAAAATAACTTTGTCGTTTTAGGTATACACCTTATCGCTATTCCCGGCTGACCCGAGAATCTGTGCTGCTTGAACTTTTGACGCCATACAACAATCATTTTCCATTGTGGCGTCAGATATTTTGTATTGTGACGTCAAAATTTTACGGAACCTGTGTGATGTCCAGTAATGGCGGACAAATAGCGATAAGGTGTATACTACTTCTGTCTATATAAAATCTTCCAATAATTTAGGTACTTATTGAAACATATTGCTTAAACTTTCCTTGATAAGGGTTTTTCTAACATATTTCAGTTCATTAAATGTTTTGGTAACTCAATCTGATAATAAGATTTTCATTAGATCATTTGGTGACTAAAAGAGCAAAATGTTTACTCTTTCCCAAATATTTTCAACAGACAGGAACCTCGTCATTGGTTGGTCTTGTGTCAAATTATTCACAACTTTTTACAACTGTTGAAACTGTATTTTTACCTCTATATGTCTTTTGGTTATATGTGTCGTTGGGTTGCTGTCTTATTACAGATATTTTTTGTTGTTGTATGTCATTATGCTTTCAGTCCATTTGTTA